>MU249578.1:5649238-5996738 GCA_018977245.1 Lethenteron camtschaticum | reverse complement strand
CTTATAAATCTCAACGTTCATCCTACAAAATCCCATCACAAGGGAGAAACACAAATAGACAATCTTCACCACTCCTACACTCACCACTACTACACTCACCACTAGTATACTCACCATGTTCAAACGGCTGTACGCTGTATGGACCTGGACAAGAATACGGGGTAAACCGTGTGGGTTGACACTCCAAGGTGCATGGGTAATGGATGTGACGAAGGGCTCTGTGGTGCACTATGCAGTACTGTAGTAGCATATACACAGGGCGGGCGAGATGTCTATATACCTCTGTGAGTTACAGCTTTAAAGTAAATGTATTGTGCAGGGTATAGGGACTTCTCGACCACCGTGTTTTTATTTATATATACGTATGGGGGTCATTGTTCTTGTTTGTGTGTGCGTGTATTAGTCTTGTATCTCTGTGCACATGCTCGTTTGTGTATGTGTCTGTCACTGTTCCTCTGCATATGCCAGTCTCTGTACTTAGTCTAGGATTCTATGTGTGTCTGTGTCTGTCTCTGTACTTAGTTAGGATTTGTACTTAGTCTAGGACTCTATGTGTGTCTGTGTCAGTCTCTGTCGCCATGTGTATGTGTGTGCATATGTCAGTCGACCCGTGGCACCTGGGTCTGTCCCGTGACCGCCTGCCAGCGGGCGTTCGACACTTCACGTGGCCTCAAGGTGCACATGGCCTGGCACAAGCGTCGTGGTGACGTCACCGACACTTAGTGGCGAATGGCGGTTGTTGTTGTGTGAATGTGCCACCCGACATATGTGCTTGCGGACGTGTGCGTACCCAATGAGACGTAATAATACAATGTTCGTATGTTTTACTTCTGTACGTATTATATTATGCAGAGAAGTAAAACATTGCTGCAGTGTGTTTCATCACGTACACTTGTGTCTTGATTGTGTGTTTGCGCAGTGTGCAGTGTTTGCTCATAGCTCGGGCTTGAATTATGGTTGACAATGCTCAGGTTGATGTAGGAAGTTGGTGTCTCATTTCTCGTGCGCAACTCGAGGCGAGGGCATCTTCGCATCCCCGAGGTAGACTCCGCTTCAAATAGCTACCTTGGTGCGGTGTAAATTTCGATTTAAAGCTTTCGTGACTGCAGGGATTCATCTTCTTGGTTCTTTCGGTAAAGTCACATAGAAGGGAAGTAATAAATAAAAATAAAACATAATAAAATAATTCTCACGACGTTTCGGCCACAACGCAAGCAGCCGTCCTCAGGTGAAGACCAGGTCTGTCTCCCCGACAGACCTGGTCTTCACCTGAGGACGGCTGCTTGCGTTGTGGCCGAAACGTCGTGAGAATAATTTTATAATGTCATATCTATTTATTTATTATTGTATTGCTTCCCTTCTACGTGACTTTACCGAAAGAACCAAGAAGATTGGTGCGGTGTGTAAAGCATTGGGGAGACAAAGGCGGCCGGGCGTGGTGCTGACCACCCAATCCTCCACGTGTGCCGTGCCAGCCCCCATAGATGCTCGCTAACAGCACTTGCCCCAACAGTCGGTTGAGGCTATACGGGGGGATCTTTGTCTTTGTAGACCTCCTATGTGTACATATCTCTTTCCGATATGGTAATGTCTACACTCTAGATCAGGGGTCGGCAACCTACGGCTCCGGAGCCGCATGCGGCTCTTTACGGGCTGCTTCTTGTCGATGAGTACGTATGCACTCAGATGCATTGCGGCTCTTGAAATACTGAATTTTGTACCGAATTGGAAAGAAATGGCTCTTCTTGTTATTTTGGTTGCCGACCCCTGCTCTAGATGTATACACTACTCTATATTCCTAAGTGTGTATCTTGCCCTGTGTTTATATAATGGCAACCTCTGCAAACTGGAAACATTGGGAGGGGGAGCCCTAGTTTGGCTTGTCGTGAAAACTCCTGGACATCTGTGAAAAGTAACCTTATAGCTCATCGGATTCCTCCGGTGAAAACAAAAAATTTGAAGTCAATTAAAAAATGTATGTCCTTTACATGAATGTATCGGTGTGTATGGTATATAGTTTAAGGTATTTTTTTATACTGGTAGGAACCTTATAGTTACACCAGCCCACAGGGGATTATTGTGTCCGTCCGTCATGCAGGGGAGGGTGGGGAGGGGCTGGGTGGGGAGGGTGGGGAGGGCTGGGTGGGGAGGGGCTGGGTGGGGAGGGGAGGGGCTGGGTGGGAGGGTGGGGAGGGGCTGGGTGGGGGGGCTGGTCACCCTGTGGTGCCCTTATAAAACTCAACGTTTAACCTACTCACGCCGGCTTGTGCCTGCCCTCACAGTCGGGCATATTTGCAAAATACACCACGCCGCCTTTGACCCTGGCCATTGACCGAGCAACCCAACGTTCCTACCAGCTCCCTCCGCAGGAATGTGTTTTTAACACCAGGTAGGAATTCTAGACCCTGTCTGGTGCAGTGGTCAGTGCGCTGTGTTATGAACAAGGCGACCCAAGTTCGATTCCCAGCCACGGCTAACATCAGTGGCGAGCGACAGCAGCAGAACTTGTCTGGGCCAGCCACCCTTAGCTCGACTCGGCATTAAATGAGGACCCAATGAGGTATGTACACATGAGCGGACCCTGGGAAGAGTCCGAGGCAGCCACAGGCGTGCTCCCGGCCACACCACTGCCCACAATTTCTGGCCGTTCTCGCCTTAATCGGTGCTCGCACTACAGCTCGTGCCCAGCAGTCTACAACATGGGCATGAGCCATAGCAGAGGCTACGTGACTTTACCGAAAAAACCTAAGAGTATGAATCCTTGCAGTCACGAAAGCTTCAAATCTAGAATTAATAGCAGAGGCTGCTAACACGTGTACCTGTGTGCGAACTTACGTCCCCTCCGTTTTGTCATTCCATTCGCTGGATGAGAACCTCCCCAGACCGGGACAGCTCACGAGGGTTGTTTTTTTCATCCCACCGCACTTTCACCACGTTGGTCTCGTGCGGGTTGATGTAGGCGGGGATAGACAGACATGGGGAGCACAGGAGAACAGTACAACAATGGTACAGAAACGTATATTCCTTACATATATATCTTTTTTTTAAATCCAAACTTCAGCGGGTGAAAATACACTGCCGTTGCCCTAAGATTAATTAATAATAGCGACGTGTTGAGTTAATTTGTCCAGACACTCACTGTCCGTATATACATACACACGGCCACACATGCTTGCATGTATGTATGTATTAGATACAAACATGCACAAACACGCCACCACACGTATCAAGCCTGAAACAGATCGTTGGGGCAAGTGCTGCGAGGGAGCAGCACCTACGAAGGCCGGCACGGCACACGAGGGCGGTGGGTGGCTATCACCACGCCCGGCCGCCTTTGTCTCCCCAGCGGCGATGTTTACACATGGCACCAGGTACTCATTTGAGGCTGAGTCGACCTAGGGGAGGAGGCCCAGGACTTGTTCAGATAATCGTCACCGGTGATGGTGGCCGTGAGCGGGAATCGAACTCGGGTCGCCGGGTTTGGAGCGTGGCCCGCTAACCCGACCCTTGCCGCTCCACACGCGGCCCGCTAACCCGACACTTGCCGCTCCACACGCGGCCCGCTAACCCGACACTTGCCGCTCCACCCGTGTGCATGATCAGAATTGTTTTTGATACCGGAGGAATCTGATGAGCTGTGAAGCTCTCTTTCACAGATGTCCATGTACGCATTGTACCTGACACATGCACACACACACACGCATGTTCACCGTGTGTTGTGCCACGTGTGAGCTAGCCACAGAGGGGAGCGGTGGCGAGTGGTTAGCGCGCTGCGCTACGAACCTGGCGACCGGGTTCGATTCCGCTCACGGCCAACACCGGTGATGATTATCTGAACCGGTCCTGGGCCTCCCCTAGTCGACTCAGCCTCAAATGAGTACCTGGTGCGGTGTGTAAACATCGCCACTGGGGAGACAAAGGCGGTCGGGCGTGGCGCTGGCCACCCACCCCCTCGTGTACCGTTCCGCCTTTATAGGTGCTCGCTAACAGCACTTGCCCCTACAGTTTGTTAAGGCTACACGGGGGATCTTTGTCTTTTTGCAGCCACAGAGAGCTAGAGTCGGGGGGGGGGGAGCGGTGGTGCAGCGGTTAGCGCGCTGCGCTAAGAACCCGGCTATGACCGGAGTTCGATTCCCGCTCACGGCCAACACCGGTGCCGATTATCTGAACCGGTTCCTGGGGGCCTCCTCCCCTAGGTCGACTCAGCCTCAAATGAGTTATCTGCGCAGTGGCGTGTAAGCATCACTCACTGGGGAAGACAAAGGCAGCCGGGCTTGGTGTTGCCCCCTCGCCCTGTGCCGTGCCGGCCTGCATAGGTGTTGCTCGCTGACAGCACTTGCCACAGCAGTCTTGCGGAGGCTACACGGGGGATCTTTATCTTTTGTGTTCAGCCAGAACCCACTGCTGCACTTGTGTGTGTGTGTGCGCAGCGTGCCCTGCGTTGTAGATGGCGTCGGGCGGACTGGGAAATATTATAATGAGAGCTGACAGTGTTCGCTCGGTCTGATGAATTTTTTAAACCAAATGAATAAACAATAGCACTTATATATTTATTTCTTTCAAGAGGCCGGGGCTGGCTGTCTGCGGTGGCGTGATCCTTTATCTTTGCACTCCTGCACGTTCAAGTGTGTGTCTGTGTGCCTGTGTGTGTGCCTGTGTGTGTGCCTGTGAGGCTATGTGTGTGTGTGTCTCTACCGTATATCTGAACCGGATCTGGGCCTCCTCCCCTAGGTTGACTCAGCCTCAAATGAGTACCCGGTGTGGTGTGTAAGCATTGCCACTGGGAGACAAAGACGGTCGGGCGTGGTGCTGGCTACCCACCACCCTCGTATGCTGTGCCGACCTACATCGGTGCTGCTCGATAACAGCACTTGCCCCAACAGTCTGTTAAGGCTATACGGGGGATCTTTGTCTTTGTATGGAGAGCGGTGGCGCAAGTGGTTAGCGCGCTACGCTTTGAACCCGGAGACCCAAGTTCAAATCCCGCTCGCGACCAATAATAAACAGCTGCGAATATTTGAAACTCCCCTGACCCTTCCATAGGTCAACTCAGCCTTAAATGAGTGCCTGGTTTCGTGTGAATCGCTACTGGGGAGACAAAGGCGGCCGGGCGTGGTTCTGGCCTCCTACAATTCTGGCCTTAACGGGTGCTCGCAAACAGCCCTTTCCCCAACAGCCTGTTCAAGGCTCTACACAGGATCTTTATGCATGCGAGGCCACGGAAAGTCGCCCCAAAGTGCACCTAGCCTGGCACAAGTGCCGTGACAACATAACCGTGCGTGTGCCACCTTCATTTGATTCCTGGCCACGGCTAACATCATTTGTCATTGATATCTGACCCTGTGCTCGGGTCTCCTGGAGGTTGACTCTACAACAGCACTGGGGAGACAAAGGTGGCGGGACATAGTGCTAACAGCACTCTGCTGATGCTAATCATCATCATCATCACGATCCATGGGGGCAGAGAGCCCGGAGTATTATAGGTGTCCACTCCACGTTTCGTTATTTGAATCCACTTTCCTCTCTGTCTTGTGCCCACATGCTCAAGTAGTGGCACCTAATTCTATGATGTCGTCAAGCCATCATCATTCTCTTTATGAATAATAAGATGGTTTAGTCCTCCTTCCTTGCATTCTCTGTTCGGTCTTTCTCTCTTTCCGGTTCCTATTTTCCCCCACCCGAACAACAACGACAAGACACTTTTAATTTTCCTGTTGTTGCCCATGCTACATCATACGTGTGCCTGAAGGTTAACACAGAGAGAGAGAGAGCACCGATGAATCAGTATTATCGTGAGCACAGAGAGACCACGTTGCTTGTCGCGGTTGCATTGCCAGAACAACAATGGGGCTCGCACTGAACCTTTTGTCTCGAATTCACCACGCAGCCACAAACGTTTGCAGCAGCGATGGGCATGCACATTTGTGGCTGAGCCTACCTACCCGTGGCCCAAGCCCAGGTTGAGATGGCACAGAAGGTGACGCTGGGTGATGATTATATATCTGAACCGGTCCTGGGCCTCCTTGCCCCTAGGTCGACTCAGCACTCAAACGAGTAACCGGTGGGGGGGTGTGGTAAACATCGTCGCTGGGAGAGACAAAGGCGGCCGGGCGTGGTGCTGGCCACGCCCCCCTCGTGTGCCGTGCCGGCCTTCATAGGTGTTACTCGCTAACAGCACTTGCCCCAGCAGTCTGTTAAGGCTACACGGGGGATCTTTTTCTCTTTGTGTTTTCGTGGGAGTGTGGTTGTGTGTGCGCTATGCCACGTGGTTGAATGTGGTGTGTATGTGTTAAGTGTGTATTATGGTATGCATAGCGTTTATGGTTTATATATGTTTGCATTTACATATGGCGTGTGTGCATGAGCATTATCTACACATGTAGACTGTATGTCAGTAAGGATGGCATATCTATAAACACGGGTGAATGTAACTTACGGTGGTGGGCGTGTGGTGGCATCGTGCGTGTCCACGTGCATGCATCTTGCGTGTCCATGTGCATACCTATCTCGCACAAGTATAATCTCACATTTGTGTGAAACGATGGATATCTCTTTCGCTCTCTCTCTCTCGCTTTCTCTCTCTTTCCGATCGTGGCCACCGTCAGGACAGAGCGGCCGATTGTCTGCCACAGCTGTCTGTGGCAGTGATCAATTGGGCAGCCGTGCCAAGGATAACAATGACTGTACACACACACACGCGCATGCATATGTATGCATATTAACACAAAGACAAGGGGATCACAGCCACCACCACCACCCGATTCCCCCACCACCATCCACAACCCGGGTAGCCTTGAGCAGAATGCTGGGGGGGGGGGGGGCGGGCACCTATGAAGGATAGGGAACAGCAATACTCGATAGATGGTGGATGGGGTGGTGTGTTGACCAGGTGGGATAGCCCATGATTAGTCCCCCCCTCCAAACAATATGTAGTCACTACATAGTAAATGTAATCTGTCGCCGATGTTAACCGTTTAATGGGAGTCATATTCAGGTGGGCAGGTGCGTGGTTTCTAACATTTACAGCTCAATCTATGGGTCTCTGTGTGCGAGTCTGAGTCTTTGTGTGAGTCTATGAGTCTCTGTGTGAGTCGAGTCTCTGGGTCTCTGTGTGAGTCTCTGGGTCTATGTGCGAGTCTCTGGGTTTCTGTGCGAGTCTCTGGGTCTCTGCGAGTCTATGGATCTCTCTGTGCGAGTTAATGAGTCTCTGTGCGAGTCTTGAATCTCTGTGTGAGTCTATGGGTCTCTCTGTGCGAGTCTCTGGGTCTCTGTGTGAGTCTCTGGGTCTCTGTGCGAGTCTATGGATCTCTCTGTGCGAGTTAATGAGTCTCTGTGTGAGTCTGTGGGTCTCTGAGTCTATGAGTCTGTGTGAGTCTATGAGTCTCTGTGTGAGTGAGTCTCTGTGTGAGTCTATGTGTCTCTCTGTGCGAGTCTCTGGGTCTCTGTGTGAGTCTCTGGGTCTCTGTGTGAGTCTCTGGGTCTCTGTGTGAGTCTATGGGTCTCTGTGCGAGTCTCTGGGTCTCTGTGTGAGTCTCTGGGTCTCAGTGTGAGTATATGGGTCTCTGTGTGAGTCTATGTGTCTCTGTATGAGTCTATGAGTCTCTGTGTGAGTCTATAGGTCTCTGTGCAAGTCTCTGGGTCTCTGTGTGAGTCTCTGGGTCTCTGTGTGAGTCTATGGGTCTCTCTGTGCGAGTCTCTGTGTGAGTCTATGGGTCTCTGTGTGAGTCTATGGGCCTCTCTGTGTGAGTCTGAGTCTGTGCGAGTCTATGGGTCCCTGTGTGAGTCTATGAGTCTCTGTGTGCGAGTCTCTGGGTCTACACAATTACAGCTACATGCGACCACATTACCAGGACGCGTACAGAAGAAGCCCATGAGAGATGCGTGCACTTGCTGTGAATTGCGCGTGGACTTCTTTCGTGCCGTACCGGAGCCAACCGTAATGATGATCGGAGAGACGGGAACACCAAACCTCGATTTAAAGCTTTCGTGACTGCAGGGATTCATCTTCTTGGTTCTTTCGGTAAAGTCACGTAGAAGGGAAATAATAAAATAATAAAATAAAACATTATAAAATACAATTCTCACGACGTTTCGACCACAACGCAAGCAGCCGTCCTCAGGTGAAGAACAGGTCTGTCGGAAAGACAGCGTCTGAATGAACACACCAAGCTTGGCAGCTGCTTGCGTTGTGGCCGAAACGTCGTGAGAATTATTTTATTATGTTTTATTTTTATTATTTTATTATTTCCATTCTACGTGACTTTACCGAAAGAACCAAGAAGATGAATCCCTGCAGTCACAAAAGCTTTAAATCGAGAGATGACACCAAACCTGTCAACCTCTCATCAGTGCCCTCCCTACCTGAATATCACAGACCAACTCAGACCGGATTGGTCAACCCGTGTGCCCCCTTGTGAATCTCAACGTTCATCCGAGAAAGTCCCATCACAAGGGAGACACATAAATAGACAAATCGCCACCACTAGTACACTCACCACTAGTACACTCACCACCACTACACACACCACTACACTCACCACTACACTCACTCACCACCAGTACACTCACCACCACTACACTCACCACTAGTACCTCACCACTAGTACACTCACCACCACACTCACCACTAATACACTCACCACTAGTACACTCACCACTACACTCACCACCACTACACTCACCACTAGTACCCTCACCACTAGTACACTCACCACTAGTACACTCACCACTACACTCATCACTAGTACACTCACCACTAGTACACTCACCACTACACTCACCACTAGTACACTCACCACTACACTCACCACCACTACACTCACCATATTGAAACGGCTGTACCGCCGAATGGACCCGACAACTCAATATCCCTGCACAAGAACACGGGCTCATAACGACGCCGCCGCCCAACGGGGTGCACATGGATATGGGAACAAGTGCACGAGCTGATCGGGGATTACACATCGCAGACGGCGATCGACGACGGGACAGGGCGAGGAGGAGGGGGGCAGCCAACAGCAACGCGCCTGCTGTCGTGGGAGCTGTGGCAAAGGCATCGCAGCCGAAGAACGGAAAATCCTCAATCACGTCTAGGGATGGCGATCGGTGACGTCACCGCGCACGCCTGCGTGATGACGTCACACGCATCCCGTGCGACGTCGTGACGTCAGCGCGCTTCCCGTGGGGTGGGGGGACGGTGTCGTACTAGACAGTATTTTAAAAAAAAGTTTTCCTCGCTGGCTGGCTGCCTGGAGAAGAGGCTCACGTCCAAAGGGAAGGTCGCGTAACGTCCGAAGGACGTGCAGGCTGATGGCTACCCCGCCACCTACGGCTCGTACGTACAGTAGGTGCTGTTGAACTTCTTTCGCACCGTACGTCGCCAACCGTGCCAATCGGAGGGCGTGCGCCGACACGTCGCGACACGCACGCAATGGTGCACCCGATACGATAGCACACCGTAGCTTCTCTCTGTGTGTGCCAGTGCCCCTCCCTCCACCCTCCCTTCACCCCTCCATCTCCCCCCCTCCCCTGCACCCATCCATCCACTGCACCCCTCCCTCAATCCCTCCCTCCACCCCTCCCTCCACCCCTCCCTCCCCATCCCTCCCTGTACCCCTCCCTCCATCCCTCCCTCAATCCCCTCCCTCCACCCCTCCCCTCCACCCCNTCCCTCCCTCCCNTCCCCTGCACCCTCCCCTCCAACCCCTCCCTCAATCCCTCCATCCCCCCCTCCATCCCTCCCTCCACCCCTCCCTCCATCCCCCCTTCATCCCCCTCCATCCCCTCCCTCCACCCCTCCCCTCCATCCCCTCCCCTCCACCCCTCCCTCCACCCCACCCCTCCCTCCCTCCACCCACTCCCCTCCACCCCTCCCCTCCACCCCCTCCCCTCCACCCCACCCCTCCCTCCACCCCTCCCTCCACCTCCACCCCTCCCCTCCACCCCTCCCCTCCACCCCTCCCTCCACCCCTCCCTCCATCCCTCCACCCCTCCCCTCCACCCCCTCCCCTCCCTCGGTCCGTCCAGCACCACCTCGCACCTCGCGTGGCACGGCTCTGTACAGCGGCGCGCCTCCTCGTCGTCGTCGTCTGCTGCTGCTGCTCTATAAATAGGTGTCCGGTGTGCGTGCAATCTGCGTGGCTCCCGCGGTTGTGTCGTGGGTCTGGCCGGGAAGCCCGCGGTGGGAGGTTGTTGGGGGGGGGTGCAGGGGGCAGGTGCAGCGGGGGGCCAGGCACAAGAGATCTCTCTGGTGCCACATTGGGAGTGGACACGTGGGCGAGGGTGGCGTGGTGGGGTTGGGGGACGACGACGACAACATGGTGAGGAGTGGTGGTGTGCCCATGGGATGGCTGTGAGCCATGGCGAGGGTGTTGGTGTGTGTGAAGGTTGGGAGATTCTTGGTGTAAGGGGCGCGGGCTGCTTGACGTGTCCGTCCTCGTTATTGATATCGGCACCGCATCGAGCTTTTGCCACCTCGCTCCTGTGCGGCTCGCCAAACCGGTCCAACGGAGACTCCAAACTCGACCCAGAGACTTGCCCCGAAAACTCCGAACCCTTTGCAACTCTACCACAGTCGCCTTTGCACTTTCGCCAATTCGCCCGCATTCAAATGCAAATGAATCTCGCATGCATTGACATGCAAATGTACGTGTGGGGTGGAGTAGGATTTGAGGGAGAGGGGGGGCGCAAAGAATGTAAACATGCAAACTCTGGATGGCAGAGAGAGAGGAACTGCGTGAGTCGTGAACGCCGGCTTATTCTTGGCGATGCGTGTCGAGCAACGCAGTTTTCTTCTCGTGCCACTCTCCAATCGCTCGCCGCCGCCGCTGCCAGCTGCGACGAGACGACGCACGTACGAGGGCGGCAGACATCGCAGGCCCCTCCTCTTCCTTCTCCTCGCCGGTTCTCGTGCAGCCGCTGTGCACGTACGTTGAACTTCTGTCGCGCCGTACGTAGCCGACCGTGATGAATCAAGCACGCGTCGCCTGTCGGTCGCTCTCGGCGAAACACCCAGACCTGCGCCTTGACAGGGGTCCGGCACCGCGCCGATGGATGGATGGACGACGGACCGAAGATCTATTCGCGGACGATTCGCCCCCCTCCCACCCACCTCCGCCTTACGGGTTGTATGGTACTTTCAGATTTCTCGCGTGTTCGAGAACAGTCTGTGGAAGAAGATATCCGGGAACTACTTCTGGCTGAAATTGCTTTCTGTGGCCTCCATTCCACGTTGGGGGCCACTGTATTTACCGAGCACACCCTGCTGCAGAGAAATGTTGGTCTCGTGGCAGTAAAACCAATATTTTTTTTATTTTCATACTTAGAGTTGGAATTTGACCAAACTAAGTGAAAACCCACATTTAATTTGATGGTTTTTGTGCTGTTGTTGGTGACCAGGCAGAGACCGTTAACTCGATACGCTTGAGAAAATCGGATTAGTGACGGGTGGCTGGAATTCAGATTCAAATAAACATAGCACTTTGTAAAAAGTATGATCTGCCAACGACAAATCAGTCAGTCCCTCTACGTTGAAGAGGGCCGTTGCCTGAAACGTTAGCCTATTGTTTTCTGTGATAAGGCATTACTGACAATGTGTTGTTATATTTTTATGTACGTCTAGACAAAAAAGCAAAGATCCCCAAATAGTCTTAAAATACTGTTGGGGCAAGTGCTGTTAGCGAGCACTTATGAAGGCCGGCACGGCACCCGAGGGGGTGGGTGGCCATCACCACGCCCGACCACCTTTGTCTCCCCAGTGTCGATGTTTACACACCGTACCAGGTACTCATTTAAGGCTGAGTCGACGTAGGGGAGCCCCAGGACCGGTTCAGATAATCGTCACAGCTGTTGGCCGTGAGTGGGAATCGAACCCGGGTCGTTGGGTTCATAGCGCAGCGCGCTAACCGCTACACTATCGCTCCTCACACACACACATGCACACACTTTCAAGCGCAATGCATTAGCATGGGTCAGCCCGGGTCGATCCCCCTGATCTAAACTTGGGTGCCTCAGTCTGGCCGTTGGAGTCTATTGAATTTGCACCGAATCCTAAACACTGTATGCCACCGCCGCTGCAGCAACCATCACCACCGACCCGCTCGCGCTCAAGCTTACAGTCTCTCTCTCGGCAGTGTAGAATCCGTTTAACCTCGTGCTCCAGCGGTGCTGTATTAACCACGCTTTTCATACGCCTCTTCATTCGTGAAGGCTTAGTCGACCAAATTAGCGAAAGAAAATACTTAATACCGTTTACACCGTTGGATTGGGCAGTTCGTGGCAAGCCCCAACTTTCATACAGCCCGAGTGTTTATTATATTTTTAAAATAAGAATGTAATTCACTCCCCCATCACGAGCCATGAGTTAAGTGTTCCAAAGCGCCATGTTTTTGTTGCAAGCGCTTCAGCGTCTCGAGATGTGTTCATGTTTAGACTCTGCTTGCTTGTCAGTCCGCTTGCTGGATGAAGGCCTACCCCATCCCTGCTTCCAGTGCTGCGAGATATTCACATTCCCACGACGTGGCCCAGATGTTTTTGAACTCCAGCGGTGGCAAAACGCAAGTGTGCGCATTGCGTGGAAGCGCACGCCGGGTGACAAGTGACACGGCCACCGTCACGGTGCTCACGAGGACGAAGAGCAGCAGCGTGAAGTGCAGGAAGTGCACGCGAGCGAGCATAGGAGGCCGCGGAGCCTGTTTGACCGTACTTCACCACGCCGGTCCGTGCCGCTCGGTAAAGGCGGTGGGGGGGGGGGGTGGAGGCTGCCTCAGCGCTGGTTCTGAAATCAACCGTCACAGATGACGAGTCGTGCCCAGGAGTTGAGCTCGGGTTGCCGGGTTCGCGGTGCAGCGCCACTGACCCACTGCGACGGCACCGCTGCGACCACGAGGTGTTGTGCCGTAGAGCACCGTGGCGGAATTCCCGACTTCGTAAAATATGGACGATCGGTAAGAAGGTTGCGGGGGTCAAATTCTTGCCTTTGGTTGACCCAGAACATCGTGAGATATATATAGACGATAGATAATGTTTGATTGGAAACCAGGTGAGAGCCCGTTGAGACTAAGAATCTATTCTTTTCGTTGCAGGGGGACTTGGATAATATAGGCAATACAGTGCACATTGATTAAAATACAAAAAAAAATCTACCCAAAAAACATTATGAACCAGAACAGAATCCCATGCAGCTCCATGAAGTCAATAGTTGACGGTGGTTGTTGTTATGTTGGGGAGACTTGTTCCCTGCCGAGGGAATGTGGAATTTCCATTACTGCTTGAGAGATGAGAACCGCGCCATGCTTATGTAAGCAATCGCATGCTGCTATTGTTGTTGTTGCTGCACAGTACATACTGTGTTTGTAGGTGAATTGTAAATGCAGCGCTAGTAGATTGCGGCATGAACCCGGCCACCCTAATTCCCTTCCTAGCGTCAGCGAGCAACAATATTTAAAATGGTCCTGGGCGACTGCTTCACCGACCCTCGCTGACCAGCGTGGTGAAGTATGATGAGTATGGTCAAATAACCTCCGCCCCCCCCCCCCCCATTACTGATGCAGCATAGGGAAGCCTTGATACACCGGCGGAATGACTAAAGGAGCTGGACGTTTTGCGTACGTTCATTTGGGACTGTGGTTTCTGGTCCAATGCAGATCCCCGCGGAAACTTTAATGAGCCCCTATTAATACCCAGGATTTCTTGGGAGGTCGGTGGGGGAGGGGTGGAGATCCCCCCCCCCGGTTTTGTGAACTCCCCGTGGTGTTGTGATAGAGAGCTCGGTGCGAGTGGTGGCTGATGATTAGCGGTGCCAATCTGTGCAGAACCTTCTCTCTCTCGGTGCCTGTGCGTGGTTTTTTTTCCCTAGAGTTTGGGTTTATGTCGCGTGGCGTAGCGTTGGGGGGGGGGTCGTCTGTGATTGCGATGGGAAAGTCAAACGTCCACTTGATTTGGCAATGGGGGAATAAAAACTGGAAGAAAATTGGAGCGTGTTTTAAGTGGGAGGCGAAATGAGGGTAAAGTGATTTCAGAAAAAAAAAGAGATTTTTTTAAAGAGCATCTGGGACTTAATGTGCAATGATGTGAAGAATTGGGTTGGAATCTGGGTTGCAATTCGATTCCAAGAATCGATTCTTTTGTTGTTAAAGCAATGTGGTGGTGTAAATTTCGATTTAAAGCTTTCGTGACTGCAGGAATTCATCTTCTTGGTTCTTTCGGTAAAGTCACGTCGACAGACCTGTTCTCCACCTGAAGACGGCTGCTTGCGTTGTGGCCGAAACGTCGTGAGAATTATTTTATAATGTTTTATTTTTATTATTTTATTATTTTCCTTCTACGTGACTTTACCGAAAGAACCAAGAAAATGTGGTGGTGATTGTAGCAACCTCTAGTGGCTGTAGAGGTTTACATGAACCAATCGCACGCGAGGTTTACGGTTCTCACGCACGCGCAAGGTGCGATACGATGCACCTCTGGCAAGCTGAGATGATAGATATTGATTGACGATTCGAGATGGCGTTACACCCATAGGCGGTCCGTAACTCGCCGTCGATCAACGACACGCTTTTATTTTCCCAAGTTTCCAGGTTTCACTGGACGAGATGAAAATCACTGGAATCAACTGCAGCTGGCGGAACAGCCACTCTGATGTCAAAGGCGCGGACGAGCAAAATTGCTAAATAAAGGAAGAGAGACGCTGATGAATTATGGAGTCGTTTGACTGGAGCTGGAATGCAGAAGGTCGTGGGTTCGATCTCGGATCTTGGCGATACCAGTTTGTATGTTTGGAGTTTGTGTGCTCTCTCTCAGAAAGGGTTTTATCAGAATCATAAATGGTTTTATTCGCCATGAAAGTTCGCACAGACAAATAATTTACTTTGGCAGGGACGTGCATACATTCAACATATAGGAATCTTAAATAAGTGGTGTACAGTGATGGTCGGGTGGATTTTTCTCCAGGTCTCTCTCCGATTTTTCTCCCGACGTTTATAGACCCGCGCTTTGAGATTGTCAATTTGAAAGGCGCTTGTTTTTCATCATTATTATCACTACATGCGTGTGGATTATTTGGCTACTGTAATCAATTCCCACGTGAGGATACAAGCCACTTGGATGAGCTGTCATGTGTGGCCAGGTTGCCTCTGAGACAGATTGAATAACTCGGTGGGTTTCACCTGGTAAATCTAAAGTTTTAAGCCACCCAGGGTTGGTGGGTCGCGTCTAGGATGGGCGCCACAGACTCCAGCACTCCCACGTGTCTACCAGCGTTAGCCTCTCACTTCACCGTAAGCGCGACGGATCGTGGGGTCGGATCAGGCCGCGATTGAGAAATGACTAATTGCAGCCAGAAAAATAATGTTGATTTGTAAGGAGAGGGAGGAGGGGAGGGGTAGCAGGGAAAGAAAATGCCAAAAAAACATTAGTGCGCTAGGCTGCGCGCGTGCAGGGCATCGCTTATATATGAATGAGCACTTGTTGTAAAGCCCATCAATAGTGGGACCACATCTTTAGCTGGGGGGTGGTGGAGGGGGCGTTATATATATTTTTTAAAAATATATATTTTTAAAGCCAAGCGTTCTTGGCCCACGAACCGCTCTTGCACATAAATAACGAGGCGAGGAAGCCGCGCCATGTACGCGGAGACGCACGCACGCACGGACGGGCCCGCCACCACCGTTGTAATTGCTGCGCAGTGTTGCAGAGTTGGGAGTAAACATTTCCAGAGTTGCATAATCGCTCAATAGATGCAGCTTATTTATATATTTCTAATGTTTCTCCCCGTGCCTCCTGAGCTCGCTCTGCTCTGACTCCCGCGTCCGCCGACCGAACGCAACCCGCAACCCGGGGGGGCCACCATCCACACCCCAAGTAGCAATCCTCATCCAATCCCCACCCCATTACCCCCCACCACAACACACCGCTTGTACCAAAAAAAAAGCCTTCAAGATGGGCACACATGCACAGCTTAGAAGCAATTATTACTAATTACCACCTGCAGTTTTGAAAGCACTTTTGCGAATTCTTCCTGTTAGGGCATTAGCAGGAATTAGCTGCCACTGGATCTAGGTGGAAGGAAGGTAGGAGGCAGTGCCCCACCACCGCACTCCCCCCGCCCCCAATTCCTCACATCCTCCAGCCCTTCTCCTGCACCCCCACATCAGGATTAGGCTTCAGAGGTTGGGGAGGCTTTTGCACCGCATACAGGTCAAACCACAGTCGTCTTAAAGGTGCTGCCATTAAGCACTCACTTCTTGGATAAAAAAAATTTCTATTTTTTTGCCAGCCCGCCTCTCCTACCCGCTCGCTCGCTCTCTCTCTCTGCCTTCGCTCTGCCTTTCTCGCAAAGACATAATCCGCACCGTTAATCTCGCGTCAGTGAACAGATACTTGGCGTTCGTGTGTGTGTGTTTTTTATGGCGTAGTTTTTTTTTAAAATATCTACATTTTAACAACAAATTTGCCAGACCCTCCGGATAAAGTGTGCCTTCGTCAATGTAAATAATTTAGTAATTCACGTGGTCTACGTGTTCGCCCGCGTACAATGTAATGTGCGGGTGATTTTTTTTTTCAACTGGCCGGGATTTGAGTAATTGCAAGCAGGGTGCCTGGTGCACGAAGTGGGTAGGTGGGTTGGTGGTGAGTAGGCGGGTAGGGTATGTTAGGTGGTTGGATGAGGAGGTGGGTAGGTGATAAGTAGGTGGGTGGGTGGGTAGGTGTGTGAGTAGATGGGTAGATAGGTAGTTTGGTAGATGAGTAGGTGGATTGGTGGGTGCGTCAGGTGTAGGTGGTTATACTCTTTGGTTTTTTCGGTAAAGTTACGTAGGTACTTTTTTTTAAATAAATAAAATCACGACGTTTCGGAGGCAACACAAGCTTCCGTCTTCAGGTGGAACCGTCACAACAAAATTACCTTGATACAGTAATTATCTTGATACAGTAATTACCTTGATACAGTAATTTTGCTGTGACCGTGCCACCTGAAGACGGAAGCTTGTGTTGCCTCCGAAACGTCGTGATTTAATTTATTTAAATTATTTTTTACCTACGTGACTTTACCGAAAAAAACGAAGAGTATGAATCCTTGCAGTCACGTAAAAACTTCAAATCTAGTAGGTAGTTATGTTAAGTATAGCGAGTAATCAAATCGTGACCGTGAGTGAACCTTTCCGAACATTTATATTTTTTGCCGCAAATAAATCCTGGATTCCCGAATCCTTGGCACAGAACGGACGTGGCCTGGCAAGCCGGTACTTCTGGAGTGTTCTGCACGGGAGAGTGGGTTGCGACGTTTCTGCGTTAAAAAATAAAAGATTCCACGACACCTGCTAATGACGAGTTCGGTTGTTGCAGCAGCAGCAACACTACTTCTGCTACCTTAATGTTTTATATGAAAGACAAACTGCAACCCTAACTTTCCCGCCCCCCCCAACCCGCCACTGATTTTACTTGGAAGCATTGGCATCCGTTTGTTTAAAAAGTTAGCATTTCATCCTGTTTGTATGCTTTTAATCACTGACATTAGTTACAGCCCATTAACGCACTTCTTGCCAATTCTGTGTTGTTTTGAAAAGGTGGGGTGGGTGCGGGGCACGGGGGAGGGGGGGCGACGCTGTGCGGTGGAGGTTTGGGAAGGAAATTAAAAGAGACTAATGTTTACTTTGTACAAGAAGACCGACGGAGTCTTTCCGTCTCGTTTTGCTCCTCGCCGCCGACGGGAGTCGAGCACACACACACACANGGGGGTGCGGATCTGCCGAAGGCTGCTCTCGCACTTTCTTCCCCACCCCCCAACGCGAATGAATTGACGTGAATCGACAAACGCAGAAACGTGTTTCGGATGAAAGGAGCACGCGGATGCGCTCGGCGCAAATGCTTTGCGGGCTGGAGACGTTTTGACGGCGCATGGGAGTGTCGTGATCGGCACCGTGGTCACGATCGGATTATTCGTTACATTTAGAACCTAGCTGCCTACACAGAGGCGGATAGGTTACAACATACTCTTTGGTTCTTTCGCTAAAGTCACGTAGGAAGCTACATGACTTTACCGAAAGAACCAAAGAGTATGGATTCCTGGTGTCACGAAAGCTTCAAATCCAGGTTAAACGCGATCGCGTCGACGGTAAGACGCACGAAAGCCACGCAAACGGATTTCAGTCCCTGGTTTGGTACTCGGATGTGCGACCTCCTCCCCACCTCCCCCCCCAGAGCTTGCCTGGTGTCGTGGGCATGGAGCTGTGAGGTGTGGGGGGCCAGGAGATGGTGGTGTTGGGTGGCGTGCTCCCCCCTTGCAGGCGCCCGTCGGGTTTCTCAAGGCCCCACCCCGGTTTCCTCCCACGATGTGAAGACAAATTTTGATGGAACGGAATTTTGTGCCAAACGTCGCAGGAGTCGGTGAGGCTTTCATCATTGCCCTGCGTAATTAAACTGCAAATACGACTAGGATCTATATGTAGCGTCTAAATAAAACCGCATCTGTAGGTGCTATACAGAAAGTGGGGTGGGGGGGGGTATTATAGAGAGAGGCAGAGGAAGAGATCTTGAACCGACACTTGAATGAGTGCATGGAGTCGACAGCATGGATGGCAGGCGGGGTGGGGCCGGGGGCGAGTTTCTCGACCAAAAAAGATTAATGTTGGGACCACTTTGGCAGTGATGCACGGTCGGCCACATCACTGAAACAGAAACGTTCAACCGCATTGCATCGGCAACTCTTGCCTCCACCGCGAGATGAAGCTTCTCTTCAGTCGGTTGGCTGACGTTTCGGGCAGTGTGGCACTGCTTTGGAACAAAGAGCGACAGGCCAGCGAGAGAGAGAGAGATGGGGTTTACCGAGTTTGCGCTTTACACGGCAGCGGCGTTGGCGCCGAGGGACATTTGGGGGGGGGGGATGTGAAAGAGCGTTGACGCGCGCACAGCGGCGTGGAAGTCCTCCACGGGCGCACAGCGCAGTGAGCGGTGAACAAACGGGGACGCGGAACATCTCGTCTCCACCGCGGGGCTGAGCGGGGACGACCACCGATGGGGGAGGGTGAGCGTCGCGCGGCGGAGAGCGGCAGTGGTGGTGGTGGTGGGTAGGTGGGTGGAGAGGTGGGTAGGTGGGTGGGTGGATGGTGGGTAGGTGGGTGGGTGGGGGAGACGCGGGCCTCTTCCGATCGCACCCCTAGCGGCCGCGCCATTTCGTCGTCGCGGGCGGGGGATGCGGCGAGCCGGCCGGACACTGCGTGCGTATCCACGTGTGCGTCTCCACGTGTGCGTGGCGTGCGTCTCCACGTGTGCGTATCCACGTGTGCGTATCCACGTGCGTAGCCGTGCGGCGCCCGACTGCATTTTGCACGACGCGTTTTTAATGAACGCCCCCTCCCCCCACGTGCTCACACCTTGGTTATTATGAAGGACGTTTTTGGTTGACCCGTCGATGAAGTCTTTTAATAGGTTTTATCACAGCTATTTAATTTGTTGCAAAAGTATTATTATTATACGTGTGTTTATTTAGCTCGCCGCATTAAATCGTTCACCGTCGTCGACATAAGTCATGGTCTATCCACTGCTGATGATAGCTTCCCTGTTCCATCATCATCTATGATCGTTTCAACATCGAGGAATCTTGGAATCTTGGGAATAGTGGTGGTTGTTGGTGGTGAGTCTTGTTGGTGGTGAGTCTTGTTGGTGGTTGTTGGTGGTTGTTGTGGTGAGTCTTGTTGGTGGTGAGTCTTGTTGGTGGTGGTTGTTGGTGGTGTGTGTTGTTGGTGGTGAGTCTTGTTGGTGGTGAGTCTTGTTGGTGGTTGTTGGTGGTGAGTCTTGTTGTTGGTGGTTGTTGGTGGTGAGTCTTGTTGGTGGTGGTTGTTGTTGGTGGTTGTTGGTGGTTGTTGGTGGTGAGTCTTGTTGTTGGTGGTTGTTGGTGGTTGTTGGTGGTGATTGTTGTTGGTGGTTGTTGGTGGTGAGTCTTGTTGGTGGTGGTTGTTGGTGGTTGTTGGTGGTGAGTCTTGTTGGTGGTGAGTCTTGTTGTTGGTGGTTGTTGGTGGTTGTTGGTGGTGAGTCTTGTTGGTGGTGAGTCTTGTTGTTGGTGGTGAGTCTTGTTGGTGGTGGTTGTTGGTGGTTGTTGGTGGTGAGTCTTGTTGGTGGTGGTTGTTGGTGATTGTTGGTGGTGAGTGTCACCGCGAGGGCCGCGGCTGCGAAGGCCCCACGATCGACGTGACCCACCGGCGAGCTCACGGAGCCGCATCGATCCACGTGGCTTCCCACCGCACCCCCCCCACTGCCCCCCTGCCTCCCCTTCGCCCTCATCACCCCCCTCTTTTTTTACGTCCTCTCAGCCGCTGCTGCTACTATCGCCAGGATTCCTTCTCCTCCCGTTGAGTCTCCACCTTCACTCGTCTCGCTGAGTGACAGGTTACCACCGTCACTGTCCTGGATCTCATAGATCCATCTTTCTCTCTTTCTGTGGCCTCATTACCAACATTCCCAGATGCCCCTCTTCCCATTCCCACCATTCCAAGATTCCCCGGGACCCTGTCTCCTTAAGGAACTTGGATCACTCTGTTTCAAATCATTTGTATATCCCTTCCTTCCTGTCCTATTCCAATATCCCCATGAAGCCCTCTCTCCCTGTTCTCGCTTTTCCAAGATTCCCAGATTTATCCGTCTTTGCTTTTCCCAAAATTCCCAGATTTGTCCGTCTTCACTATTCCCAGGATTCCAAGATTCCTCTATCCCTATCCTCACTCTTCCCAAGTTCCCCACGCTTTTCTTCGCATCTTCACTATTCCAGGGTTTCCGCGATTGAGCCCTCTGGCCCTGTGCTCACCGTGTCCAAAATTCCACAAATCTCCCGTTTCCCTGTCCTCGCTATTCCTAAACCTCCCAGGTCTCCCTCTGCCTAAGGCGGTGAAGCTCCCCCCCCTCTCTTCCTGAACCCTCTCAGGTTCCTCCCAAATTCCCAGGTTACTATTAAACTGTTTAAACTAAAACAATGTTTTATTTTACCAGGTAAGGTGCACTGAGCTATGTAGGTCTTTTCAGAAGCGACCTGGCCGCAAATGAAAGCTCAACTAAGTGGCTTATTTACGTGGAAATTTATAGCAGCCAAATACTCTAAACGCGTGATGTTGATTCTAAATGTGGAGGGAGAATCCGGAGGACCCGGGGAAAAATCCACACGAGCACGGGGAGAGAGACACGCAAACTCCAAATATACAGAGCAGGCGGCAGGGTCGTGGTCAACCACACGACCAGGCGAGGTAGTTAACATCTGCTAGCTACCGCGATGATACTGAGAGAGAGGGAGACACGCAAACTCAAATATACAGCAGGCATCAGGGTCGGGGTCGAAGCCACGACCTCCTGCATACCAGGCGAGGTAGTCAACATCTCCTAGCCACCGTGATGATGGTGAGAGAGAGGGAGACACGCAAACTCCAAATATACAGCAGCAGGCGTCAGGGTCGGGATCGAAGCCACGACCTCCTGCATACCAGGCGAGGTAGTTAACATCTCCTAGCCACCGTGATGATGGTGAGAGAGGGAGACACGCAAACTCCAAATATACAGCAGCAGGCGTCAGGGTCGGGATCGAAGCCACGACCTGCATACCAGGCGAGGTAGTTAACATCTCCTAGCTACCGTGATGATAGTGAGAGAGAGGGAGACACGCAAACTCAAATATACAGCAGGCATCAGGGTCGGGTCGAAGCCACGACCTCCTGCATACCAGGCGAGGTAGTCAACATCTCCTAGCTACCGTGATGATGGTGAGAGAGGGAGACACGCAAACTCCAAATATACAGCATCAGGCGTCAGGGTCGGGATCGAAGCCACGACCTCCTGCAGACCAGGAGAGATAGTTAACATCTCCTAGTCACCGTGATGATGGTGAGAGAGAGAGACACGCAAACTCCAAATATACAGCAGGCATCAGGGTCGAGGTCGAAGCCACGACCTCCTGCATACCAGGCGAGGTAGTCAACATCTCTTAGCCACCGTGATGATGGTGAGAGAGAGGGAGACACGTAAACTCCAAATATACAGCAGCAGGCGTCAGGGTCGGGATCGAAGGACCCCTGCATACCAGGCGAGGTAGTTAACATCTCCTAGCCACCGTGATGATGGTGAGAGAGAGGGAGACACGCAAACTCCAAATATACAGCAGCAGGCGTCAGGGTGTCGAAGCCACGACCTCCTGCATACCAGGCGAGGTAGTCAACATCTCCTAGCCACCGCGAGAGGTTCCTCTATAAATGCCCCCCCCCNTCCCGTCTACAACAGCGGTGGCGACATTGACCACTCGCAGCCACCCCCCACCACCATTAGCGTCTCATTATTTAATTGTCGCCACCGGCGGGCCTGCTTCTTCCCGCGTCGCGGCGAGCTTACAGGAAGACGGTCATTAGCATTTTCACAGTTCTCACGTTCATAAAATGCACGTAGCGCGTGTTCCTCGCTCGCCCGCTCGCTCGCTCTCCGTCAGGGAGTTTGCCCGTTCGCTCCGAGCTCGACATTGTGAAACTCGCACGGATCGCTCCCCCGTCCCGTGTTCCCAGCCGGGGAGCCTTCTCGACCACACGGTTCGCTCGCGGGCAATTCGCCTGTATTCATCACGATGATCGTCGTCGTCGTCGTGATTGCGTGCAATGCTCGTCGTTAATGAATGCGTTTCTTTCAACGCGGCGATGGTTCGTGCTTTTTTAGCGAGGATTTTTGTTTTTTAAACGCGAGACCGTTTTACATGATGACCAGCAACCACCACCGTCAGCCAGTGTCATATCGATTCTCTTCCCCCCCCACACTCCCCCACCCCCTCCCCAAACCTGTACAGCCGCCCGCCTGCCCGGACTGATAAGATCGATAGGCAATCAACAAATCTTCCTCTCCGATCAATAACGAGCCACGTGGCAGCCAGGCTTCCCATGGCAACGGGCGAGTTGGCCCGGCTGCTGATACTGAAGATGATGCTGCTGCTGTTGTAAATGCTGCTGATAGTGCTGCTGCTGCTACTGATGATGATGATGGGAGCTGACTGAGCAATAGGAGACAGAGGAGGCATTTCATGTCCGGCATGATGCGGCAGAGTTTCGCCAGGGGCTGACCCCGGCGTTGACGGGGCTGCGAGTACGGAGGGCGACACCGACTAGACACGAGAGCCATCGATGTGAGGATGAGGGCGACAACCTCCTGCGAGTTCGCGTGGCAGTCGTGACGCCGACGCAAGATCAGGACTCGGGTGCGGGATTTGCACTCCGACTGGTGTGGGATTAGAACCAACGGGGTTTTTGGAACCCTCGCCCCGAAGAACGTCCTTTGGGCTGATGTGGAATTGGACCGCATTTGCACGTCGGTTGCTGTGCCAAACTTAAATCTGTCCTGTCAAATTCCAAAAACCAATCTTGCGTAGAATTCAGAGTGGATGTAATAATTTTAATCGTAATAACAACACGGCTTTTTGTCGAGCCATGGATGTGTCGGTCATGGCGGATGTCTGCCTATACTTCACCACTCCTGTGTCTTATTTCGAACCAATATTTTTTCCTGACTCATCAGTTTAGAGCTGGTGTAGCGCAGTCTGTTTTGAAACTCTGGCCTTCGATGCGTTCGGGCAGACCGCATCAGCAAGCGGATTGAATCCATTTGTGCGGAGCTCTGAGTGTTTTCTCCTTTGATGGATGGGGTGGACGGGGTTTCATTCTTTTGGCTTTTCCAGTTTCCTTCTCACGCGCCATGAAACGCTCGGTTATGGCATTCGCCAAGCATCCCAACGTAGCAGCAGCAGCATGGAGACTCCCTCGTCGTCCTCGCTGGAGATTCCCACGTAAACAAAGGGGGGGCCATATTATGAACGTTAAATTATTAGTTTCACGGTTTAAATGGCAACGAACTCCGTCGAAGAATGTCGTCGTCGTCCAAACGGCAGCAAAGTAAGAATCGCAAACAAGAAATTTGCAGACACAAAGAGCGAGAGAGGGGGGGGGCAGAGAGAGAGGGGGAAGAATGGCAGATGGGGCTGTGTCGCCCGATTCTCGTTGTGGGCTGCTGCGGCGGGGAGGGATCGAGGGAGGATGGGAGGGGGTCAAAGGCCAAAGTCAACAAAGACGCGGAGGAGACGGGCGCCTTTATTGATCATCGGCTGCAATTAGTTTGTGCGAAGCGGCAGAGACCAAATAAATAAATAAGTGGGCGGGAGAAATAATTATGTATGGAATTATGGACAGGCTCTAATTTCGGTGCGGCGGAGAGCGGCGGCGGAGGACGGGACCGGCTCCGAAACCGCCCCCCCCCTCGTCGCCCCCTCGCCCGCCTCTCCCGTCCTCGCCGCGCTGCTGCTGCCGCTGCCGGCGGTGGTGGTGGTGGTGGTCGTCGTCGTCGTGATGAGCGTGGGTTTTGTTCGCTTCCGCCGCTGGGCTCGCGTCGCGCTCCACGGTCATGAAGGGGACTCGCCGGAGCCTGCCCCGTGTCGCGAGCGTGGAGGTGAGTGCCGCCGTTGCCGCTAGCCCCTGGGTCTCCCCCACCGGCCTTGGGTTTGTCCTTTGCAAAAATGACTCATCCACGGTCGCAGTGGGGCCCTGGCATAATTGGATTTAAAGAAACCGAGCCAATGATTATCGTCGTCGCTATTGTAATATTTACTTTGAACAAGGCGATCATTCGCAGCTCTCTCTGCTAATCCAATGTTGGATGAAAGGGCTTCCCCACGCCCCGTCAGTCACGGTGTGGCGGAAGGGGGGCAGGGTGGGGTTGCGGGGGGTTGTGACCATATTTGACCACGCCGGCTGGTCGGACGCCGTGGATTTGCAAATCGGGAGCCCCGGGACCGGCTTGCGATATCGCTCGCCACTGATGCTCGCCACCGGCCACCAGTCAGGAATGCGACTCGCGCAACCGAAGTTCAACGCACGGCACGCAGAGCCCCACCGCGCCACCAGAGCCCCACCGCACCACCGGTTCCCCACTGCCACCGCCGCCTTTTTATGGATTCCTTTAGAGAGTTATCGGCCTTCGCGCATTTCAAAGACACCGGACGCGTTGGCAAGTGTTCCCCTTTGTTCAAAGCCAATGTCTCCCGTCGCCGACAATGGGGCCAAGTCGCCCCAAGGTGGGGTGCGGGCGGGGGGGTGACGCAGTTTCGAACGTCCTGTCGAGATGTGAATCTGGCCAAGCAAATCTTTCTCCCGGAGGTTGCTCGCCGCGGCGTCGACTGTGCGCCGGTTCGCGTTGACTTCACAAGACTCGTCGTGAAGAGCCCCCACCCCCAGCTCCCCATAAACCCTTAATCCTGGTAAAAAAACATAACTAACTCTCGATTTAAAGCTTTCGTGACTGCAGGGATTCATCTTCTTGGTTCTTTCGGTAAGTCACGTAGAATGGAAATAATAAAGTAATAAAAAGAAAACATTTATTTTATTATAAAAATAAAACATACTTATTGTATAATAGAATTTTTTTATTATTTTATTATTTCCATTCTACGTGACTTTACCGAAAGAACCAAGAAGACATAACTAACTCGTTGCTCGCTTGTTTGACTTCGTGTGTTTTATGAAAGTTGCGCTGCGGGTGCAGCGGGGGCGCGCCGGTACGCAGGTCGCACTTGGAACCCGGCGACGCGAGTTCCGTTCGGGGTCACGGCTAACGTCGGCGTCGGCGGCGAGGCTTTAAAGCCAGCGGTGGATTGACAAAAGGGACCGTGAACATTTTTGAGTCTCCGGGTTCAAAATTGATGCGGCGTTGCTTTCCGTTCACGCACAAGCATTTGCGTTGTGTTCCGCGGGTCTCTTTGTAAAGCAGGGTCTCTGTGCATAACTACACTTGTGTACGCAATATCCCCGCCACAGGGGCGCCACGGTGGTGAGATGTTAACTACCTCGCCTGGTATACGGGAGATCGTGGGTTCAATCCCGACGCTGACGCCTGCATATTTGGAGTTTGCGTGTTCTCTCTCCCCGTGGCCACGTGGATTTTTCTCCAGGTCCTCCGCTTTTTTTCCTCCCCATTTAGAATCAACGTTACGCGTTTAGGGTCATTTGGGTGCTGTAAATTTCCACGCGATAAGCCACTTGGTTGAGCTGCCATTTGCGAAAGCCCGGGTTGCTCATGAAAAAGAGCTGTATAGCCAAAGCGGGCCTTAACCTGCTACAATAAACATTTGTTTCATAAGTTTAACATGCCCGCACTTTCCCATAACCAAAAGCTTGTTGCGCTTTGCAGGTCTCCCGAGATATTTTTGTCTTCATTCGGGGAAGTCAAGGAGAGCTTTCATCGGGGCAGGGCTTTGTTTCCTGTCTTTTTTTAAAACATCGTTTGGAGCCGGCCAGGATGGTGGGGTGGGTGGAGGGGGGGCGCTTGTCATAACGGCACAGGAGTGGATCATAAATGTACGGCGGAGCGGCGATATATATTTTTTAATAGGCCATAAAAAAACGGGTTCTCACGTCGGCCGCGTATCCATCACCGGTGTGATTAAACCCTTTCAGACATTACGCCCTACCTTACACGCGCCTTAATTGATCGCGCGAGTCTTAAACACGGGCGAGGGGTTGCATTAATGACCATCGAAGGCGACCTCGGTTTTAACACACGCACAAAAAAGCGAACGTTGAAATGACGGAATTGGCGCTCGGCAGATGGAGAGAGCAGATGAAACGTTTTTTTGTTGTTGTATTAAAAGAAAAATCCCAACGTTTGTTTTGTAGCGGTTACATTCAAGGCCACTCTCAGGGATTGTATTATTTAGGCTACATTTTTCTGGCTCCAGATTATAAACCGTTTTTGAGCCCACGCTCTGTTTGCTTGATGTTGCTCTGTATTCGAGCGTTTCTGCCTTTCAGGGATTGCCTGACACCGTGGTGGCTGCGTTGTACAACACGCGTGTCGTACAACACGCGTGTTGACATTCTCCGCCGTGATTTTAGCCGCTTCCGAGCGTTTGCCACGGTTGAAAAACGAAAATTCGACGGTGTCTGAAATCCATCTCGTTTCGTCAATCCGATTAAAAAACCAGGATTCTCTAAAAGGCCTGTCCTGTGACCAAATCGCCCCCAAAACACTCCCCGATCTCGTCAGATCTTGGAAGCCCTGAGAGCTACGGTCGAACCTGATTTAGTGACCACCAGGTGCTGTGGGTGTGAGGAGACTGAGAGATGTGGCCAAGAGATGGCAGTGGTGGTGGTAGTTTCCTTCAGCAGTTTCCCACACGAAGCCAAACCTCTCGTGGCGAATGGGAATTGGGCGCCAACTCCGCAATACAGCAGGGCGAGCGCCCTCCTCGAAACTAAAGCGAGGCCTTCTTGGGATTATAATTGCCGTTATTATTCTTAGTGTAATAAACACGACCTCGCCACGGACAGCCATGCACATCTCTCGCTGCGCTCACCTTCCATCGCTCGTTGCCCTCAATTTAATCGCGATCATCACCCGGGCAAATGTGAAACGCACCTATCAGGTGCGTTGCGCCAATCATATTTTTAAATCCTTTATATTAAGTTCACTTGCTTGCGTGCTTGCTTGCTTGCTTACGACCGTGCAAATCTTCGGTCGTTTTTTAACCCACTTCCCGTGATCCAATCGAGCTGACATTTTGCACACAGACTCGTTGTGCGTGACAATTAATTTTCGTGAATTTTTTTTCCAAATTTTACACTGTTTAGGGAATTTTTTAAAAATATTTAATTACCAATTGCTTAATGGTGGCAGACAATCATCTGACCCATAGGTGGCAGCCATCTCAAGCCAGAGGACGAGAGGACTCTAGCCGCCCCGATGCCACGCATATAAAGGATTTATAGTGAAAAACTTAGTTTTTACGGGTTAATTTTTTGTTGTTGTGTACACCGCCGCTTGTGCACTTGGTCCGGGAGTGTGTCATGCGCCCAGGTGTCTTTTCTAAATAACAACAACAACAAAACCCAAGCCAAACTCACTCGCCGGGTGCCCTTGAAAAATATTAAAAATTTTCGAAAGTGGTCATCGCTTGCAACTTCCGAGGGCTGCATTTAAATTAAAAGGGCCGCCCCTCGATAAGAGCGGCGCTTGCCCCCAGGCAGACCGTCCACCCTGAAATAGCGAGCGGGCCTTCGAGTCTGTGTGTGCCGGAGTGTGCGGTGAGCGCGGCGCTACGAACCCGGCGACCCGAGCTCATCGAAATATGTGACGGACAATCGTCACCGGCCAACACCGGTGACGATTATCTGAACCGGTCTTGGCCCTCGCCTAGGTCGACTCAGCCTCAAATGACTAACCTGTTGCGGTGTGTAAACAACGCCACTGGGGAGACAAAGGCGGTCGGGCATGGTGCTGGCCACCCCACTTCCTAGAGTACCGTTCCGGCCTTCATAGGTGCTACTCGCTAACAGCACTTGCCCCTACAGTCTGTCGAGGCTACACGGGGGGGGGGGGTGGGAGATCTTTGTCTTTGTGCCCTCCCCGTGTGAAAGACGCTGCACTGCGCTTCGCTGTCTCTCTCTCCCTGTGCCCCAGTTGCCACACCACTGACCACCCCGGGCAGTGGTGTTCCCAGCAGCAGAAATAGTATGGCGTGTCGCTCCTTTTGTTTTGCGTCAGAGATAACAATGAAGGGGTCTAGCGGGGATGGGTGGCCATGGGGGGGGGGGGGGTTAGATGTTTTTTTTTGGGGGGGGGCTTCTGTGTACCAGGATGAAAATGATGGCGATGGCGACCAGAGGATTACATTTTTGACAACGGATATGATGAGAAAGATGATAACTAAAAGTGATGAGTGGTGATGATGATGATTACAGAGAGGATTGGCAAAGATGATAATAAGAACAGCCATAATCATTGACAGAGATGTTCAATCCATTTGTGGGGTCAACGCCTCCTCCCACGCCGCGTCGGTCATGAGGTGGCGGGGTGGTGAGTGGCGGGTGGTGAGTGGTGGGGTGGTGAGTGGTGAGTGATGGGGTGGTGAGCGGCGGGGTGGTGAGTGACGAGTGAGGGGGTGGTGAGCGACGGGGTGGTGAGTGGTGAGCGACGGGGTGGTGAGTGGCGGGGTGGTGAGTGATGGGGTGGTGAGTGAGGGGTGGTGAGTGATGGGGTGGTGAGTGAGGGGTGGTGAGTGGGGGTGGTGAGTGGCAAGGTGGTGAGCGACGGGGTGGTGAGTGGCGGGGTGGTGAGTGATGGGGTGGTGAGGGGGTGGTGAGTGAGGGGTGGTGAGTGATGGGGTGGTGAGTGAGGGGGTGGTGAGTGAGGGGGTGGTGAGTGATGGGTGGTGAGTGATGGGGTGGTGAGTGAGGGGGTGGTGAGCGACGGGGTGGTGAGCGGCGGGGCGGTGACCGGCGGAGTGGCGGGGTGGTGAGTGACGGGGTGGTGAGTGGTGAGTGGCGGGTGGTGAGTGGTGAGTGAGGGGGTGAGTGGTGAGTGGTGAGTGACAGGGTGGTGAGTGGTGAGTGGTGAGTGACGGGGTGGTGAGTGGTGATGGCGGGGTGGTGAGTGGTGAGCAAGGGGGTGGTGAGTGGCGAGGTGGTGAGTGAGGGGTGGTGAGTGGCGAGGTGGTGAGTGGCTGCCCATAACCGGTTCAGACATTCACCACCGATGTTCGACTTTGCCGGGATTCGAACTCAGGCCGCCGGGTTCATTCCACAGTCGTGCAGTGCACCAACCGGTGCACCACCACTCCTCCAGCGATGATGATTTTTCCGATCCTTTGTTCTGTGACCACTTTGAAAAGGACATTTTAAAACTGCTCACAAGGTGAACTATGATTACACTAATTACGTAATACTGTATTTGTCGTTATAGGCACCCCAGATAATAATGAAATTAAATATTTACAAATGTATGTTAATATATTGATGAGTGGAGATGGGTGCTGGTGGTGGTGTTGAATGAAGCCAGGCCGTTGTGTGGAGTGTCTATTTTTATTATTTGGTTATTACACTATTTTATTAACTCACTCTGTTGTTGTTTTCGTTGTTGTTGTATCCTCAAATCTTGTAACTCAATTTTAACCACTTCCCAATGTGGTATCGACTGCAAACTTGGTATACTTATGTCATACTCATGACAATACTATATTCTAGCATTACAATTTTTTTAAACATTATTTTTATATCTTATGTTTCGGCTTGGGTCTAATTGTCCACACTCAACTGACGTTGGCTGTATTGGCCACAGTCCCCTTACGTTATGGCAAGCTTCGGGCCACTTCCTGGAGTGGTGGAGTTCTGCCATTACTAGTAGGGTACATTTCATAAAAGCGTGTTTAAAAAAAAAGTTTAAAAAAATATTACTTGTTTAGTTGGGGGCCGCTCTCCATCTCTCAACTCATTGACTGCTGCTGCTGCTTCGCTACCCGGCAGAGAACTGAGTTGGACTCCGGCCCCCACTCACGGCCACCACCATCACCACCACCACAATCACCACCATCACCACCATCACCACCATCACCACCACCACCATCATCACCACCACCATCACCACCACCACCACCAGTGACAGCAAATATCCGAAGCGTTCCTGGACCTCCTCCCCTACCTTAGGTCGACTCGGCCTCAAATAAAGCAGCTGGTGCGGCGTGTATTGTCAACATCGACCACTGAGGAGACAAAGGCGGCCGGACGTGGTGCTGGCCAGCCACCGCTCCTCGCTAACGGCACTTGCTCAAACGATCTGTTCAGGCTACACGGGGATCTTTGTATTGTGATGGAACTAGCGGTCGTGTCACCCACGCGTGCCGGGCAGTTGTGTCCAGTCGAGTGGCGATGTGTCGGTGGAGGCGTCTCTGCCCACATGCCTCCTCATCTCCCTGCCTCTCTCCTGCCTCTCCCTGCCTCTCGTCTGCCTCTCTCCGCTCTCCTTTTGCCCCCCCCCGCCGACTCCGCCTCCATCCCCAACCTCCCCCCTCTCCTCTCTTCCTTTCTGTCTCTCCCTTCTCTCTCACACTCACCTCCCTCTCTTCCCCACTCTCCCCCAACTCTCTCCTCCCACTCCCTCCCCACTCTCCCCCACTCTCTCCTCCCCACTCTCCCTCCCACTCCTCCCCTCTCCCCCACTCTCTCTCCCTCCTGTCTGGCCCNTCCCACTCTCCCACTCTCCCCACTCTCTCTCTCCACTCTCCCCACTCTCCCCCACTCTCTCCCTCCCACTTTCTCCCTCCCCACTCTCTCTCTCCTGTCTGACCCTCCCACTCTCCCCACTCTCTCCCACTCTCCTCCCCACTCTCCTCCCACTCTCCTCCACTCTCTCCCTCCTGTCTGGCCCTCCCCACTCCCCCACTCTCCTCCCACTCTCTCCCACTCTCCTCCTCTCTCCTCCCNTCTCTCCTCCCTCTCTCTCCCACTCTCTCTCCCACTCTCTCCCCCACTCTCTCTCCCCACTCTCTCCCACTCCCCCCCTCTCTCTCCCACTCTCCCTCCCACTCTCCCTCTCTCCCTCCTGTATGTCCCTCCCCACTCTCCCTCCCCACTCTCCCCACTCTCTCTCCCTCCTGTCTGGCCCCTCCCCANTCCCCCCACTCTCTCCCNACTCTCTCCCCACTCTCCCTATCCCTCTCTCTCCCCACTCTCTCTCCCTCTCTCTCTCCCACTCTCTCTCCCCACTCCCCCCCCACCTCCCTATCCCCCTCTCTCCCCACTCCCTCCCACTCTCCCTCTCTCTCCCTGTCTGGCCCCTCCCCACTCCCCCACTCTCCCTCCCCACTCTCTCCCACTCTCCTCCTCTCTCCCTCCCCTCTCTCCCTCCCACTCTCCCTCCCNTCTCTCTCCCACTCTCTCTCCCCACTCTCTCCCCACTCTCCCCTATCCCCACTCTCCCTCCCNTCTCTCCCCACTCTCCCTCCCCACTCTCCCCTCTCTCTCCTGTCTGGCCCCTCCCCACTCTCCCCCACTCTCTCCCCACTCTCCATCCCCACTCTCCCTCCCCACTCTCCACTCTCTCTCTCCTGTCTGGCCCTCCCCCCACTCTCCCTTCCCACTCTCCCCCTCTCTCTCCCCACTCTCCCCCCTCTCCCTCCCCACTCTCCCNACTCTCCCCACTCTCCCACTCTCTCTCTCCTGTCTGGCCCCTCCCCCTCTCCCCCTCTCCTTTTCTCAGCTCCACTTCCAAGCTGCTTCCCACGATCCCTGGAGGCTCGTGATTGGCTGAGTCGGGGGGGGGGNTCAGGTGACTTGACGAGGACCAATCACGCCGAGTGTTTGTGTTGTGGTGGTGGTGTGTGATAGGTGTGTGTGTGTTGTGTGTGTTCTGTATGTGTTGTGGTGGTGGTGTGTGATAGGTATGTGTGTTGTGTGTGAGGGTGTGATTATGTATGATCTGTCTTTGATTATGGCTAGTGCCGGTTAGTGTCAGTGTGTATACATGTCTTTGGTCTCACCTAGGTCGACTCAGCCTTAAAATGAGTACCAGCGGCGGTGTGTAAAACATCAGCACTGGGGAGACAAAGGCGGCCGGGTGTGGTACAGTACTAGCTACAGCAGCCCCCCACACAGGGTCGCCGTGCCGGTTTTCATAGGTGCTCACTAACAGCACTTGGCCCAACAGTCTGTTAAGGCTGGTGTAAGTAATGTGTGTGTCTATTTGGGATAGGGTGTGTGTGTGACTGATGATGTGTGTGTGTGTGACTGTTGGTGATGTGTGTGTGTGACTGGTGGTGGTGTGTGTGTGACTGCTGGTGATGTGTGTGTGTGACTGGTGGTGGTGTGTGTGTGTGTGACTGGTGCTGGTGTGTGTGTGTGTGAGACTGCTGGTGATGTGTGTATGTGAGACTGTTGGTGATGTGGGTGTGACTGGTGGTGATGTATGTGTGTGTGTGACTGCTGGTGATGTGTGTGTGTCTGTTGGTGATGTGTGTGTGTGAGACTGGTGGTGATGTGTGCGTGTGAGACTGGTGGTGATGTGTGCGTGTGTGACTGCTGGTGATGTGTGTGTGACTGGTGATGTGTGTGTGTGTGACTGGTGGTGTGTGTGTGTGACGGTGGTGATGTGTGTGTGTGTGTNACTACTGGTGGTGATGTGTGTGTGTGAGACTGGTGATGTGTGTGACTACTGGTGGTGTGTGTGTGTGTGTGTNACTGGTGGTGATGTGTGTGTGTGAGACTGGTGATGTGTGTGTGTGTGACTACTGGTGGTGTGTGTGTGTGTGTGACTGGTGGTGATGTGTGTCTGTGTGTGACTGGTGGTGATGTGTGTGTGTGTGACTACTGGTGGTGTATGTGTGTGAGACTGCTGGTGATGTGTGTGTGTGAGACTGCTGGTGATGTGTGTGTGTGTGACTGGTGATGTGTGTGTGTGACTGGTGATGTGTGTGTGTGTGAGACGGCTGGTGATGTGTGTGTGTGTGAGACTGTTGGTGATGTGTGGGTGTGACTGGTGGTGATGTATGTGTGTGAGACTGCTGGTCGTGTGTGTGTGTGTGACTGGTGATGTGTGTGTGTGTGCGAGACGGCTGGTGATGTATGTGTGTGACTGCTGGTGGTGTGTGTGTGTGACTGGTGGTGGTGTGTATGTGTGTGTGAGACTGCTGGTGATGTGTGTGTGTGAGACTGCTGATGTGTGTGTGTGTGTCTGCTGGTGATGTGTGTGTGTCTGCTGGTGATGTGTGTGTGTGTGCTGGTGATGTGTGTGTGTGACTGCTGGGGATGTGTGTGTGTGACTAGTGGTGATGTGTGTGTCTGCTGGTGATGGGTGTGTGTGTGTTGTGTGCGCCTTACATTTTACGTGAATGCTTGCGTCTGCAGCGTGTGTTCTGTTGAGTGGTGAGTGTTGTGCTTATACGCATGCGTGTAGAGTATTTTATTATGTATGTGTGGTTATTATTAACGCCGGTATATAATATAGAAGTCTATTGGCAGCAGCACAGTGCTGTGTATTGGCAGTTCCACGGTTAGAAATCTCAGCATGGGACACGGGACCTGATCATGGCAGCGTTTAGCATAAACATCATCCAGGCCTTTGCATGCATGGCTGCGCGCATGCCTGCATGCATTTATAATAACTGCAGTGTTATTTAACTACACGGCCTACTGCATGCATTTTGAGATGGGTTTTTTTTGTAGGTGATGTTGATAATGGTGGTGCTGCTGGGAGCGATGGTCGGGTGACGATGATAGCGGTGGCGCAGTGGTTAGCGCTACGCTGCGCCATGAACCCGGCGACCCGAGTTCGATTCCTCTCACGGCCAGCACCGCCGCTGACGATGATCTGAACCGGTCTTGGGCCTGCCCCTATGTCGACTCGGCCTCAAATGAGTATCTGGTGCGATGTGTGAAGATCGCCGCTCGGGTAGAAACAAAGAGGGCCCCCTTGTGTGCCGTACCGCCCTTCATCGGTGCTCGGTGACAGCACTTGCCCTAACAGTCTGTTGGTGATATTGGTGTTGCTCTTGGTGATGGAGGCGATGATGGCGATGGCAATGACGGGTCACCAAATTGATGCTGCAGGTGATGGTCGCAGTGGTGATAGCGGAGCTGGTGGAACTGGTGTTGGCAGCGGTGATTCATATTTCACCGTGGCGGCGGCGGCAGCGATGGGCACGGCAGTGATTCTCAGGGTGATGGCAGAATCGGTGACAATGGCCCTTGCTGGTAGAAGCAGCAGCAGCTATTGGTGGTGGCAGCAGCAGCAGATATTGGTGGCAGCAGCAGCAGCAGCAGCCACGGGTGGATTTACGGAGGAGAGATCCCGCGGTCACGCCATGTGGTGGGTGACACCAGGGGGAGGTTGAGGTCGGGTCGGCGTTGGGATGTGGTTGGAGTGGGGGGGGCTGACGAGAGACGTGGTGGTGGGGGGGGTTCGTCACGGGGTGATGGGGGTGACGATGCCAGGGCCCTGGGAGCCCGATCGGTGCTCTCGGATCGGCCAATTAGTGGTGAGACGAGCGGCGGGGGCCCGAGCCATCGCCTACCCCCCCCCCCCTTCTTCACCGCAACCCCCCGGCAAAAAAAAAATCTCCGGGTGCCACATGGGAGGCGCAGGGGCTGCGGGTAGTAATTCATTACCGCGTCAGGACACCCGGGACACAATGGGGCCAAAGAAGCAGCGCCTCTCGGCTGTTTTAACGCGACAAAATGGCTCGTGCCGTGATTGTTGAAAACGAACGAATTTTTTTTTTGGCATTTAAACAACAAAAATTTTAAAATTTTCCAACAACAACTCGGCGCTACGTCGTTTCGTGTCGCGTTAATTTTTTAATTTGTTTTTTTGTTGTTGCTGTTGCTGCGTTTCACCACGACCCCCATCGCAAAGCGGTGGATGTGGAGGGGGGGGNCCGGCAGCGGGTCGCGCTACCGTCCACAAATTTGAAGGCAGCGAAATTTGTTGACGCGAAAGGACAAATTGGAGGTGGTCGGCGAAGGCGTCGTTATTTATTTCCGCGTTCATTATTTATTTCGTTTTCCCGAGCCGCCGCTGTTATTATTCCTCTCGGTTTTTTTCCCTCTCTCTCTCTCTCGCCATGGCCCGTGCTCCGCATTCACTTTTTAATGATGGATCTGAAGAGCGCCGGGTTTATCCGTCAAGCGAGCTGCTCCCTTGGCGCTCTCTCCTCCTCCCTCCTCCTCCTCCTATTCCTCTCCTCTCTCTCTCCTTTCCCCTCTTTCTCACTCCCCCCCTCTCTCTCTCTTCCTTCTCAATCCGTTGCCTTCCAATCTCTCTCTCTGGATCTCTCCCTGTCTCCCTCTCAATTCATTCATTGGTCCCGTGTTACCTCCTCCATCCCTTACGCCCCCGTCTCCGTCACTCACTTAACCACCGCCTTGACTGCTTTCGCTCCCTGCCTTCCCCTACGTTCCACGCTGCCCATGCCTCCCTCCCCTCCCTTCCCTCCCTCCCCTCCCTCCCTCCTCGCTCTCATCTCTCCACCCACCCTCCCTCCCTACCCAGGACCACCACACCGCCAGTTCATCTGTAACGTCTGCCGGCACCCATTGTCTTGGCGTGACGCGGGGGATGCGATGGAGGGGCGCTCGCCTGGGGAGAGGTGGGGAGGAGGCGAGGCCCACACCGAGTGGTGGGGGGTGGTGGGGGGGGTGGTGGGGTGGTGGGGGGTGGGGGGTGTCTCCCACCTGGACGGCATCACGTGGCCCTCTCAAGGGGATAAGTGCGTCTGCTGGGCCACAACGACGAGTCGGTGGATGGGTGGGGTGCTGAGTAGGTGGGTGAGTTAGTGGGTGGGGTGCTGAGTAGGTGGGTGAGTTAGTGGGTGGGTGGGTTGGTGAGTAGGTGGGTACGTCAGTTAGTGGGTGGGGTGCTGAGTAGGTGGGTGAGTTAGTGGGTGGGTGCTGAGTAGGTGGGTGAGTTAGTGGGTGGGTGGGTGGTGAGTAGGTGGGTACGTCAGTTAGTGGGTGGGGTGCTGAGCAGGTGGGTGAGTTAGTGGGTGGGGTGCTGAGTAGGTGGGTGAGTTAGTGGGTGGGGTGCTGAGTAGGTGGGTGAGTTAGTGGGTGGGGTGCTGAGTAGGTGCGTGAGTTAGTGGGTGGGGTGCTGAGTAGGTGGGTGAGTTAGTGGGTGAGTGGGGTGCTGAGTAGGTGGGTGAGTTAGTGGGTGGGGTGCTGAGTAGGTGGGTGAGTTAGTGGGTGGGTGGGTTGGTGAGTAGGTGGGTACGTCAGTTAGTGGGTGGGGTGCTGAGTAGGTGGGTGAGTTAGTGGGTGGGGTGCTGAGTAGGTGGGTGAGTTAGTGGGTGGGTTGGTGAGTAGGTGGGTACGTCAGTTAGTGGGTGGGGTGCTGAGTAGGTGGGTGAGTTAGTGGGTGGGTGGGTTGGTGAGTAGGTGCGTGAGTTAGTGGGTGAGGCGCTGATTAGGTGGGTACGTTAGTATGTGGGTGGGTTGGTGAGTAGGTGGGTACGTCAGTTAGTGGGTGGGTGCTGAGTAGGTGGGTGAGTTAGTGGGTGGGTGGGTTGGTGAGTAGGTGCGTGAGTTAGTGGGTGAGGCGCTGAGTAGGTGGGTACGTTAGTATGTGGGTGGGTTGGTGAGTAGGTGGGTACGTCAGTTAGTGGTGGGGTGCTGAGTAGGTGGGTACGTGAATTAGTGGGTGGGTTGGTGAGTAGGTGCGTGCGTGAGTTAGTGGGTGGGTTGGTGAGTAGGTGCGTGCGTGAGTTAGTGGCTGTGTTGGTGAGTACGTAGATGTGTGGGTGATCTAGTGAGTAGATAGGTGTGTGGGTGGGGGTGTTGAGTAGGTGGGTGAGTTGATGAGGTCAGTGTATCGGTGGGTTTGGTGAATATGTGGGTGTTTGTGTGGGTGGGTGTGTAGGTTCGTGAGTAGGTGGGTGAGAAAGCGGGTGGGTGAGGAGGTATGTGGGTGGGTCTTTATATGGATCAGTAGGCGGGTGGATTGGTGAGTAAGTGGGAATGTGAGAGTATGCTTGTGGGTTTGGTGAGTAGCTGTGTGGGTGGGTGGGTTTGTGAGTAGGTAGGTGGGTGAGCGGGGTGGATTGGGGCGATTAGGTGGGTGAGTTGGTGAGGATTGGGGCGAGTAGGTGGGTGAGTTGGTGAGCATTGGGGCGAGTAGGTGGGTGAGTTGGTGAGGATTGGGGCGAGTAGGTGGGTGAGTTGGTGAGGATTGGGGCAAGTAGGTGGATGAGTTGGTGAGGATTGGGGCGAGTAGGTGGGTGAGTTGGTGAGCATTGGGGCGAGTCGGTGGGTGATTTGGTGAGGATTGGGGCGAGTAGGTGGGTGAGTTGGTGAGGATTGGGACGAGTAGGTGGGTGAGTTGGTGAGGATTGGGGCGAGTAGGTGGGTTAGTTGGTGAGGATTGGGGTGAGTAGGTTAGTGAGTTGGTGAAGATTGGGGTGAGTAGGTGGGTGAGGTGGTGAGCATTGGGACGAGTAGGTGGGTGAGTTGGTGAGGATTGGGGCGAGTAGGTGGGTGAGTTGGTGAGGATTGGGACAAGTAGGTGGGTGAGTTGGTGAGGATTGGGGCGAGTAGGTGGGTGAGTTGGTGAGGATTGGGGCAAGTAGGTGGGTGAGTTGGAGAGGATTGGGGCGAGTAGGTGGGTGAGTTGGTGAGCATTGGGGCGAGTCGGTGGGTGAGTTGGTGAGGATTGGGGCGAGTAGGTGGGTGAGTTGGTGAGGATTGGGACGAGTAGGTGGGTGAGTTGGTGAGGATTGGGGCGAGTAGGTGGGTGAGTTGGTGAGGATTGGGGCGAGTAGGTGGGTGAGTTGGTGAGCATTGGGGCGAGTAGGTGGGTGAGTTGGTGAGCATTGGGGCGAGTAGGTGGGTGAGTAAGGTGAGGATTGGGGCGAGTAGGTGGGTGAATTGGTGAGCATTGGGACGAGTAAGGTGGGTGAGTTGGTGAGGATTGGGGCGAGTAGGTGGGTGAGTTGGTGAGCATTGGGGCGAGTAGGTGGGTGAGTTGGTGAGCAGAGCCCGGAGTGAGCGTCCTTCGCTGCCACTTGCCGTCCGTGGCTGTCTCCGCCGGCGGGCGGCCATGAACCAGACGCTTTTGCGTTTCTTGGCAGGCGCGCGCGCCGGCCGATGCTTCGTGCGAGTAGAGATATAAATAAATAAATGGCCGTGGTAATGACGGCACGCGGGACCCATTTGGGAAGCAGAGGACCTGGCTGGGTTGGCGGGGATGGTGATGGGGGGGGGCTGTGCGGGGGATGAGAGGGGCGTGGGGAGGCGGGGGAAGAATGGGGTCACAGGGGAGTGGATTCAGGGAAGGGGATTTTTCACCGTGGTGAGGTTCCGATGGGGGTGGGAGGGGTGAGCGTGATGGTGAGGGCACCGAGAGAAAGTGGTGAGTGTGGTGAAGAAAATAAAAAGTGAGCACGGTGAGTGTACACAGAGGGTGGTGAGCGTTACGAGGGTACGGACAAAGATGAATCGGGGTGACTGCCCCGGGCCCCGCACTTTGGGGGCCCAGTCCTTCAACGTCACGGTTTGAAGGTGTCGGGGGACCCACACGGTGAGATTTGCCCCGGGCCCCGCACCCACACCCCCCACTACCTCCCCCCCATGGATGGCCCTGATTACACAGAGGTGGTCGGTGCGGTGAGGGTACATCGGTGGTGTGGTAGCATGGTGGCGGCGCATCGAGGGTGGTGGTGAGGGGGAGCGGCAATGATTATGGTGAGGGTACCATCCACTCGGGTCAGCGTAGGCGGTGAGGGCATAGCCCAAGGGGTGGGAGAGAGGATGCTCGGTGACTGTGCACGTATTCAATCGACGCGCAGGTACATCTCGGTACAGTGCTACTACTCAACCCATCGCACCGTGATAATTGTCGGGCACAATTACGAAACCACACATGCACACGGCGCGCGGCGCGCTCGCTCGAGCGTCCGATGGAGCCAATTTCTCCGCGAGCCGCCTCCGCGGAGAGAGAAGAGCCGTCGCTGAGGGGGCCGGCGGCGTTATCATAAAAAAAAGAGATGCGTCGGCATCGCCCGCGCTGCTGCTGCCACGGGGGGTTCACGAGACACCCGAGACGCACCGCCGATGACACCCGTGGGCCCCCCCCGTTGGCCTTTGTCGCCGGGTGCCCCGGGTTGGGGGGGTGGAGGGGGAAGGAAGAAGAGACGTTCACGGAGGCCAAGCGTGGCCTTCAAGGAGAAATCGTTGTCCGCCGCTCAAGAATCTCCGCCGCTCGGAATTCGGCGCGTCCCCCCGAATTCTCTCCGTCTCTCGAAACAAAAACAAAAATAACACGTGGAGCCGACGCTTTGCAAAAAACACCGTGTGTGGTTTTGTTTGTTTGTTTGCTGACGTGAAAAAGAACCAGTTTTGAGTCAAATGCGTTGGTGCAGTCGATGCCGGAGCACAGTAAGGGAGAGGGTTGGATTTGAAATTATATATTTTATTTCTGTTGCCTTTATTCGGACATGCTCGGCGTTGCGGCTTATTGGCTGCAGTCCTCCACTTAACGCCATCATCGCAACCATCCTGCAGCGTGCATCATCTCCCCGCCACCCCCACCATGCCTCCTCCCGTCCCACGTAACCCCGAGCCAGCCGCCCCTCCGCCCCTCGTGCCGTCTGGCCTGGAAGAGGCCTGCGACTGGGTCAACCGAGGGCATTCGCGGGGGGAGGGGGAGAGCAGTCGGGTCAGGTCTGTTGTGGCAATTCACACTCGACTGTCGTGGTGAAGTATGGTCAGACGACTCCCACGACCCCCCGCACCGCACGGGGAGGCCCTCATTCAGCAGTGGAATGACAAAAAGGGGAGGGGGGGTGCATGTATATTTTTTTGATGGACGAATGAACGCCCCTTTTGTAGCAACGTCTTAACCCCAACATGTGTACGCACCTGTACGCATCTGGCTCATAGCCTCTACAGACTGTTGGGGCATGAGCTGTTAACGAGCCTTCATTCAGCAGCGGATCGACAAAGGCAATAAAACTTGCGCACATGGGGTAGGGGCACCCGGAGGTAATGACAGTCGCCCTATCAGGATGACGATGGTGGCGATGGTGGCGTCGGTGATGGTGTTGATGATGGGCGTGGTAGCGTTCTTGGTTCATGGGCTCCGATGGCCTGTAGGTCATCGATTTTGTGGATCGCGTTGATCTTGTGAAATTTTGCCGAACCTGCTGCTGTGCCGCCAGGTGGCCAGGAGAGGGCAGCGCCGCGGCTGGGTTCATGAACCCATCTGTGCGGCCAACCTTTGACAATGGGCGACCGGGAACCTCAGCAATCATGGTGGCAACACGTTCGGGGCATGCCGGCCGATTATTTCTTGAGTGTTTTCTCCTCGTGTATTGAGTGCTTTTCTCCAGGTATGCTGGCTTCTTCCAAATAATCTTTTTTTTAAAGAATTATGTCCAAAACCCTCCTTTAAAAAAGTGTCCTTTGAGACTCAGTGAGGCTGCAATAGATACGTAAATTGCATTGTTGCTTGCAATCGTTCCTCACTATAATTATTATGCTTGTTTACCCAGGAAAGCTTTCGCCGAGACTTTTTTTTTAATCCAGGAGGGTCCTACCAAGTTTGTTTCCCCCCCCCGCCCCCTGCAAGTCACGGGGCGATGATGTAGCTGCCGCTGTGTCCGTTCCCTAATTGAGTCCTTCGCAGGGAATGTTTTGTTTGTTTCCAGCGTTGGGATGTTTGACCGACACCGATTGCGTATATTTAGTCGTGTTCAGTCTATCTGATGAGCGATGGCACGGTGATGTTTTGGTCTGAACAACATCGCGATCGGCTACGACCGTCCGGCCGTGATCACGATGGTGTCGATGGAACTTTAGGGATTGATGCGAAGGGGATTGCGACGACGACGACGACGACGAAGAAGAACGCTTTGACTGCGACCAGCGTGCCCAACGGGACACCGGCAGGTGTCTCCACGGACCATCTCATCAAAGCAAATCGTGGAGGAAAAGTTATAATTATTTGTACATAATAATACGCGGCAATAATCATTAACGCTTTTTCATTCGGCCTACCTCGGGGCTGAATTATTTTCCGCTCTCTCTCCCGCCCGCCCGCCTGCCCGCCTCTGAAACTTTTTGTTCGCATGATTACGCCGATTACCGTTATTATTCTTTCTTTTCTAAAAGTTTTTTTCTTTCAAATCTTAATCCCGACGGAGTTTCAGCACCACCGGATGCGCGCGACGAGTTTGATCCCAGGTCCCGTGCGCCGAGGGCAAGCCCCCCCCCGGCCCCCTCCCGACTAATTAGCGCACTCGCTCTTTCCACCAAGTCGCCCTCCCATTCTCCGTAATCCGCGCATTAATAAATCTCTTCCAGTCCCCGGTCACATCAAACGGCGTTGCACACATAAAAAGAAACGAATGAAAGGGAAATAAGAGGACGAAGAAGAAGAACGGGGGGGGGGGGTGGGTGGGTGAAAAGGTGATGGGGGGGGGTCTAAAACTTCACCCAACGTTGCTGTGCCATCCCCTCAAGGCAACCAACAGCAACAGCAAAGACAAAGATGCCCTCCACACCCGTGTAGCCTTAACAGACTGTTGGGGAAAGTGCTGTGAGCGAGGAGCACCTTCTAGTGCCGGCACGGCACACGAGGGGGTGGGTGGCCAGCACCACGCCCGGCCGTCTTTGTCTCCCCAGCAGCGATGTTTACACACTGCATCAGGTACTCATTTGAGACCGAGTTGACCTAGGGGAGGCCCAGGACCGGTTGAGATAATCGTCACTGGTGTTGGCCGTGAGCGGGAATGGTAGTGCAGCCACCGCTCCCCACCAGCAGTAGCACCACCAGCACCACCACCAGCACCAGGAAGAGCAGTAGCACCACCACCACCAGCACCAGGAAGAGCAGTAGCATCACCACCACCACCGTGAACAACAACAGCAGCACCATCAACACCGTGAACAGCGCCACCACTACCGTTACTACCACCGTCACCACCACCAGCGTCACTAGGCACCAGTTCAACTCCCACCAAGCACCACCTCACCCCTGTCTCAACCCATTCAGCCCCCCACACTTCCCTCCCTCCCTCTGAACCCTTCAAATCCCAACGTTCAACCCACTAATCTCTCCTGCCGAGGCAGGAGAGAAAAAACAAACCCAAGAGCCTAAAATTGGCTCAGCTCGGTCATGAGAAGGTTTGCGTTAATGTCTGGAAATTGGTGCCCGCGGCAAACGAAAAATACTTAAACGTGCAGCGAGACTCGGACGCACGCCAGCCGCGCTGGTGCGCTAGAGGAGGGAGGCCCTCTCTGCTGCCACGTGCGCTCAGTTGCCCGTCAATGCGCGTGCGTGACACGTCTGTGTGTTTGTTGTGCGTGCGCGTCACTTGGCGCGTGGTGTGCCCGGTGCGGTGTGTATGAAACATCGCCGCTGGGGAGAGGTGCTGGCCATCCACCTCTACCTCCTCGTGGCCTGAAATAAAACGTGTTCGCTAACAGCACTTGCCCCAACAGTCTGTTATAAGGCTATGCAGGGGATTTTTGCATTGTGTGTGTGTGAAATTGTGAGTTATTGTGTGAATGAGTACATTTGTAATTGTGCGTTTGTGTGAATGAGCGTGTGAATGTGTTTGTGTGAATGAGCGTGTGTGTGTGAATGTGTTTGTGTGAATGAGCGTGTGTGTGTGAATGTGTTTGTGTGAATGAACGTGTGTGTGTGAATGTGTTTGTGTGAATGGCTGGATGAATGAGGGTCTGAGCGAGTGAATGACGGGCGTGGTGCCGGCCTTCATAGGTGCTCGCGAACAGCACTTGCCCTATAAGTATGTCGAGGCTGTATGGGGGATCTTTGTCTGTCTGCATGCTTCTGTGGATTCACTGTGTGCGAGTGAGTGTAAGTGTGCGAGCGTGTGTGTGTGTGCTTCTGTGCGTGTCCGTACGAGCACGCGTGTGCGAGTGTGTGTCTGTACCGGCATGTGAGTGTGTGTATGTGCGCGTGAGTGAGTGAGTGAGCGAGTGTGTGTGTGCATGAGCTTGTGTGTGCGAGTGAGTGTCTGTATGCACGAGTGTGTGTGTGAGCGAGCGAGTGTGTGTGTGACCAAACGAGCGTATGTGTAAGTGCGTGTGTGCGTGAGCGAGTGTGTATTTTTCGCAGTATGAGATTTCGCCTGGGCGTGGTGCTGTACAGGAAGTTGGCACCACCCGATAATTTAGCGTAATAGGCGGCGTAATTGATTTAGCAAACATGGGGACGGACTAATGATCATTACAAATGATGTCAGCCATCCGCTTCAGGAAGGGAAATCAACGTGAATGGCTGATATTGCTGTAATTAGTCTGGCGTCTGCGTGCCTAACTTCTCTGCACCCCCCCTCTCTTACCGCCTGCCCCAAAAAAGAGAAATATAAAAAAAGAAACCAATAGAGAAAGAAAAATCGACGTCTTTGAGCGAAAGTAAATGTTTGTTATTTTTGGCGTTTGCCTGGCGAGGTTCTTGTGAGTGGAGTAGCAGCAGCGGCAGTGGGATTTTTTATTTTTTTTCCCTCGTGGGTGTAATTTTCTTAAGTTAAAACTCATTCACAAACGGTGTATACTTCTTAAAAATAATACGTAGATATTTTTTTTTAAACCCAGATTATCGCAATCTGCTTCGGATGCGACGGAAAAGACGAGCGAGATGAAGGCTGCTTGCGATTGGCGGTGGCGTCGGCACGGGTTAGCGCACACCGCTAACTGAGAACCAAGCGACCCGAGTTCAATTGCCGGCGACGGCGGCTAACCTCTGATCTCAGAGACCTCCCAGCCCCCCGATCCGCCCTGACCGACGCGGGTGAAGTATGGTCAAACAGCCCCCATTGGGGTGGGGGAGATATCCCTCGTTCGGCAGTGGATGGACAAAAGGGCTGTAAGGGATTATAATTGTCGCGCATGTCTCCATTTCACAACAACGACGGTGTTTCCATTTCACTTTGAACTCTGTGGCCGTCGAAACACAACGTGTTATATCCCATTGTCAATCCACCGTTGGATGAATGTTTTTTTTTTGCGTTTAATTTGTTCCCCCCCCCCCCCACGCACCTCCGATAAGCACGGTCGGCCACGCACACACGTGTTATAATACCTGGGAACTGGCACGGGTGGTGTGCGGGTTGGTGGTGCGGTGCTGGCTGGGTGGTGCGGTCCTGGGCTGGTGGTGCGGTGCTGGGCTGCTGTGGATCGGGATGAGCGGTGTGGTTGGGTGCTGCTGCCCATTCCTCACCCGACGGAGAAATCCGTCGCGAGCGCGGCTCCGTTCACGCGGTGCCCGTCCGGAGCGTGTCACCACCAACTTACCGCCAGGCGGGCTCCACGCCACAGTCCGTAACCGGTGCCCCGTGTTCATTCGGAGCCGCGGTGGGGGGGGGGGCAGCGGGTCGGGGCGAGGGGGAATGGAGGGGTGGTGTGCAAGGGGGGGGNAGCGCACGAGTCCTCGCAACGAGCAGGAAAAACAAGAGTCGCGTGAGTGAGTTCCAACACGTTTCCTCGAATGAGTCCCAGCGTCTCTTGGTCGACCACCTCAGCGGTATGAAGCCTAGAAACCTCCGACTGCCCTCGCTGGTGGCGGTGGTGTGGTGACGACATAGATAGTGTGGTGACCACATTGATCGGACGATATTTCGTCTCTGTAGTTTTACCCTTTTAAGGGGGCGTTTTGGGCTTTTTTCCGTATTATGCACGCGTTTTTTTAGGTTTTAGGCCATGGGATAATTGGTTGGGGGGGGGGGGGGAAGCCCTTAGTTATTTTGATGCGTTTGTTTTACTTTCAACTTACATACGTTGCAATTTGGGTTAAATGCCCTTGTAAAAAAAAAAANCCCCATAAATGTTGTGATTAATAGGGGACGGTTCACGGAAATTAGAAATAATGTCGCAGCGAAGCGTTTTGCGGTTATGCGTAAACCACGGCGGAGCAGCTATGCGGTGTCCTAAAATCTTGTTTAAAACTATTACGCGCGGATTAAAACTACGTGGCCTGTAAGTTTTAATGAACGATTTAAGAGGCAATTTTGCTCAAAGTTCACTGCCGGGATAATTATTTTGAAGGGGTGGAGGGGGCGGGTGTAAAACGCCCGTTATGGGTGGGGGTGTGTGTGTGTGGTGGGTGTCTTTTGGGGTTGGCGTTGCGATTTCACACAAAAAATCACAGACAATTCCCTCACCGTCGAGGTTAATTCTGAAATGAAGGGACGCGGTGGTAATGATGGTTTAACTCGACGGGAGAGGCGGGGGGGGGGGATGGCGTGAGGTTGGGGGATCAAGTGAAGTGTGGCCCTTAGAACGGTGGCGGTGAGCGGCGAGGCTGCTTGGCTGGTGTGGGGGGGGGCTGGCGTGCCCCCCCCCCAAACGGAATTTCTGCTTCGGGGGTTCCCAATGGGTACAGAAGAAGAACTCGGGATTCGTAATCTTAGTTCTTTCGGTAAAGTCACGTAGGTAAAAAATGAAATTAAAATTAACAAAATAAAAAAATAAAATGATGCAGCAAATCTGGCTGTGACGGTCCCACCTGATGACGGAGACTTGTGTTGCCTCTGAAACGTCGTGATTTTTATTTTTTATTTCATTTTTAACCTACGTGACTTTACCGAAAGAACTAAGAGTATGAATCCTTGCAGTCACGAAAGCTTCAAATCTAGAATTAAGACCTCGGGAGTTACGTTTTTTTGCGAATGTGATTTTTATTGTCTTCCCTTTACCCTCTGCTTTACACGCAGTGTATTGGGGGGGGGGGGCTGCTTTTGTTGTTGTGTTTTATTTTTGTGTGTTTTTTTTAAAGCGCTGTTAATTAGTGGCAAATTACACGCCATAAAAGTTTTTACGAGCGGCTTAGCGGAATGACCCAGATTTAAACGATCTTCTCGGTGCTGGTATTTAGGGAGATGGAGATGGAGATCGTTTGCAGGAAGAGTTGTTAATGAAACGATTACTCGGCATCCCGGAGAATGACACGCGCTCGTGATTGTTGAGTCTGCGTGCAATTCGGCGCATAATGCACAAAAAATGAGCGCCATCTGGTCTGGGTGGTGACATTGGTTGCTGGTGGTGGCAATGTTGGTGGTGGCGGTAGCCAGTCGTGGTGGGGGTGATGGTGGCAGTGGTGGCAGTGGTGTTGGATGGAGGTGTGGGCAATGGCGGAGCCAAGATTTTCAGGTAGGGGGGCAACCCCTCCAGCAATGACATTTTTTAGGAGTTGTTCGTAAGGAGTTGTCCCTTGCTTTTTATTCGACGCGAGTGCTGCAATGGCGCAGCCATCGATCGAGGGTCGAATTCGAACCGTGTTGTGTGATCGGCATCGCGTTCGCTGAAGGTGTTTGCCTTCAGGGAAGTCGTGCATTGTATACGCAACTGCGCACAATTCTGAGTCACTTATAACTGCTTTGCCATTACTTATTGCCAATTATGGGCTCAGACTATTGTCCTATCATCTCATAGAGTCCCTGGCACGTAATAATATGCTACACAGTGGCAATGGGGGTCGCAAAATGCCGATTTATTACCAAGCGGAGAGACTTTGACTGCGGAGGGAGCTGGTAGGAACGTTGGGTTGCTCGGTCAATGGCCAGGGTCAACGGCGGCGTGGTGTATTCCACAAATATGCCCTACTGTGAGGGCGGGCAAAAGCCGGCGTGAGTAGGTTAAACGTTGAGTTTTTATAAGGGCACCACGGGGTGACCAGCCCCTCCCCACCCAGCCCCATCCCTCCCACCCCCACCCAGCCCCACCCTCCTCACCCAGCTCCTCCCTCCCCACCCAGCCCCTCCCTGCACGACGGACACAATAATCCCCTGTGGGCTGGTGTAACCAGGAGGTTCCTACCAGTATTAACATTACATTTGTTATCACGTTACAGTGTAGTTTTATCCGTTCTTTTTGTCCATTAAAAACGACAGTCCCATATAAATGTTCAACACTTTTTTTGAAGCACCCTGTACATTTGGGGACTCGGTGAGACTTTCCCAGGGTCCATCGAAGAGGCTCCATCTACGTTTGTAGGCCTCTTGTCACTCCACTGCTGGATGAGGACCCTCCGCCATACGACGGTGGGGCTAATTTGACCTCGCCGGTCACTGCAGTCTGTTGAAGGCCGCCTTCGAAGGCCGCCGTAGCCCCGCAGCAGCGTGGCGGTCACCCATCCAAGCGACCTGCAAGGCCCGACCGCCGCTTTTCGGCTTCTGCGATCGGACGAGATCGGGGCGCATTCTGATCGTTGAAATGGTTTGGCAACAGCACACATTGTCTTCTATGCTTTCAAGATAGGAACCAAAAAGGCCAGGGCCAAAACTCGCGGAGAAAGTGGGCGGCCTTCAGTGTGCGTGGTGATTGCCTGTGGAACAGGCCTGCCAGGGGGATCTGTGGGCTTCGCAACATTAAGCAATTTTAAGTAAATCTAAAAACTTACATTTTAAACTTGCTTTTACTTAAGATTTATCGTGTTATATTTTTTTTATATGCCTCCAATAGCAATTTATTAGAATGCAATTTTGTTTTGTATGGAAATTGCTTTTATTGTTCTTGCAATTATATTTTATCTGTACAGCACTTTGAATTGCATCTTTTGCACGAAATAGTGCTATAGAAGGAAAGACTTGATTGATTGATTGATTTGGGCCGAGGGTTGTAAGCGGGGCGTCTTCTTTTGAGATGGAATTCCGACCACACGGAGCCGTCCGCCGGGAAGCGTCGGCGTGAGGAATTGATGACAAGGTGAGCTGCTGAGGGGAGCAGTGGCGCGGAGTTGCCCCGGATAGTGTGCGGGTAACGCGGGGATAATTTGGAAGCGCCGCCCTTCCCCATCTTTGTGATGTCGTCGATTTTTCTCTCGGTTTGGCTCGGAGCGAAAGTTTAGCTCGGCGCAGTTTCATATTTATATATAAAAAAAATAACTGAACACAAATGTTTTTTTTACATTTCTTTACTCACCTTCCCCTATTCCGCGCCTTCCCGACTAATTTAATTTTTCAAACGGTTTTTAATTACTCCACCGGCTCACAGAGCGGCGGTGTGGGGCCGGCGCTTTACACGAAACAGGGCGCACTTTGACGGCGTTTCTGTGGAACGTGCTCGCGCGCTCAATGGCCTGGCTCATTCGCGACAGCGGCAAACGCGCGGTCACTTACGGAGCGTGGGGGGTTGGGGTGGGGGCGAGGGAAGGGTCGGGGAAACCGTCAAATTGCACGGGAGTGGCCGGGTTGTGTCGCACATAATCGAAAATCGCTCCACCGCACAAAATCGTATTCGCCGTTATCACGACAAAAATGTTTTCACCGATAAAAAAAAANCGACAACCCCCTTTGTGAATCCAAACAAGCCACGCGGCCCACGCAGTGTGGGCCGCGTGGCTTGTTTGACCATACTTCACCACACCGGCCGGTGCGTGGCGCGGGTGGCGGTGGAGGCATCGGCCACCATTGATGAGAGCCGTGGCCGCGCAATAAAAAAATCTCTCCGTCATTGCATTTACGCGCCGTTCAAATGCGCATTACCAAGGTTTGGAGTCGTTCAAGTGAGGACCGCTTGTTTTCCTCTGCTGAACCAAACCAGCACAGCTGTATTCCGTATTGTGTGTCTCTAGTGCCTCTTCATATTGTTGTTATTTTTTTATTTAAACCGTTGCCTTGAGCCCTCCCCTTCAGAGATGTGGCCTCAGCCGCTACATATCTCTTTGTGTAGCGAGCAGCATTTTTAAATTGTCTGCACGATCCTTTCTTTGTGTTGTGGTTTAAAAAATAAAATGGAACGATCTGTTCGTTGACGTGCCCTGCCTCGGCTTTTTGGTCCTTGCTTACAGCCGCGCGGTAATTCCTGAGTTCCACAGCAGCCTTCATAACCGCCAATGATGTCCGATTCCTCCGTAACCGAGTGCAGCTGTCGTTATCCAAACTCGCCCGCTGCTGTGAAGTGAACAACACGGATGTGACGATACAGTTTCATCCATGATTCAAGCCGATTTTTATACACGCGCTGAATCGTGCACTTGCGAATTAGACCTTTATGACGAATGCAAATTAAATACCTACGTTACATTCACCCTAAACTGTGCCAACGGAACAGAGGCTATTTGAGACAATACAAATGAGATGGTGAAAAAAGACTAAAAATTCCACGTTGTTCAAATTGTTGAAATTAATGCAATCCGGCAGTTGGGGTGGTTTGGACAGTGGGGCGTTTGAGGCGGTTGGAGTGGTTAAAGTGGTTAAGGTGGGTGGCTGTTGGGCGGTTGGGACGGTTGGGGTGGTTAAGGCGGTTAAGGTGGGTGGGGCGGGTGGGCGGTTAAGGTGGTTAAGGTGGTGGGCGGGTGGGCGGTTAAGGTGGGTGGGGCGGTTAAGGTGGGTGGGGCTGTTGGGCAGTTGGGACGGTTGGGGTGGTTAAGGCGGTTAAGGTGGGTGGGCGGGTGGGTGGTTAAGGTGGTTAAGGCGGTTAAGGTGGGTGGGGCGGGTGGGGCGGTTAGGGTGGGGTGGCTGTTGGAGTGGTTGGGTTGGGTAAGGTGGGTGGGGTTGTTGGGGTGGTTGGGGTGGTTAATGTGGTTGGGGCTGTTCGGGCTGTTAGGGCGGTTGGGGCAGTTGGCTTAGGGATGGGGCTGAATTGTGCGGAGTGGACATCAAGAATCATGTGACACCATTCACAGGAGTTGGCCATTGTGTTGCAGGGGGTCATGGCCCAGTCCCTAAATGTGCGTGGCCTCAGCGCGGGCCAGAGAAGCCTCCATTCACCTAACAACGCCGCCCTTTCTCTTACAGCGCCGTGTTTGGTTTGGCACACCGTAGAATCCTACCATTAATACGTTTGATTAAAACCGAACGCCTTTAATATACCGTGGCCGGGTATATACCGTCTTAAAAACAGTGAATCAATTATCTTATTTTTATACGTTGCGTGCCATGTCCGCGGGAGCTTTTGATAGATTTGTGATTTTTTTGTTGTCATTCATAATTCTTAAACCATTTGTTTTTCTTTACGGCGGTTCACGTTTCGTCACTTTGCCAACGACCGCCCCGGGGGGGGGGGGGGGGGGGCTGGAATCTCAGCACCGGGAGCACGGTGAGAGAGAGTGGGCCCCCTTGTGTGCCCGCTGACATTGCGTTGGCGCACGTGGCCGCCGCCGCCGCAGTGGTAGTTTTCCACAAACACCGCGATTGTCCCAGTGTGGCGCGCCCTCACGTGTCCTGGTGCCCGTCTGGTGTGTAAACGTCACCGCTGGGGAGACAAAGGCGGCCGGGCGTGGTGTTGGACACCCCCCGCCCCCTCCTCATGTGCTGTGCCGGCCTTCATAGGTGCTACTATTTGTGAACAACACTTGCCCCAAAAGTCTGTTCGGGCTATACGGTGACCAGAGTTCGATTCCCGCTCACAACCAACAACATTGACGAATATTTTGCACTGGTCCTGGCCTCCCCTACGTCAACTCAGCCATAAATGAGTACCTGGTACAGTGTGGGGAGACAAAGACGGTCGGTGTGGTGTTGGCCACCCGCCCCCTTCGTGTGCCGTGCTCGTGAACAACACTTGCCCCAACAGTCTATTCTGTATGCACCATTGGGAGTGATGCAGTGGTTAGCATACCGTGCGATGAATCTTGCCACCCGAGTTCTGCACGCAACCGGGCTCTAGAAGCCCTATCGGAAGCGGTTCTGGGCTCCCACTAGGTCGACTCCGCCATAACCTGTGTGGTCTGTAAGCATCAGCGCTGGGGAGAACACAGGCAGCCGGGAATGGTACTGACCATACTACAGCCCCAAAAGTCTGCAGATTACACGTGGAGGTTAGGGGGGGGAATCTTTCTCTTTGGGAACAAAGTGTGTTAAACTGTGTTAACGAGATGGAGCAGGCGCGCGTAAAGAGTTGCCGCTGGTGAACGCGCGTCTGGAAAGCCGCTCGGGTTGATCGAGACGGCGAGAGACCTTTTTTTGTGTTTCTCCTTTCCCTCCGCGGTTAGATGGATTTATTTATTTCATTCACATTGAGACGCACAATCGGCGCCGTAATTATAAAGTGTGTGCCCGGGTGAATTGCACGCGGCTCTCAAAAACCTCCTCGACTGCCACTTTCGAACACGAAGCGGAGGGGGGGGGGCAGGCTCTGTCCGTCGCGATTCCGCGGGAGTTTTAATTTAAACGGCGCGAGCGTTAATAGCGGTGTTACGTCGCGAAGCCGTCAAAGCTTTGTTCTTTTGGAGATTGCTTAAAAAAAAACTTTATTTCCCTTCTGCACGGAGCAGATTGAGAGATTTTTTTGGTGTTTGATCCCCCCCCCCTTCCCCCCATTAGCGCACGATCTCCATGTTGAAGACGGAACTGTTCGTTCGCTTGAAAATGTTTCAATTAAACTTCCGAAAACGCCGTGAGAAAAAGTTATTACTGAGTAATTGCGCGCAGACACGTCGAGCTAAAGTGTTGGCACCAAGATATTAAACGACGTTATTAAAAATGCGACGACGTGGATTTAAAAAAAAACTTCTCTCCATCCCTTGTCTCTTCACTCTGCTTTTTTAAAATTTTTTCCCCCCCCCCCCCNGGGCAGAGCAATGGCTCGCAAACTTTTATTTTATTTTACGATGGCTCGCGAACTTAACAACGCAGTTTGTGCGGCGTTGTTGCCGGCACGCGGACGGACGGTCATTACCACGGCGGAACTCAGAGACGCGTAAATTGACGAGCGGCGGTGGCTCATTCGTTACCCAATTTAAATTCAGTGGACGCGAATGAACGTCGTACAGTCGGGATGTCTCTCCCCCGTGTGTAGCATTTAATGGCAGTTTTTGTCATCCGCCCGTTGGGCATAAAGGTTTTTATTTTGTGGGTCTGGCAGGACTAGCAGTGGATGTTATCTCGACCAAGATTGTTTGTAATGGCAAGGGCGATACTGGTTTTTTTTTCTTACATTAAACAAAAAGCTCGGGACGACATAAAAGGAATTGGCCAAACACCGCAAAGCAGCAGCCTGTTTAAAAAAAAAAAGAAGCGTGTCCGAAAGAAGACTTTGGCGAGACTTTCCCGCGTGATGAAGATGTCTCGTTGCGCGGGCTGCGTTAGGAGCGCTGGGTACGATGGAGATGCGCAACGTGAAATGCGCACGCGCGTGCGCAGGGGGCAAACGCCGCTGCGATTGAGAGATGATCTCCGCTCGAGTTGCTTCCTCCTCCTTGTTAATGCTGTAAATTCCTCCTACGCCAAATTCTCCGTCACAAGTCACCGGTTAACCCTCCCTCCCTCCCTCCTGCCCCACCTCCCCATGTGTGCCGCCCCTTGCGACGACCTCCTCCTCTCCCACCCTTCACCCCAAAACGGCTGCCCCTCCTCCTCCTCATCCTCCTCCTCCTCCTCCCCAACCGCCCCCGAGCATTTTATTACTCCCGCTGCTCTCTTTCAACCCCGACGCTCTCAAAAATGCTTTCCTGTCCCGTTCGGTAACCATTTATGGTTTTGCCGCGCTAAATCTCCAGCGCGTCCTGGTATGTCGTGGCGTTCCTTCGCGCCCCGAACGTTTCTCGCGGCGTCGTCCGTGTCGGTGCGGAGAGAGACGACCCCCCCTGCCCTGCTCCTTCCCCCTCGGGTCGTCGGTTGTTGCGCGGGCAGTGGCGTGGGGTGCCGGGAGTTGGGGTGGGGGGCTGGCGGGGTGGTGGTGGCGGCGGTGGGGATGGGGAAGAGATTCCGAAGGGAATGCCGCTGCTGCTGCCGCCGCCGCCATCTAGCCCGGGCAGAACTCGTGTAAAACAAAACGGGAGGGGTAAGGAAAGTTTGAGAAAATGCGCTTTGTGAGTGTGCACGCGTGCGGGCGCGCGAGAGAGAGGGAGCCGCTACCGCCACCGGGCTTCCCGATGACTTTGGCCGAGTTCTTATTGCTGCCGAGCGGTTTATTGTTTGCGTGGAGTTTTATGGATTTCAAGCCGGTGATGCCGCCCCCGCCGCCCCCGCCGCCCCCGCTTTGAAGTTTAAATTCGCTACCGTGCGACATAGTCGGAACGCTCGCGTCGGACTCCGGTTACGATCGCCGCCCGCCTTCGTCGTGACTAAGGCGGGCATCGCGGTGTTTGGCCGCCGTTGAGGGGAGTGAGAGAGATACGGGACGATTTTTGCCGACGATGGTGGCCCATGATGATGATGATGATGGACCTGTTGTGCCATCCCATCCCACGCCCTCCTTTACCCCCCTCTATCCCCGCCTCCTCCTCTGACAGAGAGAACTTAGCGCCACGGCAACGGAGCTGGCCAATCGGCAAGAGGCGAGCGAGCAGTCCCGAAAGCGGCTCATAGAACAGAGCCGGGAATTCAAGCGGAGCGCACCAGAGGTGAGAGGCACGCGCGGTGCAGTCACACCACACACGCTCACCACACACTCACCACACGCTCACCACACACTCGCCACACACTCAGCGTACTCACACCACACGCTCACCACACTCTCACCACACTCTCACTACACGCTCAGCGTACTCACACCACACGCTCACCACACGCTCACCACACACTCAGCGTACTCACACCACACGCTCACCACACACTCACCACACGCTCACCACACACTCAGCGTACTCACACCACACGCTCACCACACACTCACCACACACTCACCACACACTCACCACATGCTCAGCGTACTCACAACACACACGCTCACCACACGCTCACCACACACTCACCACACACTCTACACACACTCACCACACGCTCAGCGTACTCACACCACACGCTCACCACACACTCACCACACACTCACCACACACTCACCACACGCTCAGCGTACTCACAACACACACGCTCACCACACGCTCACCACACACTCACCACACACTCACCACACGCTCAGCGTACTCACACCACACGCTCACCACACGCCCACACGCTCACCACACACTCGCCGCACGCTCACCACACACTCCCCACACACTCAGCACACACTCACAACATACACTCACCACAAGCTCACCACACTCACGACACGCACCTCACGCACCACACGCACCACACGCACCACACACACGCATTCCACTCACAACAAAGTCGCCCACCGCACACTCGCCGCTCATCCACCACGCACACTCATCCACCACGCACACTCATCCACCACGCACACTCATCCACCACGCACACTCATCCACCACGCACACTCATCCACCACGCACACTCATCCACCACGCACACTATCCACCACGCACACTCATCCACCACGCACACTCATCCACCACGCACACTCATCCACCACGCACACTCATCCACCACGCACACTCATCCACCACGCACACTCATCCACCACGCACACTCATCCACCACGCACACTCATCCACCACGCACACTCATCCACCACGCACACTCATCCACCACGCACACTCATCCACCACGCACACTCATCCACCACGCACACTCATCCACCACGCACACTCATCCACCACGCACACTCATCCACCACGCACACTCATCCACCACGCACACTCATCCACCACGCACACTCGCCGATCACGCGACACACACTGCCCACGTACTCACCGGTCACACTGCACACACTCGCCACTGCTGCGAGATGTTATCTACCTCGACTGGTATACAGGAGGTCGTGGGTTCGATCCCAATGCTGACGCCTGGAAATTTGGAGTTTGCGTGTTATCCCCGTGGTCGTGTGGATTTTCTCCGGGTCCTCCGGGTTTTCCCTTTAAACTTAGAATCATGCATTTCGAGCATAAATGTCCACGTGATAAGCCAGTTCGTTGAGCTTTCGTTTGTGGTCAGTTCACTTCCGAAAAAGAGCAATACAGCTCAGTGGGCCTCACACGCACACACACACAGATGTGCTCATCACACACACACATCGGCACATGCATTCATCGGTGACACCGCACACCGCGACCACACCCAGAGCGCACACATCCCACACTTGCCGTGCACTCGCCACACGCACATCCCACACTTGCCGTGCACTCGCCACACGCACATCCCACACTTGCCGTGCACTCGCCACACACACATCCCACACTTGCCGTGCACTCGCCACACGCACATCCCACACTTGCCGTGCACTCGCCACACACACATCCCACACTTGCCGTGCACTCGCCACACACATCCCACACTTGCCGTGCACTCGCCACACGCACATCCCACACTTGCCGTGCACTCGCCACACACACATCCCACACTTGCCGTGCACTCGCCACACGCACATCCCACACTTGCCGTGCACTCGCCACACACACATCCCACACTTGCCGTGCACTCGCCACACACACATCCCACACTTGCCGTGCACTCGCCACACGCACATCCCACACTTGCCGTGCACTCGCCACACACACATCCCACACTTGCCGTGCACTCGCCGCACGCACACCACCGCTCACTTTACACCCCACTCACCCCACCCTCACGGTCCACTCGTCCCCCTCATCTACACACCATGCAGCATGCGTGAAGTGATTTTGTTTCTGTTAGTTTTTTATTTTAAAGAGGTGGACGCGTTGAAATTTGTCAAAGAGAGGCCACCGCGATTTGGGAGCCACTGAACAAGCGTAAATGTGCGTTGGAGAGTTGAAGCACCTGCCAAGAACACGCTTCGTCAAACGTAGAGATTTGTTTTTAATTTGTATGTTTTGTTGTTGTAATTAATTGGCGTGGTTTGTTGTTTAAATGTAACAACAACAACAAAACGATGGCGGCGACGTGGGCATATGGGCAGGTCCCCCCCCCCCCACCCCTTTTTATCGACGGAACAAAAATAACAATAATTTGTTTTTAAAATCGCCGCTGCGACAACAAACGCCAACAACGAACGAGAGCGCAACGACATCCCAAAAGGTGCAGCTATCAAGGGCAGAGTTATGCCGACTTTTAAATAAAATGAAAAGTATTTGCCCACGGAAACCTGTGGAAAATAAAAAGAAAAATCGACGCCCGACCTCGCGCGACAACACCCACACGGCGCCGAAGCCGTCTTCGCTTATTCGCTCGTTTTAATTCATCGCATTGACGCAAGGCCCCCCCCCTACACCCCACAACCGTTGGGGTCAAGGACGGATGACGATCTTGGGATAGATGGAGATGGCGATGATGGTGATGAAGAGGAGTTTTGCCGGTGTTGGGAGCGGCGCCTGTCATATGCTCGCTCGTAGCTGAACCCGTGCCGCTCCGCCGTGCCGGCTCAGTGCTTCGGAACTTTCTTGGCGGTGCGGTTCCCCCCAGCCCCCCCACCCCCCCCGTTGCTCCCTCTCTCCCTTTCCCCCATGGCTGTCGCCCCTCTCGGCGACCACTCGGTGGTTCTCGCTCCCTCGCCTACAGTCACGATCGCCTCTCGTCGGCACGGAGGGTTGAGACGTCGCGAGACGGTGCTCGCTCGGGCCACGCGCCGCCTTTCCCTCCGGCTGACGTCGTGCGACACGGAAGGAGGCTTCACGAGTTGTAGAGAGGCACAATAAGGAGCGGTTTAATCGGCTGGTGGCGTGGGAGTGCGGTTGCGAGGCATGTGGCGTCTTCTGCGAATAGCGCGCGCCCGTCGTCCGCCCGCTCGCTCGCCTCCCTGCCTGCTCACCCGTACGAACATTCGCACGCACTCGCTCATTTGCATGCTGGCCGGCTCGATCGATCGCTCGCTCGCTCGTTCGCTTGCTCGCTCGTTCGCTCGTTCGCTCGCTCGCTCGTTCGCTCGTTCGCTTGCGTGCCGAGCTGGGCGACTTTGCGAGAGCGACGAGTCAAAGTGACATCGCTCACCGCCTCCTTCGAACATTTTACAGCAAGCGTCTTTTCTCCCAACTTTACTCTGCTGGTGCTTTCGGTGTCGTGTCACAAGTGTCCAAATCGGAGCTTATAACTTTTAAACTTGATGCCTCGGTACAAAGTACCGTGTGGCGTGTGTAATCGAGTGTGTGTACTCTATGGTGGCAAGCCCAGCGACCCGAGTTTTGATTCCCGCTCACGGCCACCGGTGACGATTATTTTCACCGGTCCTGGGTCTCCCCGAGGTCGACTCGGCCTCAAATGAGTACCTGGTGTAGCGGTGTGTAGTAAATATCGCCATTGGGGGAGACAAAGGCGGCCGGGCGTGTTGCTGACCAACCCAACCCCTCGTGTGCCGTGCCGGCCTTCATCGCCACTACTCGTTAACAATACTTGCCCCAAAAGCCGAGACGGGGGGATCTTTGTCATGTCCGTGTCCGGTACAATTTCAAATCGGCGGTGAGTGAGCAAGGCACAATGGATAAGTGACACGTTGAATGCCCGTGCACCGCGTGACAATGACATTTGTGTGTCCGAGTCGGGCGGTGAAGGGTTAAACTACAGGGCAACTTGGCCGGATCATTACGACGGCGGTGGATTAACCCCCCAAAGAAATAATACGAATCTACCGCGAATTACGTAATTGTATTTGAAGCGTGTACACAATCCTGTGCACAACAGGAACATCGGCAGGTGTTGCAAATGCGTGCGTGGCAGATGACGTACGTTTAATTATACACATAAACCATTACTTATCTGCATCACCAGTCTAGACTCGATGGTAATCCTGTCTTATGTGAGGGAGAAAAAAATGCGTGCGTCCATTGTGTATGCAACGTACAGAGCACACGTTTGTGTGTTCGGTGTACGAACGTGTTCATCCGTATACGGTGTGTGACCACCGTATGGTTTATACGTAACGTGTGTGTGTGTCTTTGTATAAAATGGAATGAATCCAATATGTGCGAGCTACTTTTTATAATGGTCTCTCTGTGTGTAACACTCATTGGTAATTGCGAATGACCGAGCGAGTGATGTAAATTCCCATTACGTTTCTCAAAGAGGGGCTAGAGGAGCGATGTCACGCTTGGCACTCGCTGTTGCCTACGTACGGTGCAAAAGAAGCCTCGTGTTTAAACTCCTTTGACACGCAGGTGACCCCTCCCAACTTTAGCTGACGCGAAAGGTGACAGAAAGCGTGGACGGATGCTGCCCGCGCTCGTGTTTACTCCGCATTGCGGGGGTCCTCGTGAGCCCTCGTTGTTGTGTTATGAATTCTGTGTAAATAAAACGCATTTACAGCCCACGGAAGGGGGCAGGGGTGAGGTTAAAATGCGGGACGTGTGTGCTTGTGTGGGGAGCGGTAGCGGTTAGCGCTACGCTGCGCTACGAACCAGCACCGGTCTTGGGCCTCCCCTAGGTCGAGGTTTATAAACATCGCCACTAGGGAGACAACGGCGGTCGGGCGTGTTCATAGCCACAACACCCCCTCGTGTGCCGTGCCGGCCCTTCATAGGTGCCCGTTAACAGCGCTTGCCCCGACAGTTCTGTTCAGGCTATGCGGGGGATCTTTGTCTTTGTGCCCGAGTACTGTACCTGATGCGGGATGTGAACATCGCCACCGGGAAGACAGAGATGGCGAACGTGCGTGGTGCTAACCACCCACCCCGCTCGCTCGTGTGCCGTTCCGGCCTTCGTCGGTGCTTGCGCTCGCCAACAGCACTTTCCCCATCAATCTGTTGAAGATTGTACGCGGGGGGGGGGCCCTTTGTCTTTGTGTTGTCTAGTGTGCGTCGCCGCGTGCGGGCTGCCTGCACGTTGTCCTCCTCGCCCACGCACAACGGCGTCAGCACGGGGGAAACATCTCTTAATGAGCACCCCTTCGACAGAACCTCTAGGATCACACCCGCCGCACTCGCCGCCGCCTCCCCGCTCGCGTGAGCGAGGGGAGGGGAGCCACACTCTGCCACCCACGCGCACAACCAAATCAAACCCCATCACGCACCCCACTCGCTCCCACTCTACCACCCACCACCGACCCCCCTTCCCTTCTCGACGGAGCCACCCACACACGTGGCCGCCCGGCGGGAAGCTCTCGAGGTGGGAGAGCGAGCGGCCGATTCATTAGGCGGTGTGCCGCTCGTTCCCCTGCGCCGCCTTGTAACAAGCCCCCGGTGCTGCGAGGCTGATTGAGAGGATCAAAACGGGCCTCATCAGAGGTTTTTAACGCATCTCAGCGGAGGCCCGGATAACGAACGGGATTACAACGCCTCTCCACCCCCCCCCCCCCCGAGTTTCGGAGGAGGGAGAGAGAGGGTGAAACAAAAATATATATACACACGCGGCTAATGTATTAATAAGTACACTTGTGCGTTCTCTGACAAGTGAACATCAGTGTTTAAAATAATACACGCGCCGTAATAACGGAAGCGCGTTATTAGCTAATGAAATGCGGAGCTGTGATATAATTTAAAAACCTACTCTTCTCGAAGGCAGATGCCGCGCCGTCGATTTTCATACTCAACTCCCTCCCCCCCCGAAAGGGACAGATAACAGAACGTGTAAGTGGCAAATAGTTTTTTGTGATTTAATAATGAGCATTTTATTTGAGAAGAGAATCGGCCGTCATGATCTCCTTCTTATTCATCCAGGAGAGTTGCATGTCTCTTATTCGGAAGGGTTGTGGCGGCTGCTGCAGCAACTTTGGGTTTTTATTTGTCAGAAGTTTTCAGCCTATTATTGATGCGTTGTGTTTATTATCTCACGTGTGGGAGGAAAAGCTCCCGGAGAAAACCCACGCATGCGAGGAGGGCCAACACGTGACTACATGAAACCATCCCCCCCACTCTTGTCTTCGAAACCTGATTCGCTCACAAGTGACGGCATCGCATTTATTCTCCACCTCTATTTAAGACCGAAACACAGCAGGAATTCTCTGAAATTCTTGGCTGTTGCATGACGGATGCTGATTGTAATTGCCGGCAAAACGTCGTACTCCAATTTGTAAATGTTGTGGGTTTACGCTCCAGCACACCGGTGTGCTGAACTAGTAACTAATTGGCATGTTTTGTTCACGTGACAAAACTTACTAATTGGCTGTGTCGGGTGGTGGCAGGTTGAACGACACATTTATATTTACGCATTCTAACACAAAATGAAAAAAAAAACTCTCATGAATAATATTGGTCGCTAAAGCCTACGTGTTAAACTGACTCTATCCCCGTACCGATGAAAACAGGTGGTGATTAGTCCACTTGCTGTACCGCCTTCTCCTGGCGAGCCACGGGGTTACGACTCCTCCTCCTCGACGCCCACGGGAAGGGAGTTTCACAGCAATCTTGGTGGCGATGCAGCAACCCTTGCTGCTGCCTCCCCAGAGTTGTGGATTGCAGGCAGCCACTGCAGTGTAGCCGTCACCACTGCCCGGGCTAGTAAAGTAAAGACAAAGATCTCCCGTGTAGCCCTGACAGACTGTTGGGGCAAATGCTGTTAGCGAGCACCTATGAAGGCCGGCACGGCACACGAGACGGTGGGTGGCCAGCACCACGCCCGGCCGCCTTTGTCTCCCGAGTGGCGATATTTACACACTGCACCAGGTACTCATTTGAGGCTGAGTCGACCTCGGGAGGCCCAGGATCGGTTAAGGTAATCGTCACTGGAGTTGACCGTGAGCGGGAATCGAACTCTAGTCACCGGGTTGTAGCGCTGCACGCGAACCGGTGCCCCAACGCTCACCGTTGGTAAAGTGGACACCAGCTGGTTAAGCTGCACCGTTTGTTTTTCAGGAGATGGCTCTCGTCCTGTGGATAGACTGGGACCTGCCGTAGGACTATGGACTTGCCCACCACTGGTTCATTCTTAACCCTCAATAGTCACGATCCATTTCATGGCAGCCCTTCGCTTATTTTATTGGTGACTGAATCCATGAATGCAGACGCAGTGATTACCTCGCGCTACACTAGAACCTGGCTTCCCGAGTTCAATTCTTGACCACGGCTAACGTCGGTGACGAGTGATATCTCAACTGGTCCCGGACCCTGTGGCCTTCACCATTTGGAGAAGTATGGACAAACACCCAATCGTTAAAATTGCATTGGGGAGGCATTTATCCAGCAGAGGATTGACAGCAGAGGATCGCACCTCCGATTAGCACGGTTGGCGACATACGGTGCGAAAGAAGTTCAACGTACATACAGAGGGACGATTTATTTTTCATGAATGACCTCTTTGTTGCTGACCACACCTCTATTACACGTGGTCCCGAGGGAGGGGCACAGCATGGAGATGAGAGAGGTCATGCACCTGCAGGTGACCTCTCTCTCCCGCATCTTCTGCTCCTCCCTTGGCCGCCGGATGAGGATGGAGTTGCTCCTCACCTCGCAACTGGGTGAGCTGAGCCAGCGAGAGATTTTACAAAAACGCCTCGAAGCTCGCCGATTCTGATTCATCGGCGGCGGCGGGAACGCCGATAGCCCTTTTCCACCGGCACATCCGGGCGGAGCCAGCACAGGGACCCTCACGGTCCGGGTGGTTTTCCCCACCGGCTGTTTGCCATTCCGAGCTGGAACCAAACCGTGCTACGCTGGCCACACAGGACATCCGAATCTGGTTCGGGGCCGAGCAGGGCCAGGAGGTGCGGGACTAGTGACGTGTCCGCGGCGTGAAGACGCGACATCGACGCGCGGTGCGTCTCGTCGACTCGTTGATTGTGACGTCGGCCGAAAAGCCAGATTTAGTAACTTGACAGTCATTCTTGCCGTTCGTCGGTGACCTGGCCCGGAGCGATGGACTCTGCTCCACTTGACAACCTGGTTGGATCACGGACGGCCGAATCCCCGGGTTCAAACCCAAAAAAATCCGAACGGTGGCGGTTCGGCTGAACCCTGACCCTCGAGCCAGCCAGTGGCACTCTCCTCGTCGCGTTTTAATGGGAACGCGGGGATTGTTAGAGTTGGCACCTCCGTTAATTGCCACGCGTGGTGCCGCCCCCGGCCTCTCGCTGTGAGAGAACTCTCCGTGCTTTTTGCGCGTCAACCGTTTGTCAGAGCCGGCGTCGGTGGAGAAAAGAATCAGCATATTAAGAAACTTAAGTTTCTGAGTCTGCCGTTCGCTCTTGTCGGTCACAGGGCTCACGAGGGGTTTCTTTTACAGGGTCGGGAAACGGTTAGTTTGGAATGGAAGCAACCGGGGTACCTGCGGTGCCTATGATCAGCTATGTACACTAATATGACCTTTGACTTTTGTAAAACAAAAAAACCCCACAAGCATCATATTTCACCTCGCCAAATCTTTCGGGCGTTTTAATATTCAACAAAAACTTCTCGACTTCTTCTTAAAAAAATGTTTTAAGAGATGACAGTAATTGGGAATAGTTTTTATATTTAAAATGAATAAACGTGCACGTAGCAAGTTGGGAACAAAGGAGCGCCCCTGGTGGGCCGAGGGGAGTTTTCTGAACCGTTACGTTTCGAGAGCCCCGCGGTAAATTTTTGCGACGTGGCGAAGTTTGGGGTTGCCCCAGTGCGGCAGATGGAAGCGCCTGGTGCGGCCGGGTTGAGGAGTCGGCGTGGGAGGGGGGGTGCGTGTGAGATGGGGGCGGTGGGTGGTGGTAGTGGTGGAGGGTTATGGGGAAATCGACACCTGACATTTCGAGTCGCCGGGCCCCCGCCGTGCAATCATCTCATTCCCACCCCCACCTCCCGCCTCCTCTTTGCGGCGTATCGCTCATTAACGGAGGCCGTGCGTGACATCACTGGGGTGGTAATCGCACGCAAGCCTCTCCACGCGCAGAGGTGTGACTCCGCGTGTGCTCGCCGTTTACGTGGAGATGTGGTGCAGATGTGTGTGTGTATGTGTTGTTTGCTCACTGCGCATGCATATTCATGCCTATGCGTACGTGCAGGCGCCGGCTTATTCGGCAATGTCTCGGATTTTTTTTTTTACCCAGTGAGAGAGCCCGCTGTAATAAATAACAGGTCTGTTTTGCAACCTAGAGTGGCGGTCAATTAAAACGAGCACAAATGTCGTCCGTATTTTTTTAAAATCTGGAATGCTTTAACGCTTTTATCACTTGTACCACTCGAACGGTGCTGAGTGTCGCTGGCAGCTTGGCGCTTCGGGCCTCCGACCCCTGCGATCCGTGTCCGTGATGAAGGGCGAGGGTGCACGTGAATGCGCAGAAAGCACCACGCGGCCCAAACCCAGAGTCAAAGCTCGCGAAGAAAACGCCGCAAAATGTAACGTAGCCCACGGGACACGATGGGAGTCCAACGCTTTATTTAATTAATTGCGTTGAAACATTTTTTTCTTATTTCTCTCTTCCTCCGTGAAACTTGATCGCCGGTAATTATTACCGGCGCCAATTATTTAATGGCGAAAAATTGTGAGGGAAATGTGACGGCGTCAGAGCGTAATGAGACTCGCGCGACGGACGCGAGAAATTAGTGACGAGACGACGGGGAAACGCGGTCAGCGCTGCCGTGAAGTCATCGTCGTCGTCATCGTCGTCATCGTCGTCGCCGTCGTCGCCGTCGTCGCCGTCGTCATCGGTGTCATTGTCGTCACCGTCGTCGCCGTCGTCACCGTCGTCATCGTCATCATCGTCGTCACCGTCGTCATCGTCGTCGTCGTCGTCACCGTCGTCATCGTCGTCACCGTCGTCACCGTCGTCATCGTCGTCACCGTCGTCATCGTCGTCGTCGTCGTCACCGTCGTCGTCGTCGTCACCGTCGTCGTCGTCGTGTCCTGCCGTGGAGCCACATAGCAGACGTCCAGTAATGTTTGACATGTAGTGCGTGGCAAGGTGCGGGTCGAGAGGATGTCTCTGTGCGTGCGAGTGCGTGCTTGAGTGCGTGCTTGAGTGCGTGAGTACATGAGTGCGTGAGTCGGCGAGTGCGTGAGCGAGTGCGCGTGTGCTTCAGTGAGTGCGTGAGTACATGAGTGCGTGAGTCGGCGAGTGCGTGAGCGAGTGCGCGTGTGCTTCAGTGAGTGCGTGAGTACATGAGTGCGTGAGCGAGTGCGCGTGTGCTTCAGTGAGTGCGTGAGTACATGAGTGCGTGAGTCGGCGAGTGCGTGCGTGAGCGAGTGCGAGTGTGCTTCAGTGAGTGCGTGAACCAGTCATGATTGCGTGAACGAGTGCACAAGTGAGTGCGTGCATGCATACGTGAGTGCGTGATTGCGTCAGGGAGTGCGTGCGTGCGTGCGTGAGTATCGTCGCTGTTAACCGCTCCGCTCTCCCCTCGGGGAGGGCGGCCGGACGCTTCTCCGGCCTCTTTAGCTGCGAGCTTCTCTCGGCAACGGATGCTGCTCGTGACATCTGTTGTCTCCCTGAACATCAAATTGCTGCCGCTGACAGCTTTTAAAAAGAAATTGCCTTGCGATATACCCTCTAGAAAGCGCTTGACAGAATGGGGGAGGTTGGTGGTGTGGGGAGTGGGGGGGGGNCGAAGGTTGAGGTTGGGTTAGCAGTAGAGCGCGATTGTGGTTACGGGACAGTGTTAAGGTTTCCGAGTTAAGGGGGGGGGGGGTCGGGTATTGTTATCATTGGTGTGAGGGATAGGGTTTGGTTGTTTGGGCTGGAGGTAATGTTCGGGTTGGTGTTTGGATCGGATTGATGTTGGGGTTAGGGTTGGTGTCTGAGATCGGAATCATGTTAACTGTGATGTCAGTAACCAAAAATTGCGTTCAGGTGGATGTTAGGGATTCATTAGGGTGGGGATAGAGTCGGGAATACGCCAGCGTCTTGAGCCGCCAGCGTTTTGAACCACCAGCGTCTAGGCTGCTAGCGTCTGGCTCTGCAGCATCCGAGCGTCTGAGCGGCGGAATTTGTTTGGTCGCTTCGCGTTGGGCAGTGCGGAGCGCGTCGAGACGTTTCCGATAAAAACGATCGTGCCGCAGCGTCCGTGCGCGGTGTGCGCCGCACGCACGCACGGATTAACACCTCCCACCGCTACCCCACCAACCCCCCCCCCCATTTGCCTCCCACACCTCTCCTCCTGTGCGCGCTGCGCGATGGAAAATTGAGTCTTCTTAAAACATTAAATTAAATAAACTGCTCCGACTAAACGAATCAAATAAATATCATCGCCCCTCACCACCCCCTACTCTCCCCACCCCTCCCAAAAGAAAGACAACAAATCGGGAGAAGCACGTCCCATGTTTTTATATGAACGGACGGAGGGTGGCTTTTCTCCGGGCGTCACGTTTTTTTTGTGTCGCGAGCAAAACCAAAATCGGCCGCCAAAAACAGCGAGAGCCGGACCACCCTGGACAAAACAATGACGGCGTCCGGAGGCACGCTCACGATTATTAAAGGTAATATATATTTTTAACGTCCAAAAATCGGAGCAGTAATAACATAATTTACTTATCCCAGGATGGCTTTGTGGAATCTGAAGACTCCGTGATGGGATTCTTTTTCAAATCCTTTTAAAGGAATGTTTGCTTCCGTGTCACCGAAACCACCCAAGTACCCGGATGATACTCGGATGCGTTTAACACTCGGATGGGTTAATCAGGAACCCAGCAAATCTCTACGCGATCCACCAGCCATTGCCTCCAATAGCGCCGGATCGCAGTCGTGGGCCGCCACCACCACGGCAGGCTCATGGTTGGCGGCGGTGCTGGTGGCGAGGTGGTGACGGCAGCGCTGCCTGGGCCCTAAACCACCCCCCTCGCCCCCCCCCTCCCCCACCACGCATTTTGTTTGCGAAAGAAGAATTTGACGCTGAGCAGAGGCTCTGGAACATCGTGCATTCCGCGGCGGCGCGGCGATGCCCGGTGATTGATGCCCCTGGCCGAGAGGCCGTCCCCGTGTTTTACACGACGGCTCGAATTGGCCGCCGTGTAACAACCGCTTGCGTGCACGCCGGCGCGCGTGCGCTCGTGTTGCACACGTGCCTGCGTGCACACGCAGGAGGGGCAGTGTAGCGGTTAGCGTGCTGCGCTAGACTCCCGCTCACGGCCAACACTCAGTGACGATTACCTGAACTGGACCTGCGCCTCCCCTAGGTCGACCCGGCCTCTAAGTGAGGATCTGGTGTGGTGTGTAAACATCGCCACCGGGGAGGCAAAGGTGGCCGGGCGTGGTGCTGGCCACTCGCCCACCGTGTGCCGTCCCGGCCTGCATAGGTGCTACTCGCTAGCAGAACTTGCCCCAAAAGTCCGTCGAGGCTATACGGGGGATCTTTGTACGTGTGTGGGAGCGGTGGCATAATGGTTGAGGCCCTACTCTACGAGTCCGGCAACCCGAGTTCAACTCTGGCCATGGATAACATCAGTGATATCTCAATCGATCTTTGCCCCCCCCCGCNCAGCCTTCATCAACCCGCACTGACCTGCGTGATGAAGTATGGTCAAACGAGCCCCACGGCGACACGTTGTAGGGAGGCCTTCATCCGGCAGTGACGAAGGACTCTAAGTGAAAACAAGTGCCTGGTGCGTTGGATTCGGCATCTAAATCGGCTTCGAGAACCAAGGCTGTCGGGCGCATAGTGGTGCTGGCCTCGCCATAACCTTAATAGGTGCTACCTCACATGCACTGACAGTCACGGGGATTCTGGTCTAAAAGGTGGCGCTAGCGCTTGGGTATTAGGAGGCCCTCTGCTTCAGAGGGACCACTGCTGTTTGCTCGAGGGCCACTGGCAATTGTGATGTATTTCCACCCTTAGTTCAGGGAAGATCAGGGTCAGGGTTAGGTTGTCCTTTGAAGCCCCTCCATGGAGTGTAGAATTACACAACCATCCCAAGACGCCAGCAGATGAACAACCCTCCAGCGTTCGTTTGAACAACAAGAGGACACTTTGAATTTTTGCGATTGAAAGTGAACAATAATAATGATAATAAACAGATCATCGGTGAACAACGTACAAAAAATGATAATGCGATGGGTACGTGTATCGGTTGGGGCAATGTGGACGGAAAAGCGTAACGGACTTCAAAACAAACAAAAAACTGCCCCGAATGTTTTGGCTGAAGGTTTAATCGTCGTCTCGTCTTGTCCTCGCGCCTGCGTCGTGTGGGACAGAGCGAGAGACAGACGGACGGACGCAACCACCACCACCCTCATTCCAGACACCACATCCCCGTCGGCCGCTTCTCTCCACTTCACCCCCACCCCTCTCACCGCTGCCGCCGCCACCGCGTTGTAATGGTTATCATATTCACCATTGTGGCACGGTCGTTTGCGACGCAAGGTCATATCACCCGACCGGCAGAAAAGGGAATACGTAGGCGTCAAAAGATTTTTTTCCGCGTAAAAAAAAGCAAAACATAAAAAAACTCTCCAGAAAACAACAACGCAGCGCCAGCGCGAAGAAAGTGAAGTGGATGGGATGAAAAGAAAGTCAACGAAAGAGAGAGGGGGGGGGATGGAAATTAAATCGTACGAACGCACCCAGGGCCACTGGAGTTGAAAGAGAAGACGAAAATCGCAAAACAACAACAAAAAACGCTTACAAATGCAGCGGCTTCTTCTGTGGCTGGCAAAGGGCCGAGGAGGCTCGGGTTTGTCAGCAGAGGCGCGCGCATGGACGTTGTCACTCACGGCTTTGCGACGTTCGAGAATAACCAACCCAATAACCAACCCAAACCCGACCAAGTGTGTGACAATGTAAATAAGTTAACAAACACCGCAGGGAAAAGGGCCAAGTTGGCATATTTTTTTCAACAACACTTTCATCCGGTGAAGATAATTTTCCGGTGAGCAGAAAAAAAACTCCGTCGGACGGGGCGTTCTTAAATACGCAGGTAAGACTGCGTGTGAAACTGCGTGTGAAACCAACGATTCAGTGACGAAGCTGGCTGCTGCGCCAGCACAGTTGACAAAACAACACAAATTCAACTCGTTCGTCAATAACGCTGTGGCCCTTAAAAGGAGACTAAAATAATAACAGAAATATATTGCAACAAAAATAATAAAAAATGGGGGGGGGGGGGAGGCGATGTTTTGGGCAGTGGCCCCCATCAAAGAACACGTGGTGATGCGCTTTGAAGCTGGGCCCAAAATTGTCTCCTGTTATACATTTCCTTTTTAAGATAGTGAGCTTGGCCGCCACTCTCGTGCGCTCCCTCGCAAGAGAGAGAGGGAGCGAGCGAGCGTGTGTGCGTGCGTGCGGTGCTGCCGCCCATCCGTGGAGCGTTCAACGGCTCGTCGCGAGAGGCTGGCGGTTCGAACCCCAGTGGGCTGCCCCCTGGTCAATGCCGCCGTGCGTGTTCGGCCGTATGGAGACGCGCCGCCAGCTTCACGGCGGACGTGGAAAAGACTGCCCGACGTCGTTCTTGAAACGAGAAGGCCTGATGGTGTGCCTGATGGTGACCTTCATTGGGATCGTGGCGTAGCAACATCGCTCCCTCCTGGCAGACCGAATCACAAGAGTGGGAATGTGTATTTATAGTGGAGGAGGAATACGATGAGCTGCGAAGCAGTTTTTTTTTCCACGTCCAGTCGGGGGAACGGGGTGAGAAAGTTATAACAATGAACAAAACAAAAACACGATGGGAGTGCAAGTATAGGAAAGGTAAGAACGGCCCTTATCCCAAATAACGACACAAAACCCAATGTTATAAATTACTATTAATAATGATGAAACTGAACCGATAAGAATGCTTAATGAATCATAGTTTTATTAATGACTGTATATCCTAGAGGTTTAACGATCCCTCCTCGCCCAGTCCCGGGCGATGTGATGAATTGTCTTAGATTGAGTCGCAACTCAATTAACAATGTGTTAGCACCTCTAGTGGCTGCAGGGTTCCCACAAGTAGCCATTGAATAAAAAATGTAATTGAATAAAAATAAAATATCGAAAGGTTCATTAATCCTGCTCACACGATATACCGTGTGCTTAAGAATCAATATTAATCGATTATTCAATGCGACGCCTTATGGTGCAATACCCACGACCGTGTGTATGTGGCAAGCCGCTATAACATTCAAAGTGACTCTTCACTGCATCGCTTTAGGACCCCTCTGACTCGCGCTCCACACGTGCAGCGGCTGCTCGATATAGGTAGCCGAGTTTGGCCCTCCCCTAGGTCCGCTCGGCCTAATTTTTTAAACACCCAATTCCACCTGGTGGCCGTGAGCATCACGGGGAGACAAAGGTGCCCGTGCCGCCCCCCCCCCCAATCTCCTCCCGGGTTTGTGTGCGTCTACTCGCCTCCGCCCACCATCCTCGTGTTGCCCTCGCGTGCCAACCGCGATAGGCAGCCAGTGCGGTCTTATTCTTGCTCAGCAAGGCCGCCCTTTGATCCGTGTGCGAGAGAGTGCGTCCGTGCGCGTGCGTGATAGTCGGGTGGGAGCGGTGGCGCCGCGCTCCGATTCCCACTCGCGCCAATGCCCGGTGACGATTATCTGAGCCGGTCCTGGGCCCTCCCCTAGGTCGACTCAGCCTCAAATGAGTACCTGGTGCGGTGTGTAAACATCGCAACTGGGGAGACGAAGGCGGCCGGGCGTGGTGCTGGCCACCCACGCACCTCTCCTGTGCCGTGTCGGCTTTCATAGGCGCTGCCCGCTCGCGGCACTTGCCCCAAACAGCCCGTGAAGGCTACCCGGGGGATCTTTGTCTTTGAAGTTGGGTGGAATCTGCCGTACGGACTCCCCAAGGTGAGAGACGCGGCCGTCAACCCGACGATGTTGCTCTCCTCCCTGTGGGAGGGCGATGCAAATCACTGGAAACTTGATACACGTCGCTTGCCCTGCAGGCGCAGGCAACCGTCGTGTGGATTGCGGTTGCTGCTGCTGCTGCCGCGGCGTGAGCTTGTTACGCGTGTACTACGTGTGCACGTGTGCTACGTGTGCATGTGTGCTACGTGTGCATGTGTACTACGTGTGCTACGTGTGCACGTGTGCTACGTGTGCACGTGTGCTACGTGTGCACGTGTGCTACGTGTGCACGTGTGCTACGTGTGCATGTGTACTACGTGTGCATGTGTACTACGTGTGCATGTGTGCTACGTGTGCATGTGTGCACGTGTGCATGTGTACACGTGTGCATGTGTACTACGTGTGCATGTGTGCGGGTGTGCGCGCACACGTGGGAGCGGCGGCACGGTGGTTGGCGCGCTGCGCTACGAACCTGGCGACCCCGGTTCCATTCCCGCTCACGGCCGATAACAGGGGCGAATATTTGAACCGGTACTGGACCTCCTCTAGGTCGACTCAGACTCAAATGAGCACCTGGTGCAATGTGTAAGCATTGCCACAAGGGAGACAAAGGCGGCTGGATGTGGTGCTGGCCACGCACCCTTCGTAGGCACACCAAATGTTTCTGTTCTAGACTCGGTTGTGGTACAGAGAGTGTTTGATTCGCCCTTGAAAACTGCTGCCAACACAACCCATAAGTGTTTGTTTTGTTTGTACTGTATACCTGTGTGTGCGCGTGAGAGGGGGGGGGAGCGGTGGCGTAGCGATTAACACGCTGCACTGCGAAATCGGCGACCTGGGTTTGATTCCTGGCAACGCAGCGAACGTCGGGAATGAGTTTCCATCATAACTTGCCCTGGTCCAGCCGTGTGTAAACCCGAGTGCTCGGTGCTGCGTCTAAATATGAGCACTGGGGATATAAAGGCAGCCGGGCATGTGTGCTGGTTTACACACACACCCCTTGCACACCTGAATAGGCGCCCGCACTTGCCACGCACGACCATACGTGGGGTGGGGAACTTTAGCTTTGCATTAAGGAATACTCGTGTCGTCCCCTCTACTGTGAATGTTATTGTGCAGGAAAGCCTCACTGAGACGGACTCAGGACTCGTTTTCAGGAGGGATCCTCATTCGGGTGCCTGGCCAGTTCCACCGTTAACAATTTGGGATGGTGGTGAACGCTCACAAGCGCTGCGGAGAAGGATTCGAGAATCCGTTTACCGTTAGCCAGCCACCTCGCAGCCAGCCCTGTCTCCTGGTAGCACCTGGTTGGAATTTCACTCCTAGGCCGAGTGACCAGGCTCACACCTGCTTAGCTTCCGACATCCCGATGTGGCCGGGGTGCATGCAGGGTAGTGCGGTGGGTAGCACGTGTGGCGTAGAAGCGGTACCGCCGTGCCTACCCATCTACCTAACCACCCACTCACCATCTACCCACCCACCNACCCACTTACTCACCCACCACCACTTACCCACCAGCCACTTACCCACCCACCACTTACTCACCACCCACATACCCACCTACCCACCTACCCACCCACCCACTTACCCATCCACCCACCCACATACCACCCACCACATACCCCACCCACATACCCGCCCACCACATACCGACCCACCACTTACCCACCACCACATACCCACCCACCCACCCACTTACTCACCCACATACCCACCCACCCACTTACCCACCCACCCAACCACATACCCACCCACCCACTTACCCACCCACAAACCCACCCACATACCCACCCACCTACCTACCGCGATGCCATTCGTTACCTAGCGCTGGGACTGTATACCCACATTTATACATTAATTTTGAAACCGCCTGTCGCCTATCGCGACGAGCCGGTTGGCGGTGGATTTTTTTTAAGTGGGGAGGGAATGGTGGTGGCAGGGTGGGGAATTGTAGTGGTGGTGGTGGCTGGGTGGGGGTTGGCCAGTGGGAGGCCGGCTGGGGTGGCAGTCACAGCCCACATGCCCGCAGGTGATCGGCAGCGCACACAAAGTGGCATGAAATTTCATCCCTCGTCTGAGTGGGTGGAGGGGGGAAATGGGCGGGGAGTGGTGGGGGGGGGGAGGAAGAGCGGGGACATGGAGAATGAGACCACCCCGTCGTCAGCTGCACGGTGACGGGGAGACGAGCGTGACGTCCAGACGTGGAGAGACGTAGATGCAGACAGCGCGTGGAGGACTCGGCAGGGAGCAGGCACGCGCAGATGTGGATAGACGCGGACATGGAGACTGGGACAGGCAGACAGTGACAGACATGGTCAGACCGACCTTCAGACAGACACACACGTAGAGGCTTCACATAGCGCCTTAACCAAGGCAGTCAGACAGGCAAAGACAAGCAAATAGAGACGGACACAAGGGCAAACTCGCGTAGACACAAACGCACACGGCACGTGCACCGAGTCGTGCCGTTTGAGGATCGATCGTGTGCGACTAGTGGAAGTCGGCAACGCAACAGGCACGGGCAGATGTTTACCCTCGCGCGATCGGGACGGGCGGAACGGTGCGAACGTTGACGTTGCGGAGACGGGACGGACGTTCTCGCAAGGAACACCGCGTTCGGAGGAAGTGGGTGGCCCATGACAATTGCTGGAAGCCTAATGTAGTAAACAGTCGGACATAGGGACACAAACAAGGCTTTGGGGCGCGAGTGCTGTTGGCGAGCACCTGCATGGAGACACACGCATTATGGATACGCATGGAGACACACAGGCACAATAGACACGTACATGTACATTGATGGACAGGCATACGAGCAGATACTATGAGACACAGCTAGATGGACACAAACTGGTAGATTGATACAGACATACTGGCAGATATGAGACGTATACATCCAGACATAGAGTAATAATAAGCAGGGTTGACACACACACACACTCATTTTATTTTCTAAAATAGGGCAGCTGCCCCCCCCCACCCTCCCTTCCAGAAAGGTGGCATGTGGGGCAAGGGTGTAGAATCCTGACCGCGTGTTTGGAATGGCCACGGGAGGGAGTTAAAACCACATGCCCCCCCCGCCCGGCCCCCCAATAATCTATACTCCACCGCGTACTTCAGTGGAAAGCGTAGTAGCGTGGTGCGGCATCACTCGATCCTGGCGTTGGTGGGGGGGGGGGNCACTTCTCACCTCCTCACGACACGGGATACCGGCGGGATCGCCGACGTCGCCGCTGTTTGTTGGTAAAAACAAAAACAACACGGCCGCACGTAAGCGAGCGTTACGCGGGCGGTCGGCCTGGGCCCCCGGTGCGAGGAACGATGAAATGGAACCGGCAACTGGCAACCACCGCCTCTCCCGTGTCCAATTTCCATGATCCCTTAGTAGACCGGCGGCGCCTGCGTTCCTCCTGTGGGCCGGCGGGGCCTGGCGCGGTCGGGGTTCGGGCTCGCGTTGTGGTTGTGTCTGATTAGGCGAGCGTGGTTCGCGTTAGAGTCGTAGTGTTGTTGTATACCACGGTCGGCGTGGGCACCCCCGTCAAATTCCATCAGCCCCCCCCCCTGCCACCCCATCCGCCACCACCCCTCCTTCTACTCTGTGAAGCTGCTCCACCTGTGCGCTCCATAGCTACGCCGCCACACCTGTGCAAATCCGCGCCATTACCGCAGGCTTTTCTTTGGGACAGATTTTGTCTTTTCTTCTCTTGCACGGCAAGTGGACATCCGTGAAAAAAGAGCTTCATAGCTCGCCGAATTCCGCTAGTTAAAAAAAAATACTCGACTCTGCGATGTGTTGCTCGCAGCCGGGCATACAGACAACGGCAAAATAATTTAGGCTGCTGTGGCTCGTCTGCACCAACATCGTTCCGTGACGTTGTGGGGCCTGAAGCAGATGTCCATCCTTTGAGTGTCTGCCTCACAAGAAGAGTCTGCCTTCCTCATCTCATCCGCACCATGTGTTCCACCAGCACGACGCGGATCAAAAACACTCCCGGTCACCTCGCATTGCCTCCGTCTCAGATTTCCCTCCCATCGTCGTCTTCTTCGCCCTTGTTCAGCAACTGTTTTCAAAAATAAGACCGAGAAGCTGGTGGTGGCACGCTCCCCTGTCCGCCTGCCGAATGAGTCCTTGGAGGAGCCGGATTTGGCCGCGTTAAAAGAAAAACCTTCTAGAGAGGTTTCCCCCCCCTCCTCCTCACGAAGTTGGCGGTGACTAAGTCTCGAGAAGCAGCTGCTTACAACGACCGGGCCTGATGTGAAGGCACTGGGATTTGAACCCAGGCGGCCGCCACCCTTTGACGGCGAGCGCGATGCGCACTCTCTTGCCGCCCGAATCGCGATGGCGCCGTTGAAGGACCCCCGTTCCGAAGAGACCGCCTCTGCTGCGTTGCCCGCTCACGGATTCCGCGCGCTTTCTCTCTCTCTCTCCCTCCCCCCCCCCTCTCCTCTCCGTATCCCTGCAGGACCTGAAGAGGCTGGTGGCCCCGCTGCTGAAAAGTTTCCAGGCCGAGGTGAGCGCGAGGGCGTCGTTAGATTGCGCGGGCGACGCGCGTACGTCGCGGTCCCATTTGTCGAGCGTCGTCCCGACGTCCGGTTGGCGCCCGGCGCTCGGGAGTCAATCCGCGCGGCGCTGCCCGTTTCGGTGGCCTCGGGTCCGCCGACCGAGTCTCGTGCGCCGCGCCGCAGCAGAGTGGGTAGGCCCTGGACGATTGAAGCGACGCGGCGAATCGGCACGATTGAGGGCCGGTGACGTGATTTACGGATTAATTAATGCGTCTTGTTTATTTCGTTTCTCTTGTATTTCCTTTTTGCTGTGTCTCATTTGTACAGTTTCGTTGTTGTTGTTGTGCGCTTCCTTGATTTTTTTTGCTTGTTACCGTATTGGCCATTTCGTCCCGGTCGCCGTCGGAAGAGAGCTTCTCTCACGAGCGACAGAGTCTGATGCGAATACCGCGACTCGCCTTTGCCGAATAACGACAACAGTACAATAAAACGCAGCGACAGGCGTAGGATTTGTCACGGGTAGACATTTTTAAAAATCAAATCATCATCAGCCATGATCTATCCACTGCTGGGTGAAGGCCCTCCTCAAGCCGTCACATGCCACAGTCCGCCTCGCTCCGGCGCAGCCGGATTGCTCGAACGTGGGGACCAAGAGTCACAGAGTCGTCCATTTTTTTTGCATTCAGCTTGCTGTCGTTCCCCCGTCCCGCACCTCCGATTAGCACGGTCGACTACATTCGGTTGCGAAGGAAGTTCAACGGTACACGCGCGTTCGTACGCGAAACAAGAACGGCCGAAAGAATACAAACCACCTGGCGGGGTTCGGAGCGTGATCATGCTCCGTGATTTATCGGCGTACTGGCCCGCGTTCGTCTTCCCCGTCGCCGTCACGATCATCGTCCTCGTCGTTGTCATCGTTATCAAGCGCCCTCCGGCTACGCGTGTCGTCCGCTCATCTCCCACGGGAGCCAGCCTGTTTGGGCGGCCCAGTTTGGCCGGCTCTCTCTCTCTCCCCTCTCTCGCTCACGCTGGGCTAGCGGATTATCCTGGTGGGGTGGCGCGGGGCAGCAGCAGTACGACAAATCAAAAGCGATCCTTGCCGCTGGTCTCCGAGGGACGCACGGCCGGCGACCCCCTGCACTCCCAGGGGTTATTGATCGACCTCGCGCGGCCCCGGAGGGGGGGGGGGCGGGCGGGTCGTGGGGGCAGCGGCTCACGACGATCCCAACTCGCCCGCGTCAGCAAAGCACGGGTGGGGTGAGGCTTTAAAACGTCGTGGCCCGCGTGACGAGCCGAGCCCAGGTGACCGCCTGACCACCTGACCGCCGCCATCATCGTCCCCGGCGTCTCGTACCGCGGCGTACCCTCCGACGATCCAGCCCGGGTTTCCGCCGGGCTGGACTTTTGCCCGAGCATTGGAGGCGGCGGCGGCGGCGTTATCCCTGCTGCGTGAGCGCTAAACGTTCGGTTAAGGCCCCGCTTTGAATTTAAAGGAGCCGTAATTGGCGAGAGCGAAACTTTGATTAGTGCCAATATCCGCGTGGCCGGCGCCCGCTTGATGCCGGATAATGATGCCCGATGCCAGGGCGGAGCATGGAGCCCCCCATATGCGCGCGGTAATTTGGCGCCGCTGTGAAAATTTATGTTGTTAATTACCGAGGGGGTTTGGGGAGCCAGTGCGCGCAGAGCGGGAGCAGGCTTCATTAGGCTCAGCCCTTTCCATTCACGGCCGATGGGCGCAATTCAAAAACAAATTACGCCCCGCGCGTGCGTTTGCACATGCACGGGTACGCGGCGCGTGCGCGGTGTGCGTTTGCCACCCCCCGCCCACGTGCTGCGTTCGCACGGTGGTTCCCTCCGTATACGACGCGCGTAGCGTGTGCCGCGGCGTTCATCCGACCCTGTAACGTCATTCTGCGGGTGGGCGCGCGGTGTCTTGTCCGCTGCGTCACCTCTTGTGGTGGAACAGCCCAGGTGCGGTATCGACACGCGGATGATGGGGGGAAAAAAAAAAACGGGGTCGTCGCTCGGGGAGCACGACGTTTTGTTCCGTGTGGTGTTAAAAAAACGGCGGCGGGATGCAATTGCTTCGTACGACATCGCTAAGAATTGCTGCTTTAATGCCCGATCTTTTGTTACTTTTTTTAAATTTTCAATGTAATTGAACGGACTTGTTGTTTTGCCAGTTGCCGCTCGGTCCGGTTTCAGCGCCGTGTGCGGTGCGAGTCGTGCTGCCCGCGAGGCGGTAGAGTTGCAGAGTCGCCGGGGTTTGGATGACACGCGGTGGCCTTGGCCAATGGGAAACGAAGGCCTGGCGACGCAAACGGAGCAGCAAAACACCATCGCAGGACGTGAAGAGGTTAATCATTATCGTACACTGCTTGCCCTGGGGGCCGAGGGGTCGGGGCGGGGGCGCAGTGGTTAGCACACGGCACTACGAACCCCGGTGACCCGAGCTCGATTGTGGGTCGTGGTGAACATCAGAGGCGAGCCGAATCTGAACCGGTTCTTAGCCACCACCCCACTTTTTTCACCAACTCGTACTGACCAGTATGGTGAAATATGGTTAAACAACCCCGATGACCGACACAGAGTGTAGGCAGGCCTTTATCTAGTCAGCGGATTGGCAAAGGGCTGAAAGTAGCGTTTAAATATGACGCGCAGCCCGTTAAATTTCACAGTGTGGTGATCTTGACCTGACTATTATTTGCACCCTGTTATCATCTGCACCTCCGATTGGCACGGTTGGTCACGTACGGTGCGAAAGAAGTTGAAACATACGTACGCGTACATCGACCGTCGCTGGTCACCTTTACATCAAACAATTTTTCTTTTCTCTCCCGGTTTGAATAAAATAAAGTACACCGCTAAGATGTCAAACTAGACACACAAATGGAATCTGCGGAAAGCAGATTTTTCGGTCAGGTTTTCGGCGCTTGGGTGTTGCCATCGGCAACGGTGAAAATGACCTCATTTCAGCCAATCGGAGCCAACGGACGGTCAGGCAGACGTACGGATGGACAGACAGGCGGAAGGATACCTTGCCACGTGATACGCAAGATGTACGCGTGGGACCGTTTGGGGGTGCAGATAGCGGCGGGGGGGGGGAGGGCTTTTAGTCCAAATCAGGAGCGTTCTGGACACCTCCGCACTTAGTTGTGGGAAAACTCGACAGCTCTTTTGAAAAAAAAAAATCAACAAAGAAGGAAAATGTAATAAGGAACCCGCGCAAGGGGTACGGCGGCTCTGGCTCGCAGCAGGCTGCTGCTGTTTGGGGAGGGGTGAGGGTCTCGTACAAAGAAAATTACAAAATTCACCTTTGGAGTATGAGCGCGTTGGGGGGGGGGGGAGGTGGGGGCGCCCTCGGCGTGTTTCTGCCGAATCCCCGACGGGGGCCGTTGACCCGCCGCCGTGCGTGCGGCGTAGCGCAAAGTTGAACATCTCACCGCGCCTTCGGCTTTCGTGGCCCGACCTCGAATCACGATTGGCTGTCGTGCGGTTTTCACTCTCCATCCAACACACAAGCGGTGTGGCGCTGTACTCGTTAACGAATTGGCACGTTCTGTTCACGTGACAAACCATACTGATTGGCTGTGTCGGGGTGGTGGCGGGTTTAACGACACATTTATACATTTGCGCGATCGAACCCAAAAGAACCTGTATTATGGATGATATTGCTCGCGAAAGCTCTACTACGTGTCAAGCTGATCGGCACGTTTCATTGACGCGCCACATTTTACCAATTGGCTAGCGTCGGGTTTATATCTACGTGGTTCTGACCCCAAAAAATCTAATAACCCTCATCGCGAAGTTCTAAATTGATTTGCGTCCTCGACTCGGCGACGTTTAAAAATGGGCGGAGGCGGGTTACAGTGGGGGGTTGGGGGAGGTTGGGTTAAAGTGGGGGGGTTGGGGTCGGGGTTGGGGGAGGTTGGTAGGTGGTTTGCTTCCTTGGCTTGGAGTCCGGCCGCTGCGTCGTCGTTTGCGTACTTGCGGCGCGGAGCAATCATTTTTTTAACCGCCGGTAGTTTGATGCGTTACGTTTTGAATTGATTAAGGGAACGAAAAAATGCAAACGACAGAAGGGGCGTGTGTGCAAATGTGCAAAATTTATTGGAGCGTGAGGGTGACTAGAAGAAGGCAGGGGGGGGGGAGTGGGGATCAGGAAGGCAGGCACGCAACAAAGACAAAGATCCCCCGTATAGCCTCAGCAAAATGTTGTGGCAAGTGCTGTTAGAGATTAGCACCTATAAAGGCCGGCACGGCACACTAGGGGTTGGGTGGCCAGCACCGCGCCCGGCCGCCTTTGTCTCTCGAGTGGCGATGTTTCCACACCGCACCAGGTACTCATTTGAGGCCGAGTCAACCTAGAGAAGGCCCAGGATCGTCACCGGTGTTTGTGTTGGTCGTGAGCGGGAATCGAACTCGGCTCGCCGGGTTCATAGGGCAGCGTGCTAACCGCTACAGAACGCTCCCTGAACACAAACACAAGGAGAGACACGGAACAGACACACCGACTCGCACAGATGCACAGGCACGCACACTTAAACGTACGTACACAAAAACAAACAGATGCAAACACAGAGAGACGCACACACACAAGACTCGCACACAGACATCGACACACAAAACGGATACGCACGACGACACACACAGACGCAACAGGGAGAGAGACCGCGCAAATTTAAGGGGACAGAACAAAAATAAGGGGCTTAGCACAGAGACATAAAAAGGGACACGGGGAAAGCACGGGAGATGGAGGTTAAGATCAAGGGGCGGCGGGAACGGGGATGGAGACAGGGAGAGAGATGGAGGGAAGGGAATGGGGGGGAGATGGAGGGAGAGAGATGGAGAGGGTGGAGAGGGAGGGAGAGAGTGAGGAGGAGGGAGGAGGGAGGGAGAGACATGGCAGAAGGACAGAAGAGTGATAATGTTTTGTGACGGAGGAGAGAATTGGCCGATCTGTATGCCGCCCGCCCTTGCATTCCTTCCATCGGCCTCTCCTTATCCATTATTCCTCGTCTTATCACGTGCTTTACATGCAAATAACCATGGCCAGTGATAAACCAAACACCATCAATTTTCCTACGGCTTTCAGAGTGGGTGGGGAGGGAGATGGGGGGAGGGGATATGGGGGGAGGAGGTGGGGGTTGCATGCATGCGTGCGTGTGTGTGCGCGTGTGTGTGTGTGCGCGTGCGTACGCGCGCGCCTGCATCATCAGCATGCGTGCATGGATGTGAGTGCGTGTGCATGTCTCGAGTGTGCGGCGCACACGTGTTTGCGTGTGCATGCGTGCGTGTGGCCTGGGGTGGCGGGGTGAGGCGGGGGTTTGTAGGGAGGAGGGTGAGGCGGGGGGCTTGTGCAGGCGAGGGCCGGGTAGGGTGCTGAGCGGGTTAAGTTGGAGCCCTGCTCGCCACAAAGGTGATTTGGTCATAGTCCCAATACGCACGGACTCGCCCAGCTGTGACCGAGTCATTTGCTTTTCATCCTTCCCGCCAGCGGCTGACAGACCGAGAATGAAAATGAAAACTAAAACAAAGGAATTAGGAGAGTGGGGGAGGGGATCATCAGAGGAGATTCCGATTTTTTTCTTTTCCCGTGAACTTTGCCACGGTTGTGAGAGCGGCCTCTTGCCCCCCCCCCCCCCCCCCGATCTGTGCAAGCCCAAAAGCATTTTCTGAATTAACGTTAAGAGTAATTTACCTAATGATTAGGAGGATTAGGCGTCATTATGCAGTAATGACTGACATTAGGTCGGATTTGCTGATCGCGGCACTGTTGAGACACGGCTGTGGCGCCTCGTCTCTGATTTACCGTGCCGCCCCGTACCCTCTCCGCGTCGCCCTCTCGGCTTAACGCGGCTAAGCCGCTGCCACCGCCGCCACCACCACCACTGCCGTCGCTATTTCCCTCGATAGAACGTTTTCCCATGACGATTTGTCGTCTTTTTTTATTATTATTCTTCGTTTGACATGTTTTTTTAGTGTTTCGTGGCTTGAGGGGGGCGCCCTCGGCGTGTTTCTGCCGAATCTCAACACAAATGGGGGGCAGCCTTTTGTACACCCATTCACGCAGGTGCACGGGAAAATTATAAAAACCATAACACATTTTTTAAATAACCCGCCCATAACGATTGAAAGGAAGACGTACATCGATGGCGTCTAAAAAAGCAAGAATTAAAAAATAATGCAGCAACGTAGGACTTTTTAATCGTCCCCACAGAAACGTTTTCGATGACGATGATGGCCGAGCGTGTCCCTTTGCTCGCTCTCCNACGAGTTCCCGGGTTGTCCCGCGCGTCGTTGGGCACCGGGCACGTGGGGACGAAACTTGGGACATCGTGCCGCCGAACGACGATGTGGTACGACCGGAAAACCTGTACCCATGCGGATACAAAACGTGCCATGGAGTCACACGCCCTGATCTGCTTGGGGCAGCTGCCTACACTGGTTGCTCTGTGCCCTGGTGGGCCTCGTAGGTGACTCGCACGCGGATTGTACACGGCTCGCGTGTGGCTCGCGTGTGGCTCGTACACGGGGTTCCGTGTAGAGCAGTGGCACGCTTTCCCACGGCGCCGAGCAGATTAAACATCTTTCACCTCCCGCGCGAATTATTCGATATTTTGTCTGTGGTTTCTTAGGGTCCAACGACAACGCCTGCGGATTAGAGATCCAAATTAAGGCGCCGCAGTAAGAAGCTGAAGAGGCGGAGCGAGCGCCGGTGCGAGGGGGCGGCACGGCGTCTCCGCCTCCCCCTTCCCCAGTTCTCTGTCCAAGGGTTAGGACCAGACGGTCTGAGTCCTTCCATCTCCATCTGACCCCACTGGCTGCCCTCTTGACCTCACCCCCACCCCCCAACCTCCCCCGCTGCGCACCACGATGAGAGGAGGCGATTGCGGTGGCCCCCGCACGCCGCTCTTCCTCGACGGTGTTTTTTTAGGTGACCCCAGCCACCGTCGTGTGGGTTTCGATGAGGGTCTCAATGTCAACTAAAGTCTGTGGTGGCACCTACGTACGTTTAGAGCTTTCCATGCAAGTCTGTGGGTCTCGGTGTGAGCGTGGCCCCTATATGCCTGAAGATCCGATTGAAATCCCTAATTTCGATCGGATCATTGGGGTTTATTAGTAATAAAACGCCATTTTGCGACCCCCACTACCACTGTGTAGCATATTATGTGCCAAGGACTCTATGAGATGATAGGATAATATTCTGAGTCCATAATTGGCAATAAGTAACGCAAAGCGGTTTTAAGTGACTCAGAATTGTGCACAGTTTCGTATACAGTACACGACTTCCCTGAAGGCAAACACCTTCAGCGAGCACGAAGCCGATCACACGGTTCGAATTCGACCCTCGATCGACGGCTGCGCCATCGCCGCACACGCGTCGAATAAAAAGCAAGGGACAAGTCCTCACTTACTAACAACTCCTATCATTTTTCATTGCTGGAGGGGTTGCCCCCTACCTGAAAATCCTGGCTCCACCATTGCCTCAATGTGAGTGTGGCCCCAATATGCATCTATGAAGTTGTGGAAAATCACCACAAATACACCCCAACTCATCAAATCTCGGAGGCTAAGCAGGTCTGGACATCTGTGAAACTACTGGACATTTGTGAAAAATAGCTTTCTAGCTCATCGCATTCTTCCAGTATGAAAAAAATCTGATTCCGATTCTGATAGTACTTGGATGGGAGACCCACCGGCTTTGCCAGGTGTTGTAGGCGTGGGGCAAGCGAGATGAGGCCAGGAGACGGGAACGCGTGCCAGCGGTGGGTGGCATACAGCTCCACGCCGAACCCCTTAATTCGTAAACAATTTCGTTATAATGTAATTGGTGTGATTATAATAGCAAATAATCTTTCACGACGGGACGGAGTGGGTGGGTCGGGGTGGGACGGGACTGGATGCAGCGGAGTGTTCACGGCACTGGCTGAGCCGGAGTTCCATCCAGGGTGCGGGTGGCGGCATCACGTGGCCTGCCGTCCACTTGAGCCGAGTGGGGCGATCATGGATGGGGCCGGGGCGGCCTGGCGGGGCTGATTATCCCCAGTGGCTGAGCCGGGCCACGGAGGCTGCGAGGATGTAATTTGGCCGCGTGGAATCCGCTGGGGTTGTCCATGGTGGCGACACGCCCCCCTCCCCTCCTCTTCACCCCCCCAGCCCCGCTCTCCATCTCCCCACCACTCTGAGCCCAGCCCGGCCCGCGTTTCCCCCAAACAAGCGGGCATTGGCGGCCACCGTGCAGCTCCAAGCCCAACCCCACGCCCCCCTCGTTCCAAACACACCCCCCCTACCCTCATCCCACTCTTCCTCCTCCTCCCTCTCCTCCTCCCACTCCCAGCTCGCCTCTGTCTCATTTCGTCGTCCTGACGTCTCGTGTCATGGTCGGGCGACGTGAGCGATGGCTTGTGAAGGGCCCCCTCCGTCTTATCGCCCTCCTCCTCTTCCCCCGTGCGTGCGCACGTGGGTTGGGAGCTTCCATGCCCAACCCTCCTGCTTCTCCCTCCCACTCCTCCCTGCTGCTCCTCCGTTCTCTTTGCATCTACCTAACTGCTCCCACCCTCCTCCCACCCACCTCTCCTCCACCACCCCTCCCCTCTCCGCACCTCTTGTGATTTTTTTCTTTGCTCCTTTAACACTTGCCACTCCGACCCCCCCCCCCATGCCCGCCGCCTGTCTGGCTGCTCGGGGCTCGGAGCGATCGCGATGAGCTCGTGACGACGTCCTCGCGAGCCAGCGGAGAGCGGCTGGTGGGCGCAGCGCGAGGAGCAGGAGACTGGGCTCGCCCGAGGGGCGTGTTGTGGCTGCTGCACCGGCGGACGAGGGAGCCGCCGGAGAGGGTGGTGCCAGAGGCAGCGGGCGAGCGAAGGGTTAAATCGGGGAACGGTTGCAGGACACGCTTGCGTGAGCCCATCGCAGAAGGAATCTCGGCAGAGAATGAGGGGGATGGTGGCTTCTCGCTCGCTCTCACTTGTCTCTAAGGCCCCTTTTCCTCTCTCTCTTTCGCTCGCTCTCTCCCCACCCATGTCTCTCCGGTTCTGTGTTGTGTGCGTATCTTGTCCGTCTGTATGAATGTCTGTGTGCTCATGCTCTCTCTCTCTCCAGTCCGGGTCTCCATCCGACTATCTCAATATCTTTCGCTCCCCGTCTCTCCATTTTTTTGCGTGTCTCTATTTGTTTCTCTGTTTCTGTCTGACTCGATCTACTCTCTCTCTCGCTCTTGCTCTCTCTCCCTCCAGCCCCACCACCACCACACTCCAGCCCCCTCTCCCCGCTGTTCCCCCCCCAACCCCATACTTGCACAATTCCCTTCCCTGCTCTTATTGACGGCCAGCGAAATGGGATCTGATGGCAGTGTGATAGCAATAATGCAGCGCCGTTTGCCGCTCCACTCTCACCACTCCACCGCTGTTGTGAGCCGCCGCCAACAAAGACTGCCGCCTTCCCTTATTTTTAACCATACATTTATTTACCTTAACGCGCGCGCACACACACACACAACAATATATATATACTCGCTCGCTGTCTCCTAAAACATCTTGAGAGTTTGCAAGAGTTGCGCGACTGCTGTGCTGCTGCTGCTATATTTGGCCCGATGCAACGGCTGCACGATACAAAACTCCGCACCTCTCTTCTCTGGCTGCATTTCCGAGGAGGACGCATGGGGTCACAAACGGCGCTGGGTCTGTGTGTGTCTGTGCGCGTGTCTGTCTGTGTGTGTGNCTGTCTGTGTGTCTGTCTGTGCGCGTGTCTGTCTGTGTGTGTGTCTGTCTGTGCGCGTGTCTGTCTGTGTGCGTCGTGTGGTACTGTGGCGGTTAGCGCGCCGCGCTACGAACCCGTGACCCGGAGTTAGATTCCTGCTAACGGCCAACAACGGCGATGATTATCTGAACCAGTTTCTTGGGCCCTTCCCAAGGTCGACTCGGCTTCAAATGCCGCGGCATGGTTCTGGCCACCCACCCCTCGTGCGCTGCGTCGGCCTTCATAGGTGCAGCTCACGAACAGCACTTAACCCAATAGCCTGGTGAAGGCTATACGGTGTGGTGTGTTGTGTGTGTGTTGTGTGTGTGTCTTTGTGTGTGTGTTTGTGTGTGTGTGTGTGTGTGTGTTTGTGTGTCTTTGTGTTTGTGTGTGTGTTTGTGTGTGTGTCTTTGTGTGTGTGTTTGTGTGTCGTCTCGGTCATCTCGGTCAGTCGACCGTGGCAACTGGGTCTGCCCCGTGACTCCTGCCAGCGGGCGTTCGACACTTCACGTGGCCTCAAGGTGCACATGGCCTGGCACAAGCGTCGTGGTGACGTCACCGCCACTAGTGGCGAATGGCGGTTGTTGTGTTTTTGTGTGTGTTTGTGTGTGTCTTTGTGTGTGTTTGTGTGGGAGCGGCAGTGTAGTGGCTAGCGCACACTGGCGCTACGGACCCCGCAGAGACCCGAGTTGACTTCCCAGCCACGGCTAGCATCAGTGGCGAGAAATTTGAACTGGGTTTCCACCAGGCCCCTCCCGTAGGTCGACCCAGCCTTAAACGAGTCGCTGGTGCGCCGCGTGCACATCCTCGGCGCTGGGGAGAGAAAGAGGTGGCAGGCGAGGTGCACTCCCTCACCTCCCTCGTTCCGGCCGAAATAGCCGCTCGCCGAATAGCACTTTGTCCCAACGGTCTGCTGAATGCTGCATGGGGCATCTTTGTCTTGGCTTTTATTTCTGTGCGCGTGTGCGAGAGAGAGTGTGTCTCTCTGTGCTGCAAGATCTCTTTGCATGGATGAAATCAAACTGGTTTATCCAGACCGTTTCCTCAAAAACATTTCTCAAAAATTCACCAAGCCCACCCCTCCGCCCTCTCTAGTGGATTGAAATATGTTCTCCCCCCCCCCCTCGTTGCACTGCGCGAGGTGAAACTCGTCCTACGTGGCTTCTTTTTGCTCGAGATGGTCTTCGCTGAACTGGGTTTTTTGTGTGTTTATGTAAAACAGATGCTGCGTGCGTGCCTCAAAATGGTTTTGATGCGTTTAACAAGCCCGCCCGCCCGCCCGCCTTGCTCACAACCATATTGCCGCTCCTGGTAACGCATTACAGTATTACACGGCCCCCTGTATTTCCTCTCGCTTTCCTCCTTCCCGGCTGTGTCCATTCTTTATTTTACGGTCTTCAGTTGTTTGTTGTTGTTTTTTGTGCACCCCGCACCCGTCATTTTTCCTGTATTGCTGTAAGCTGCTATCTCACGGTAAACGGATTATGACCCGGAGTAATTTGTAAACGGGTGAGAGGTTTTTCTGCGTTATGATGAGGCATGGCTGACCATTCTGGCTGAGCCCCCACAACCCCCCCCCCNACAACATCCATCCTGCAGCTTCTATCGCTCACCCACGACATCGCACCCTCTCACCGGGCCATCCCCGGGCCAAAATTTCCCGTTATTCCCTAGGCCTGTAACGATTCGCACGCCCGCCACCCCGCAATGTCCCTCGCCGCTCTACCAGTTAACGTTACCGTGGCGAACGCGGCCGCGCCTCCGGTGGATGCCGGCAAACGAGCGAACCGCCGGTTGCCTACGGACGCATACGAACCGAACGTCGATGTGCGATCCGGTGCGCGTAATTTCGAGCGCGAGAGGATTTCAACCGCGGTCGACAATCCCGCAGCGCACCTGCTTTTCAACCGCCGTTGGCACGGCTCGGCGCGGTGCGAGTGAACTGCGCGTGGCTTTTGGCCAGGCATCGCGCTTTCTCGGTGAATTTGGCCGCGCTCCCTCCCTCAATTATCGCTTTTCGTTGTTGGAAACGAGGATTATTTGCCCGCCGTGCAGTTGCCCCAGTGTGACGCGTTGCACGGTTATCGCCGTCGCGTTTTGCGCCCGTGGCGTTGCGCGCGCGTTTCTGCCGTCGTCGGGAATTGCGCGAATCGTGAGTCCTTAATTGTGGGTGGAGTCGTGACCCCCCACCCCTTGCCATTACCGGTACCCGCTCGCCGCACACCGCCGGCAGATGAGACGTCACGACTCGGGCACTGCGCCGTCCCCGACGAGAGAGCGAGGCGGAGGAGAGGAGAGAGAAAGAGCGACTGAGCGTTGAGCAAATTACAAAATGAAACACGTGTGTGTGTGTATATACATAATATCTTTTTGGTTTAAAAAGTCGCAGAGCAATAGAGCGAGCGAGCAAAAGCAAAACAAACGAGCGCATCGTGCGTTTGATTGGCGGAAACAAACGCTCGAGCGACGCCCGGACGGCTCTTCACACATCGGCACGCCCGCCCAGGAGACGTTTTCACTCGCGGCCTGATTAAATTAAAAACAACACGGACTTTACGCGCGATTGGGCAGCGACTGCCATGTATAATCCTTAATATTAAAATGACAGGCGCTCTATCAATGCGCCGCAATTACATTTCGTGCGAGCGTAAACGGGGTATTTGTGTGTACAGTTTATTTATATTACGATCTTGCACGCGGGGCATTGCGTCGGAGAGGCTCTCTCTCTGCGTCGAAATAAATAATGGCCACGCATTTTGAGCTAAACGTTAACCCACTCGGCGACGAAGGGATGGAAGCATGCGGCTTCGTGACTCTCGACGTCCACCACTACCCCCCCCCCCCTTCCAACGCCCCCCCCTAAAAACGTGGAGCAGGTGACTTTGCTGTGAGTGTGAATCTGATTCGTGAGCATCGAACTCGGCAGAGGCGACGGGCTCCGTTACACAGAGCCCTAGCGCACTCTACCAGGCTGTGCATTAGCCCTGCCCGTTTCTGCAGGTTGGTGTCACTGCACCACTGGCCTCTCCAACACAAGCCTGTGCCGCTGCCAGCGCTAACACTTCTCTACCGGCCTGTGCCACGACTGGCACTAATCTCTACCAGCCTGTGCTGCTACCGGCGCTACGAAGACGTCTCCAATATGTTGGGTCGTTTTTTGCGCTTGCTAGCGGAGGGCCAGCGAGTGGGCCTGCTGGAGGTCACGCACTCGATAAAACGGGGGGGGGGGGGAGATAAAAAACACTGGGCACAAGATCGCAGTCGGAAGAGGAACATCTGACAAAGCGACGTGATACGCGCAAGCCTTGCGAGTGCCGCGTTGCCGCCGTCAAACGTTGCTCGGCTTGTCCAAACGGCACGGGGTTTTAAAGTCGCATCGCAGGACGACCGGCAGATGTTCCCGGACAAGCAGCTACCTCGTCAAGGGGAAACGATGCCAGGGCAAACCGGGACAGGTGGCAACTCGAGCGGGGGGCTGGCCCAGGCGGCCTTTACAAATATCGCCACCCGCTGCCGGTCTGGTTGGCCGCGGGTGGGAATCGATCGAGAGTCCGCCGGTGTGAAGCCCCCCCCACAAGTGTGCTAACTGCTGCGCCACCACCCCCGTTAGCGAGCACTTTGGTAAAGCCCTGTCCCTGCCTGTCACAGCCCGGTGGTGGCCCTTGACCATGAGGGAAACTCAGGAGGGTTCAGGTAGAAAGGCAATGTTTTCGTGCACATTACTGCAATCTTAAGGTCGATTTCTGGGATCGCAGCGGAGTGCGCAAACCCGTTATGGCACCACGCTCCCTCCCGGACGGACAGACACACAGACACACACAGACACACGTACACACAGTAGACACACACACACAGACTAGCAGACACACAGACAGACAAAACGTGCAGACAAACAGCTAGCCAGGCAGACAGGCTGATACACACACACAGACTAGCAGACACACACAGACACACGTACAGACCAGTAGACACACACACAGACTAGCAGACACACAGACAGACAAGCCGACGGGCACAAACAGACGCACGCCCAGGTAGACACACACACACGCAGACGGACATGCGGACACAGGACGCACGGCCCATCTTCCGTGTCATTCAGGCAGATCAACAGGAATGGCAGGCAGGCAGGCAGACGAGACAGGTAGAGCACTGGGTCAGGTTGCACTGCACCAGAGGTTTGCTTGACGTGCCGTGCAGCTCCTTTGCTATTTTGCCGCACTTGGCTTTGTTTTTGTCAAGGCTGAATGCTTTTTTTCCTTCCCCGTGTGGTGCGCGCGGGAGGGAGAGCGAGCGAGCGCGCTTGTGCGCGCGTGTGTTTTATCATTTTATTTATTTATTTTAAGCAGCCATTATTTGTTGTCGAGGACTTGAAGAGGCACGGAAAAGCCCTCACCGAGTGGCTATCGCAGTGCCCCGGGGTGACAGGAGAGGGAGAGTGGGAGAGAGAGAGGGGGGAGTGGGGGGGAGAGGCAACGACGTTAAAAGGGAGAAGTGAGAGGCTTCAGAGGAACAAAAAACATGCTGATATTTTACATTGATGGATCATTTAGATGAAAGGAATGCGGAGCTGTATTGGGGCCGATGCTTTGTTTGGGAGGATTCCAGATTTTGGCGTCGCTGGTTTGGAATAAAAAGTTCCAGAAGCAAGGCGCCATCGCGAGACCGTGACAGCAGAGGTCGCAACCGGGTACCCGATACCCGTACCCTACCCGATACCCGGCTACCCGTACCCGGCCGGGTACGGGTACGGGTACCCGTTTGCGACCCTGGTGCAGCCGGGTACGGGTAAGGAATCAAAACCCGTTTGCGACCTCTGCGTGACAGGATGGTGATGGGCATGGGGAGGCCTTCATCCAGCAGTGGATTGACCGTGGCTGTAGATGACGATGGTTGATGATTACAGTACTGAAGATTGCTCAAACGATTACACAAATCTATCCGATTGCCAGTTCATACTTAAATGAACGTCGCAGTCTGCCGTTCGACTTACAAAGAGAGCCCCCCCCCCCCCCCTCTGCACCGATGATGAGCACCCGAATTTTCTCCCATTGCCGGAGAAACCGACGTTTGTCTTCTTCGCCTGCTGGGAGCAAAACGTCGGCCATCGTGCCAAACAACCCGAGAAGACGCATCGGAGAGCTGGGTTTTTTTAAAATCAATTTGCGCGGGAGGGCTCTCATCATTTCCGCGGGCGTCGTCGCATTGTAACAGAAACGCGCGAGTAATTTTCTTTTTTAAATGTCTCTCTTTCTCTGGAGTCTGATGACACAGTCATGAAGAGGCACGCGGAAAGCGCCGCAGCGCTTGGGCCCACGACAATTTCCAGATCCGAGCTGACCGGCGCGTAGCGTGCGTCCCTGCGTGTTCTCGCTCGTGCCGCCGACTCGGGAGTTAATAGACATGTCAGTCCATTGTGCGCAGACGTATTCCGGTGTACGGCACGCCGGTGCCCCTGTAGGTCTCTCAAACCGAGCTTGTAATGACTTCGCCCGATTCAAGGGAGCGCCGCAGCGGACCGGGGACAACCGCAGACGCGAGCCGGGTGTCGCTCGTTCTCCTCTGCTGCCCCGTAGTCTGGAACTGCCCCCCCCCTCCCATTTTCACGTAATTTTCACCTTTATTTAAGGCCTCAATCTCGTTAATTTGCAATTTGGGACTTGCGTGTGTGTGTGTGTCTCTCTCCTGTGGTCACGTGGATTTTTCTTCTCTCCGGGTCCGCCGGGTCTTTTCCCTCCAAATTTCGGATCAACGTGGCGGCTGCTGCTGTAAATGTCCACGTGATGAAAAGCAAACTTTGTCCGGCTATTCATTTGTGGCGGCCAGGTCGCTTCTAAAAAATAAACGAGCTATACAGTTCAGTGATGCCTTACCTGATCGTGCCATCAACTCCCCCCCCCCTTCTCTTCGAGTCCAGGTTCAGGACCCCAAATCCCCCTCTGCCTTTTATTCTCTCTGCCTGTGCCCGACTGACTGCCTCTTTCCATCGAAAAAATAAATATTCCCACCGTTGCTGCCCGGTGTTTTTAAAACGCGGACACCAACGGTCAACCCGTGCGCCTGTGCTTACGCGTGTGGCCGGGCACGGCGTCCATGAGGAGTGAACACGCGGTTGTGTTTTTCGGGGGTGCGTAACAAAAGCCATGTTTACGTGCTGGCGATCGTTCTCTCTCATTTGATTTGTGTTTGGAGTTTGGGGGGGGGGGGGAGAATGAGTCGGTGTCACCCCGCTAACAACAATAGGCGGGCGAGAGTCACAAAGGCGCAGCGTGGACGTGACGACGCATCACGCCGTAGATCCTCTCGCCCGTGGCACGTGGGTGTACTTAGTCGCCGATAATTTTTCCAATTCGTGTCCGTCGTGTCTGGTGACTGGTTCTCGTGACTCATGCAGCCACTAGAGGCGCTACATTTTCGCGACGGCGTTCGGCAAAGAATCCGTTCTAAAACCGTGACCCCCCCCCCACCCGAAACATGCACGGGTGGTGAATTGAGTAGCGTGCACGTAGCGACCGCGCTTGTGTGCAGCATGTACACATTGCTTATGTGCCGTGTACATGTGTGCGTGTGTAGCGTGTGTGTAGCGTGTGCATTTGCGTATGTTTGGTGCGTGCATTGTACCTATTCGGTACGCGCACACGCGCAGCAGCGAGCATGTTGCGCGTGCTTGGAAAAGACTGTAAAAAAATATATTGCTACAACAAACGCTTGTTGGCCTATTTACAATACTGTACGCATGCATGTACGTACATCCATAATGTAAACAACCGATTCAATCATCCAAACAGTGGATAAGGATGTTTGTCTGCGCGCACGATTCCGGCGAAATGCCCCGGCGAAAGAATATCTCGGGCGCTCCATTCTCGCTTTTATCTCGAGCCGGAAGATAAATGCGGGAGGAACGTCGCGACAGCAGATTGGCGCGCACGCTCGCAAGCGCACAAGGGACTCGGGCCATCGGCCCGGGGGACCTCCATAGATCAACTCCACCTCCCCTCCCGATTCGCGTCGCCCACGGCGGCCCGAAGTGCGGCGGGAGGTGTGGGGGGGGGGCCCCCGCATGCCGCGTCCGCCGATCGTCGCCGTTGTGCCCCCCTCCCAGAGTTTCCGCGCCAGCGACGAAAGTTTCCGCAAAAAAATAAATGGGCGCCCGCACGCTGCCGGGTCGCGAAGAAGCCTTCCCCCCCCCCCCCCCCCAAAAAACCTTCACGGGTAAAATATTGGCGAGTCTGTTTTTGAACCCTGTAAAAACCGTAATCTCTTACCCCACCCCTGACCGTTAACCCGTGCCCCCCCTCCACCAACCCCTGTGACAAAAGGCCATCGCCCTGTAATTTTGCCGTCACCCCGAGCGAGCGATTATAGCGAACGGGAACGTGGAGGAACTCGTTTCGCCGCGCCTCCCTTCGTGGCGCTACGTTCGGGGGGGGGCCCTCGACAGTGAATGTAGCTCACGGAGGGGCGGCACACCCCGTCTTCTGCTGCGCCCTCTCATCTCGGTGGCCCCTCTGGAATCCAACGTCTGCTTAGCAACTGCGCTGAGCACAGGGGGTCGGCAACCTGCAGCTCCGAAGGGCCCGCCTCGTGACGTTACTTATTAGGGGCCACCGTCTCCTATTCACCACAGTGCATTGCGGCTCTTGAAATATTTTTGTTTGGTTGCCGACCCTGGCGTAACCCGAACTGCATCTAAGCCCTTGCCTTCGCCCCTAACCCGCCGCAATTAATTGCAGTTAAATTGCTAACCTCAACGCTAACCTCCGAGCCTTAAAGCCTGAACTTCTAACCTTTTGCCCGAACGTAACCACCCCCCCCNACCTCACTCTAATTGTAACCAAAGTTCCAACCTTAGCCCCGTCTACCCGAAGCCAAAGTAGTCCCGAAACGGTAACCTTTGACCCCGTAGGCCCCCGGACACCTGACACCGGTGCCTTGGCAGAGGCGCGAAAAGGATGCGGGCGGCAGGGCCACCCGCGTTTAATTAGGGGGGCCCGCGACGGTTGTCGGAGTAACGTCTCTCGCGCGGCATTGCGGCGGTGGCTCTGGGGCCCCCGGCGCGCCAGGTGGGGGCGGGGGGGGCCTGCCGATGTCGCTCCTCCGTCGTAATGTGGCTCTGGAGAGATGGGCGGCGCGGGCGAGGTGGGGAATATGCGAGGAGACGGCGTTAGAAGCACGGCCGCCCCGCTCACGTTATTGGCTCGCTCGTCAGTCGAGGCAATATTTTTTCCTAATATGTATCGGGGGCTGCATTAGGGAAATTGGGGCGGAAAGAAAAAAAAATTGGGGAGGCGGGGCGGGAGGAACGAGGGTGGAGAAAGCAGGCGGTGGGGTGGTGGCAGGGGGGGATGGAGACGAGAGGAGGAGGAAGAGATGGGACGGGTGGGGAGGCTGGGTTGGAGGAGGAGGAGGAGGAGAGGGAGAGAGAGCGCGAGCCGTGCGGAAATGTTTCACGACGCGTTTTTTCTCTCCCCCCCCCCTCGCTCTCCACAATAAAACGGTGATTCATTCAAATCCCGGTCGCCTCAGCCTCATCGGCGTCCCGTTAGGACACGCTGCGTGATGGCTCATTTGTCTGAGCAATTCCTGATGATAATCGTATTCATTTCTTGAGTGTTTAATCCCGCCGTTTCCGCGACGGCGCGATGTTCGCGCCGAGGCTTGTTCTCGCGTTCGCCCGCAGTCCCGGGCTGGACAAGTGCCGGCTCTGAGTTGTCATCACGAAGCTCACTCGCCCGCCGCCGCCGCTCGCTCTCTCGCTCGCCACCACCACCGCTCCCTCCCTCCCTTGCCCGCCCGCCGTGAAACGGAATGCATCCCTGTGCCCTCCCTCTTTCGGTCCCGTCCGCCCTCCCCTCTCCACCACCCCACCACCTCCACACAACCCCCCCCCCACACTCCGTCCCTCCGCGCGCGCTGCGTTTCCGCTGTCTGTCGCTCCCCGGTTCCCGACGCCCACTCCGATGGCCCCGGAACGCGTGACGCGGCGGCGTGCGCGCGTGCGCACGCCGCCGAGCGTTTGCGTGCGTTCCCCCGCGCGTGTGTTTGTGTGCATGGACGCTCACGCCGCACGGCGCACGCCATCGCGCGTCCCCGTGTACGTCGCGGCACCCGGCTGGCCCGGCCCCTTCCCGCCCGTCGCCAAATAAATTATTTCCATTATTCGTTTCGTCGAATCCGCGTTTTGCCTTTTTTTTTNAACGTCCCCCTTGTGTTTGTGTTTTTCCCCTCCTCCCTCCCTCTCCTCTCGCTCTCTCTCTCTCGGCGCAGATCGATTCCCTGCTGTGGAGAAGTAAGGAGGCGGAAGCGGCTTTCCTCGGCCTCTACAAGAGGGTGGCAGACGCTCCAGGTATGGCCCCTGCGTGCGACACAGTCACCCGACCTCGCTGGCCAACCGCGATCGCTCCTCCGTGCCGGGGGGGGGGGGATTGAAGATTCACACGCGGTCACCTTCAGCACCTCATCCCGCACCACCTCATCCCGCACCACCTCATACTGCACCGTTCCGCCTCGCCGCTCCGCGCATCCCATTCCATGCGACGGGCCGGGTGCGTGCGGGCGGACGGGCGGACGGGCGGACGGGCGGGCGGCTGCTCGCGAGTGTGGACCCATTGTGCGCCGGTGTCGTGGGTGAACTTGACTGGCTGTCTGCGACGCGTGATGAATTCCCGCTGCTAACGCAGGCGGCGCTTTTTTCTTTTCCCCGGCGTGTGCTCACACGCACACACGCACGAGCGTGTGTGCGCCCGTGCGAGTGTGTGGCTTCTCCTCGGCAGTGCACACAGCCCTGTTGAACAAGCTCTAAAATGACATCCAAATGTTTTTTTTTTCAACAGAAGCATTTACTGGTTTTGTTTTACCAGTTTCATTTGGGTTGTCACAGTTTCGTGACACTCGGCATGGAGTGTGGTGGGTTATGACGATGATACTGATAATGTTGATGTTTGCAATTTTTATGATAACGATCGTATAGTCGTGATCTTGCCGAGAAAGCGTCGCTCGGTTAGTGGTGACACAATGAGGCAGCTGAATTGGGCATCGGTGACGGGATGTCGGTCGTACGGGACAGGCTCTTGGGTTTAAGGGAAGGCGTCGAGGCAATGTGGGCTCGGGGTCTGGGATCTAGAAAACTTGCGGACAAGTTGGCACGCGGTGGCTCATTGATATGCTTATGCTTACGATGGACGGATTGATTAATGCCTGCAATCCGCTATTATTGATTATTTATGATAATTTGATGCTGTCTCACTTAAGATAATGGATCAGACATAAACTTTAGAAACGAGATGGTAAAAACAAGATGCTAAATTGATACCGGAATCGAATTAGGATCTAGAATCGTGACAATCGACTTTCTGTGGTGGTGGTGGTGGTGGTGGTAGTGAGGCGGTAGTGTCGCGATAAGCGCGCTGCGCTCCGAACCCGGGGACCCCCCAAGTTCTATTCCTGCTCACGACCAACACCAGTGACGATCATCTGAACCGATCCTGGGCCTCCCCTAGGTGGATGCAGCCTCAAATAAGTACCTGGTGCGGCGTGTAAACATCACCACTCAGGAGACAAAGGCGGCCCGGCATGGTGCTGGCCACCCACTCCTTCGTGTGCCGTGCTGGCCTTCATAGGTGCTACTTGCTAACAGCACTTGCCCCAACAGTCCGTTAAGGCTATACGGGGGAGGGGAGGGGGGATCTTTGTCTTTGGTGCGGGCGAGGGCTGCAGAGGGTGAATTATTTACAGGCTCGGTGTGAAGAGCGGAATATCAAGCAGAATCGGGATGCCTGAACTTGAGGGGTTAGGGCACGGGGACGGCAAGGTACAGAGGTGTGGCCTGTCAGAAGATACCTAGGCCAGAAGAGGATGGGGGCTTGGGTACCGAGATGATGATGATGGTCAGGAGAGAACTCAAGAGGCCAGGATAAGTCTGATTCGTCAAGAGTAAAAAATGGTAACAGCTAAAAGAAATAATTTGTAAAAACGTAGAGTAAATGAAGCAGATAGAAATTGGAGCAAAAACATAATAATACCAAAGTGTCACATGAGAAATCTTGAAAATCAAGTCGTCATCATCTGTCATCGTCAATCAAAATCACCATCATCGCGCAACCATCCATTCATTCGCCCATCTGTTATCGAGACTTTTTATTTTCTAACCGGCCGAGAGCCCCATTGAGACTGGAGAGTCGTTTGAAAGGCGGATTTGGCCAGAGCAGACGAAACGGTTTCTCCTTGCGTGCAGCCTCCGGAGAGAAAAAAAACCAACACAAACACCATTCTTTATTTATTTAAAAATACATCTACCCCCAAAACACAGAGCCCACGTTATTTTGTGTTCTGTAACCGAGTCTTTGTGGTTCCCCTGTCGGAGAGAGCGGAGAGAAAAAAAAACCCGGTTTGTGCCCTGCATCAGTCAAGAGTTGGTAACCCCCATCTTCACCCCTGCCCTCGGCATGACCGCGGCTCATTGGTAGTTCAACCGGCTCACGGGGTAGTTCAGCCGCAGCAGGGAAGGAGAGGCAGTAGCTAGACAGAGTTGAATGCCACCTGAGCTAGAAATAGCCAGGGGCTGACTAACATCAGACGGATACCACGAGAGAAAGGGGAGAGCTACTGTACGCGTAAATGTATCTCTGTTGAACTTCTTTCGCACCGTACGTCGCCGGCCGTGGTGTATTTATTGTAGGGTACAGAACAGTAAAACCCCGGCAAGCCCAGGACATAGGTTGGAGCCCTGATCCAGCCAAGTGGAACGATCTGGCCAGGCGCGCTTTCAGTGAGAATCAATGTAACAAAAAGAAAGCTATCCCCAACACAATAACGCCATGTATTGTACAGTGTGGTGCAGCTGTCTTGTGACCCCCCCCCCTCCATTTCATTCTCTAAAACGTAATATTGTATAAAGTAAGGTTTATTTAAAACGGAAATGAATATGCAAAGGAGGAAAGAAAATGTTAGGGGTCAAATTAATTGGGGGGTCAGGAGACATCTAAACCCCGCCCTGTGCAGTATACGTGCACCTATGTGATGCGTGTGAATTGATTGTGTAATGTGTGCGCGTGTTGTTGTCACAGACCAAAACACACAAGTGTACTGTATGTGTGTATTCTCTGTACTTAGTGCGGTGGTGTTGATATACATCAATCACCCCCCCCCCCCCCCGATCGCCCATCACCAACAGATTACCGCAAGTACATAAAATGTAACACTTTGAACTACATGTCAAATTGTGCACAATTTAACGCGCTCGTGTGCTTTCATCACATCCGTTATATCACATAATGCACTGTAAAGTGTGAACTGTGCAAGTTACTTCATTACATTTATGATATTCTTGCGATTTAAATACTTAGATTTTATGTAATAGCTCATCTGGTGTGGCGCAATGCGAAATCCGGCTAGCTGGGGTCCGGCTGGACGTGAGTTTTTTTGTCTCCGAGATGATGATGATGCTGCTGCTGCTGCTTATAATAATTATTTTTTCACAACTGAAAAAAAAAATCCAGGACTTTCTTTTTATGTCCCGTGGAGAGTGATAGATTTCCCAGGATGATAGAAAAAAGGTACCTTGAACAGAGAACGATTCTGGGACGGGTTTCCACACTGCCGTGCCAGCCTTGCTCTGACTCATTTGCTATCGAACATCTGTTCGACTACTGGACGTCTGGGAACAAACAAACAAAGAGCTTCATCGCTCATCGGATTCTTCCAATAATAAATATTTGTATTGGTTATGAAATGGCAGAAGGCGTTGGGCAGGAGGAATCTAGTGACATGAAAGAGGGGAGGACAAGAGACAGGCCGAGAGACACGATTATCCAGTTGTCCGTCAGGGTCATCGTCTGAACGTTTGTGACTGTCGGCGTGTGATATTTCTCGGCCCTGCTGCTGCTGCAGCTACTGCTGCAGGTAGCTTGTGTTTTGTGAGATTGTTGTTGTTGCTGTGTAATATAATGTTTTTCGTTGGACGGGCAATTTAATCGAAATGTTTGGGTTCAAGAGGCATGAAGTAGGTGTGTGTAGAGATGGATGGGTGGACAACATGGCCATTGTGAAAACAACACGTACAGTAGACTAAACAATAAGAAGATTGTGGCTGGTGTTTTGAATTTTATTTGTGTAGACATTTGTAAGTGAATTATGTGCCGACAGAAGTGTAAATGTAAAAAAATGGAAATGCGATTTTAATGATGCAGTAATTATAAAACGTACATAAATGAGGGCATGAACAATTTTTGTTTAATTTTTACCAGGTAAGGCCCACTGAGCTAATTTCGCTCTTTTTTTCAGAGACAAGCTGGCTATCACGAATGATAGCTCAACGAAAGTGGCTTACCGCGTTTGAAATTTAGAGCAGTCAAATAACTCTTAGAACGCATGATGTTCATTCTAAATGTGGAGGGGGGAAAAAAACCGGGACCCGGAGAAAAATAAAAGCATTGGCCAGTTACCAGGGACTGTATCAGCACGCGGTAGAAACGCGACGATGCAAAACAACACCAGCAGCTCATCGGATAGGTAAATAAGGATGGTGAGGGGGGGGAGGCGAACAAAAAAATCAATGGTGCCCTCATTGCTCATTTAATATTATTCTTGAAACAAAGACAACGCACATGGGGAGGCGGCGGCGGCGGCAGCTCCACAAACTCCGGGCCCACGAAATCACGGCGCCCTCCATCCCAGATTTTACCTCGTGCCGAAGGCCATGCATACCCTATTATGTGACCTAGATTGCTGGGTGCAGCGAGATGGGAATTATGCAGATGGCTGTGTCACACCAACTCCCTCCCCATTCCCTCCCTCCCTACCTCCCTCCCTCCCGCACAAGCACAGAACCCTTCACCCAACCTCCCACTCATCCCTTCCCTCCCTCCCTTACCTACCACCTCCCTACACCCCAACCACTCTTCCTCTTTCTGGCATTCCGGTATTCCTGGAGGGATATTCTCAAAATAAATTGCCCAACGAAAGCGAGGCGGGGTGGCTTTTTTTGGGGGGGGCAGGCGGCTCGCAGAGTCTGGTGAAGTAATTGGCGGACGCGGCTGGAGCAGCGTCTTGTTTGCTCCGTGCTTAATCGAGACACCTCTCTGTGTCTGTGTCTCTCTGTCTCTCCCCCACCTCGTCGTGTTCCCTCCTCCTCAGCCACCCATCGCCGCTACCCCAACACCCCCCAAGCAGCCTGCTTGCCCTGACTGCCTGTCCACTTGCCCTCCCCATCTCCCACCGCCACCCCACCACCACCACTCCTTTCCCTGCCATGCCCTCCCCTCCCTGCCCTCCCTTCCCTTCCTCCCGTGGCCATCCCTGTAATGCAAAGTACAGTGCGTGACCAAGTGCATTTGGAGCAAATTCGGCGAGACAGCCGTGGGAGCAGCACTCCGTGCATGCAGCCTTCTCCTCCTCCTCCCATCAACGATGGAGAAACGGGGGGCCGGGAGCTGGGGGGGCAGAGGTTTTTTTTTGTCCTGCCACGCAAAGCAGACTGAATTTAAGCCCGTTACGATGAAAAAGAAAGCGTCGATTGAATTTTTAAAAAAATTGAAAAAAAATGGCCCCATTGATAACAAAAAAACATTTGGGTGGGAAATAAATGCATAGAAGATTTTTGTTGTTTTAATTACCTTCAATTTTTTTTTTNACGTTTTGTTTAACATAAATGTTAATGTTTCCTTGCTGCTGCTGACGTTGTTGCTGTGGCTGCTAATATCTGCAGTATTTAAACACGACGTTAAGTATTGCAAACACACACACGTACAAAACCTCACCCACCCACCCACACCGGCGGGCGGTAGCGGCGGCGTCGGCGCACGATTGGTAAAAGATTTCTGCGCGCTCATTGATTTTATCTGAGCGGAGAGCGCTATCGATCGTGAATTTTCCCGTCTCCTGACGACAGGAGAGCAGCGATCCATACGCGGCGTCACATTGAGCGGCGATGGGGTGGGTGGTGGTGGTGGTGGGTGGGGTGGGGATGGGTAGCCAGCCGCGCGTCGTCCGTGCTTTGCATTTCGTGGGGCAGTCCACGGCTTCCACTAAGGTGGGGGGGGGGGCAGTGGCGGTGACCGTGGCCATGGTGGTGGTGGTGGCGGTGCAGTGTGTTGTGTGGGGATGGGAGAGCGTGGCGATGCACAGGCGGCCGCTGGAGGGCTGAGAAGCAAAGAGGGAGAGAGAGAGAGAGTTTGGTAGGGGGGGGCCGTTTGGGTTGTGATGTGGCTTGGGCCAAGCAAATGCTCTGAGGTGGAGATGGTGGTTGCAGGAGAAAGAGCTGGGTAGTGCGGTGATATGTTAAAATACTGCGACCTGGGAAAATGTTTAGCATTCTGTGTTTCATCACGGCCCTAGCCTTCAATGCTCGTTAGTGTTTTTGAAGACACATTCCAAACGAGTCATCTCTGGGTAAAGGGACCCTCCCCACCATTCCTCCCGTAGCCAACCATGACTGACCGCTTTCTCAAAGATCGACCCTGGCCCTTCTTCAACTGACCTTAACCCCGACCGCTTTAGAAACCCTGACCTTAAACCTGACCCAGCCCAGATGCTAATCCCCCCCCCCCNACCCCTGACCAGTTTAGCCACGGCTTAACCATGGACCTTATCCCTAACACCAATCAACCCCAAACCCCTGGCTTTTGTTCACAGGTTCCGTTGGCCCTTGTCACGCGCACTGTATTCCATTTTCCAGGAGGCGTTTTCTTTTTCCCAGCAGCGCCTCTCCGCGCCTCGACCTGTCCGTTAAATTGGCGTCCGTGCCACGGCTCCTTTTCGGACATTAATCGCGCCGTTTGGAAAGGTTGCCACGCCACACTGCAAGGCAGCAGCAAACCGCTGTCGCAGGTGTGGTGCTTTTCGAGCAGCACCCACCCACCCGCACACGTCAATCAGAACGCGTGCCCCAACTGCACGATTCGCTGCACTCTCCCTTCCTGCGATCGGAACGGCACGCTACACCCTCCCTTCCCACGCTCTGCACTATCCCTTCCCATGATCCACACGTTCACTGCACCCTCCCTGCTAGCTGCACCATCGCTACACCCTCCCCACGCTCTGCACAATCCCTTCCCATGATCCACACATTCACTGCACCTCCCTGCTAGCTGCACCATCGCTACACCCTCCCTTCCCACGCTCTGCACAATCCCTTCCCATGATCCACACATTCACTGCACTCTCCCTGCTAGCTGCACATCGCTACACCCTCCCTTCCCACGCTCTGCACAATCCCTTCCCATGATCACACATTCACTGCACCCTCCCTGCTAGCTGCACCATCGCTACACCCTCCTTCCCATGCTCTGCACCCTTTCTGAACAGTCCCATGATCCACACACTCGCTGCGATCTGCGATATCGCTACACACTCCCTCCCATGATCTGCACACTTGCTGCTGCACATTCCCTTCCTGCGATTTGCATGGTCACTGCACACTCCCTATGATCTCAAAACTCTGCACTCTCCCTTCTCGTGAGCTGCACCTTGCTGCACGATACCTTCACCTGTGATCTGCACATCCTCAACATGCTCCCTCCCCGCGACATGTACGCTCGCTGCGAAAAACTCGCTGCATTCTCGCAGCATGCATATTTAAGTCTCTTTGACTGCCATGCTGCACTTGAGCTGCAAGAGGGAGGTCATGTGACTTGTCCGCCCAGCAAAAGAACAACAATAAGAACATTTGGCACTGAAATACCATTTCGGTGACATTTTTGCACGGCAATCTGCTCTGCTCCCTCGCGTCTCTTTTTATCGTCATTACCGGCTCTCCTCGCGCAGGAAACACACGTCTCTTGTCAGCGGGTAATGAAAATGACTAACTTGCTAACTCGTAGCAAAAACGCAACACCGTTCTTCGTACGTACGTATGTTCAACTTCTTTCGCACAGTGCATAGCCACGCGTGCTAATTGGAGTTTAAATAGGTGTCATTTAAACCAATTTTTTTAACAGGTTCTGAACCTTCCCTGGAAGCCTTACTCGCAGTCGGTCCGAAGGCCATTTTTCATGACTGCCTTGCACGAGGATGTGGAGAAATGTATTTTTTCAGGAACGAGTGAGGTTTCGGAAGGAAACCGGAATACACGGAGAAAACCCGCATGCACGTACGAGTAGGGATAACGCTCAACGGTCCGCACAGATGGGTTCACGAGGCTCGCTTGCTATACTTTCACCTCCTAGAAATCTATGCGGTCCACCGACCCTCGGATTCACTGGGATGCCGTGTGGACCCACATTTTTCTCGTATGTTAGCATTGGTGTGCCAGTGATTTAAATATTTTTACGTATCAATTTACTTTCAAATTTTAGATTTTTTTTTTTGGTTCAATTACTTATGTAAGTTCCGCCACCCCGGACTTTTGAATACTCGCTTTTGATTCTGTACACCGGTGTTTTGGGGCCACCAGGTCTGCCTGCAAAGCCTGCGTTAGTCGTGAACAGGACACAGATGTTTACGTTTCAAAGCTGCGCAGGGGGGGGGGGGGGGGNATTTTTTGTGCGTGCGCGTAAAGAGAGCACAGAGGCTGCACGTGTAATAAAACGGCCTCGGTGCAGCCACGTGTGACGCCGAGCGTTGGGTTACACGGGCGTGGGGCCGGCCTCTGCAACCCCGCCGTGGCCCCCCTCTCTCCTCTTTTTGTCCTTCATGAGCAATTTTTTATTTTACCAGGTAAAGATACTATATAACACTTTTTCTTTATCAGCTGCGACCTGACGAATCACGAATGATAGCTCGAAACGAAGTGGCGCTTAACGTCATAGAAATTCATAGCAGCCAAATATATTCTAAAACGCGTGACGTTGATTCTAAATGTGGGAGGGAAAAAAAAACAGATGACCCGGAGAAAAATTCACGCTACCACAGAGAGAGAGAGAGATGCGCAAACTCCAAATATATAGCAAGTGTCAGGGTCGGGATGGAACCCACGAACTCCTGTATACCAGGCGAGGGGTTAACGGTCGGTCAGTCAGTTCGTCGCGTGCAAAACCGCTTCCCTCCCGTCGGTCTTGAGAAATGTTTGCACTGAACTGTTGTCCTCTGGTCCCTCGTGTGAGTTTTCTTGTGGTAGGTAGGCCAGCTCTCCCCTTGCACAAGGATCTTGTTGTTCTCACTCGGAGTTAAAACCGTTTCGCTCCTCTACCTAGCGAGTCGACGAGTCATCACGATTCTCGTTCAGTTTTTTGTCTTTCCCACCTGTATACTTTTCACGTGCGCACCATGGGCCTGAACGTGACTTGAGCGTGCCATTTGCACATCCTCGGCAACATTTCCGATACAGTTGGTCACTCGCAACGCACGATTATAAATGCGTGTATCGTGTGCGTAACAATCGACTTTAATCTGTGAACCGATGCATCGTTGCTCAACCAGTTTGTTCCTGATGCGATATCAAGGTTGTTGCTCGGTATGAAAATAGCCGCGGCGATGTATGAACACAGAGCTTAAACTTAAAAATAAAACGTTCATTGACGGGCCGGTGTCACTCTCCTGCTTGGATGAAGGTCGGTGAACGGTGTGCCCAGGACCGGTTCAGAAATCACTCAGCCTCGGATGTTAGCTGTGGACTGTGGAACGGAACTCAGGTCACCAGGTTCCAAACGCAGCGTGCTAACCTCGGCACCGCTTGCTAGCTCTTACACACCACCGCTTACACGCCACCGTTTACACGCCACCGCTTACACACACACATACGGTGGGTGAAAAAGCCAACGGGATCTCAATCTGCAAACGGTTGCGCTCGTATTAACGTACGTAACCCCTTTTCCCTTTCCAAATGCTGCATGCCAATCGCATTGCCGCCCGTCCAAGTCTGTGTTGCCCCAGCGCCAGTCTACCCCGGCCGACAGGTTGAGCTAGGAACGGCGCGTGTCGTCATCTTCATTTAATTTTGCGTCAACGTCGATCAACTTTCTCCTGCGGCCGATTGCAGTCATGATGCGGTGACCTCACGCGGGCGCGGATTGAACCAAAGGTGGCCTTTAAACTAAAATAACAACATCGGGGACGTATCTTTCGTCAGACCCCACCTTCACGACCGAGATGAGCATCCTCATTTTTGGGTTTTTTGTTCTCTTTTGGTTTAGAATACGGGGGGGGGGGCAGTGGGGAGACTGGATTCAGAAAGCGAGCTCTCGATTTCATGAACGATCGCGATTGAGCTGTTAGTTATTGTCAATGGCCGTGCTAACGAGGGACGCTGTCAAGGAAATGTGGCGGCGGCAGCGGAAGACGTCGTGGCAAAAGTGCAAATTTAAAATGCATTCTTAACTTAATAGCATCACCAAGCGACATTTTCTCCAGTAGCGCGTGCGGAGGGGGGGGGAAAGAGAATAACCCGGCGGATTTCTAAGCGCGTCAAAAGCCCTTATGATTCGCGCAACACGGTGGGGGAGTAACGCGAAAAGAAAGTTTCACGTGTAAATATTTCAGTCTCGCCACCGTTGTGGACCGCTTAAATCGGTGGCGGGGGAGGTGGGGGGGCCGCCGGATGACCGGGTTGTGCCTTAAAGGTGCACCTTAACGGAGTGCTAATGAGCCGTCGTACACACACACACTAGAGCTTTACGAGCATCAAACTTCTCATCGCAATTAAACGGGCCGACGCGTTTTTCGGTTGCTGGGAGGCTTTTACGAGACATTGTTTTTTTTTCAACCTCCCTCCCACTCCCCCCCCCTACCATTTCCAAATTTACGGCGGACGATTAAAATTAAGTGCGGGAGATTTTCTGGCCCAGGGCTACAGCTGGAGTGTGCTGCTCATGGAGTGTGCCCCCCCCGCCCCCATTCTTCGAATGTGTGCCCATCCCATCCCTCTCTCTCTNCTTGCCCACATCCATATTTCTGTCTTCCTGCCTGCCTGCCTGTTCATCCATTCTGCCCATGCTTCTGTCTGTCTGTCCACCCGTTCGTCGGTTCATCTGAACTTCTACCATCCGTCCATCTGCCTCTCTGTCCATCTGTCTGTCAGCGCAGGGCAGATGTACACATCCATCTGTACATCCGTCCGTAGTTCTGTATGTTTGTCCGTTCTGTCTCGCCGTCCACCGGTCTGTCCATCCACCTGCCTGTCAGCCCCCATTATTAACCTGGTCGACATTACTGCCCTTAGTTTTGAGGTTTCCACAGCCTTGTCCGTCTGTCCTCTCATTTCATCCGTCCCATGTAAAGCTGTACATGCCTGTCCGTCCATTATTCTGTGCCGACCGTTCCAACTTCCATCCATGCATCCATCTCTCCGTCTGTCTGTCCATCTGTCTGTCTCTCTTCCGCACACCTCCGTCGCATGTCTGCTCAAAGGTTTATTCGTAAGATTCAACAACAACAACAACGCCCAGGGCTCTCAGAGCCAAACTAAGGCACCCCGGTGAGCTGGAGGACATAACACTTATTATAGTGGAACACGACACCCGCGTATTATTACAAAGAGCTCAGTGCTCCCCATTCCTCCGGTGTCATTCCACGATCCTTTGTTTGGGGGGGGAGCGAGAGGGAAACAATAAATAATTAAATAACCAATGCCCCACACCGTGTCTCCTGCAACAACACCCTGGGCCGCTGGTTTCGCTACCTCCGAAAGATGTGAAATGATATCCGCTCGTCCCAAAAAACTTATTTTCGCACGTCGAGCGATTTCCTTCCCCACCACGTCACCCCCCCCTCCTCATCTCACCCCCGCTCCCACTGCTGGCAAACCGTGGCCCTTGCCCTGTTGGTGTAAGCGCTGCCGCCTCGGGGAGCGATACAGTGCGGGGGTAGCTTCTAAATAAAGGACATTAATATGCATTGGAATTGCAGCGCAGGGCGCTGCACGTGGGATGCAGTCCCCTGCCCATTCTCGCTTTCAGTCGGCTGTGTGCTCGCGCACAACCGCGTGCGCATGGGGAGCGGTGGGGTGGTGGTTAGCGCTACGTTGTGGTGGTTAGCGCTACGCTGCGCTACGAACCCGGCGACCCGAGTTCGATTTCCGCTCACGGCCCCACCAACACCCAGCGAAGATTATCTGAACCGGTCGTGGGCCTCCCCCCTCCCTAGGTCGACTCGGCCTTAAATGAGTACCCAGTGCAATGTGTAAATGTCGCCACTTGGGGAAACAAAGGCGGGCCGGGCGTGGTGTTGGTCACACCACCCCTCGTGTGCCGTGCCGGCCTTCATAGGTGCTACTCGCTAGCAGCACTTTGCCCCAGTCTGTTAAGGCTACACAGGGGGTCTTTGTCTGCCAGGAATTCCACAGCAGCCTTCGTGCGCCTCGCTCTGCCTTCTGTCACACGTGACCCGAGCACTCCCCGCTCTGCCTGCTGCTAGCCATCATCGTCACAGTCGTCATCATCATAGTCGTCATCATCTTTCCATTCCCTCTGCGTATCTCTGTCCCTCGTCTTCTCTGTCCGTGCCAATTCGCCTGATTATCCTCTCCCTCGTGTCTCTCCGCACTCCATGGTTAACCAAAGAGCCCTCTTTGAAGGTGGTGGTGTCAGTGTTGTCCGTGCGTCTGCGTGTCTACCTGCCGATCCGTTGCGTCTATTTTGTTTGCGAGTATGTAAGTCTGCCCGGCTCGCTTCACGCCTGCCAAACCACCGCCTCACGTCTGCGACTCCCCTTCATTCTGTTTGCATGGAGGGGGTTCTTTCTTCCCGCTCAAGGCCAACACCGGTGACAATGATTTGAACCGATACCTGGGCTCCCCGAGGTCGAGTCGGCCTCAAATGAGTACCTGGTGCGGTGTTTAAACGTCACCACTGGGGAGACAAAGGCGGCGGGCGTGGTGTTGGCCACCCACCTCCTCGTCGTTTGCCGTGCGGCCTTCATAGGTCCTGCTACTCGCTACTCATTGAGGCTATTGGGATCTTTGTCTTTTGTGTTTGGCTCTACCTGTCTGTAAGCCTACCTATTTAATTGTCTGCCTGCAAATACTGAATGTAAATATCCCTCCCCGCCTATCTTCTTTGCCAGCCCGACCGCACGACCGTCTGCGCGCACCGTGTTGTCTGCGCGCACTCCCTGGGCCCTGTGGCCTTTCCTGCCTGTGCACGTCGAGGTGCGTCGGTCGGCATGTCCGTCTTGCTTCCACCCATCTCATCTCATCTCATCCCCCCCCTCCCGTGTCTCTCCCACACTCCCTCCTGTGCGTGCGTGCGAGGGCGTGCGGGAACCCGCTGGCTCCGAGGCGGCGGTGGCGGCGGCGGAGGAGGAGTAGATGGCCCTCCCCGCTACGCTAATTGCCAGATGAATAATTAGCGGCGAAATCGCGCCTCATTTGTCTAATGGGGCCGGCGGAGGTTAATGATGTAACAGGCTAATTACATTACCCTCAGGAGTCTTTTACTGTGTAACCGCCCGCGTGGGGCGCCCGGCACGCTCCGCGCGGCATAATCATCATCCGCTACTCGCGAGGAAACCCTCCCTCCCTGCCTCCACCACCACCACCTCCTCCTCCTCCACCACCACCTCCTCCTCCACCTCCCCAGCAGCCACAGCCTGCCCGCCACAACTCCTCTGCCGTTCAACGCGGCGGTTTTTTTTGTTCATTTCACAGACTTTTTTTATGCCCAGAAAATGTTCGCATCATTACATTTTAGATTTTGTTAAAATTTCAACCGTATCAAAAGGCTGGCAGTGAAATAAAATAAAAAAAACCTTCCATTTCTTTTTTTTCCCCCCGTTTGGTCTATCCTTCGCACTGCTATTCCCAAGTCTCCTTCCAGCCGCCAAATGTTCAGTGTATTAAAAAATATATAAAAGAGTGTGGGACTGCGTGTGGAGTGTCGATACGCGTGCGTGCGTGCGCGTCTTGCGTTGCACAATTGCCAACGGGATATTTTTACCTTGAGGGTTTGTTGGCCAAAAAGGTTGTAATATTTTTTCTTCCCATTAAGAAACGTTTCTCAGTTTGTAGTTTTTTTTACTTTCCTTCTTGGAAAGGTTTATTGCTCGCCACTTTAGTTTATTTTAGACTCCGAATATATATTTTTCATTTGTGTTAATAACAAAAAACTATTGCTATAATAATTAATTGATACACGCATATGTTCAATAAGAGGTTAGTCAACAATCCCAAGGATAACTCTCCTAAAATCGAGGTATATATTATAATTATTTAAACTTGTAACAATACGCTCATTCTCGAGGAGAGATTAAGACTCGGAGGCACGAAGGAGCCAAAGACGAGCATGAAGGCAGCAGCAGCAGCCAGCACCAAATCCCCCCCCCTCCTTCCTCAAAGCTCTGCGGTCCGCTATATATTAAGGTGTTACCGGCCAATTCATGAGCATTTACCGTGTGGTAGGAAAACCAGAGCAGCCCGAGAACACCCACGCATGCAAAGTGGGGGGGGGGGGGGGGAACGGAACCCTCCGTCCCATGCAGATGGAGCAGGTGGGAGTCCACCTTTGCTGTACTGCCTTCTAGCAAGCCAGGATATGGCCACTCCTTGTCACCCACGGACTGGGAGGGAGTTTCACGACGCGAGTGATTCACAAACCCTCGCCTGTACAGTGCTGTACGTGTGTATGTAAAATTACTTTTGACAGGGTATGTAGGCAACCGTGCTCGTCAGAGGTGCGGGGGAAAAACAACAAACGAAACACAAAAAAGCAGTTAGAAAGAAAGGAGTTTTCAATCGAGATTTAAAAGTGCAAAGCTCCAGTGGCTTTCTAATATCGGAAGGAAGAGCGTTCCAGACAGCCGCAGAAGCGCATCTGAAAGCGCGCTATGCGGTGGCCATCTTTGTTTGGTGGGTAGCTAAAAGCCTCTACGAGGATGACCGGCACTCACGTGATGGTTAGCGCCCCTTTACCAGATCAGCAAGGTATTGTGGTTTATTTGTGGCGTTGCGGAAGCCGCCTATCCGAGCTTTCAGTCTGGCACGTGCGCTCGTGTTGGCGCTTGAGAATGTGTTTTTTTTTCAATCTTGCATTCGGAGGAAGGATCCCCGGCGGTGTGATGTGGTAGGCCAGATTGACAATGGCCGACCCGTGGGTGGGCCCCCTTCCCCAAGCACCTTCCGGGTTGATGGCGGCAGCTGGATCGGCCGCCCTGCCGTTGCTCATGCTCGCCATCGAGTGTCGCGGAGACAAAGTAGAGCGTTCGGCAATTAAAGCATAATGATGCAATTAGGTGCCAACTGAACTTTGTTAGCCACTTTAAATAAACTACTCTCAATTTAGCGTCCCTTTTAAACATTTTGTACGTATGTAATCAAGTCAAAATTAGCGAGTAAATGGGGTAATTGCCCTGAAAGCGATACGAGGCACCGCGTATGCCAATGCCGGCTGACCCAGGGCATCTGTGCGGGAGGGGGGGGGAGTGGACGCAGATTTGGGTACGGCTCGGCACGTACGTCTGCACCTGTACCCGCACGTCTGCTTGTGTACGAAGCCCAAGCAGCTTACGTTCGGCCGGATAGAGGGGGCTAAACGGGCGCAGCACAGGCTCGAGAACAGATGGGCTTGACGTGGTACGGGATGATGCGGAGCCGATCGGACTTGCCGATGACTGATGCCAGCGGTGTTAAGATAAGAGGCTCGTGAAGGACGCTACTGGTCAGTCGCCCTCCAGGAGCGACGCTCGCAACGATGAGCAGAGCACCGGGCGGCTAAAGCACAGCAAGTTGGCACAGTGAGAAAGAGCACATCTGCAAGTTTATTTCAGTTTAACTCCCAATAGCCGAGTTCTGTCCGTGACCTCCTACCGAGCGGTGTTATGACACTTCGGGTAAGCCTCACAGTGCACCTGGTCTGGCACAAGCACCGTGGTGACATCACCGCAAACTTAAGTGGTGAACGAGGGTTGTTGTCGTTGTGAGCTTACGTGCAAATCCGCCCTTCAGTCGGCGCCAACCACAGTTGTGCCGCTGAGTGACGAACTGTCGCGATTCGGGGTGGGTCAGGATCCCATCAGAAACTCTTATTCTTTTTTTTTACCTTGTGATGATTTTAAGCAGCCACGAGTGGCTGCATATGAACCCATTAACAGTGTGTATGACTCGCAAAAAACCATCAATTTTGGAACACGTGATTCAAAATGCACGTATCACGGGCTTTAGAAACGATTGTAAACATAATCGGAATCTTTATTGACACTGGAGGAATCTGATGAGCTCTAGAGCTCTTTTTCACAGATGTCTAGTAGGTGCATCGATGGATCGTTCATACCCCACCCAGTGGCGGTCACACAGCAGCTCCAACGAGTCACGAGAATCCGTCCCGTCTGACGATCCCTCATGGCTGCTCGTGTGTATATATATTTAAACCCATCTTTATATTGGCGCCGTTCCACCGTTGGGAGTTCTCACTCGGCTGCGGCACAGAAACCAAGAAGCGCAGCCCCCCCCCACCCCCGCAGAGATCAAGGCTCCTGGCAAAACCACGGGACGCGGCGGCATTTGCGGAAGGTTTAGGGCAACTGGCACATCCATGCGTGTGTGCACACGTGTGCCTGCGCATGTGGTATGGAGCTGAGTGGACCTGCCAATGACTGGTCCCAGCGGTGTTAAGATCGGCTTCTGTGGAGGAGGCTTGTGAAGGGCGCTGCTGGACAGTTGGAGGCAGTCGCTCTCCAGCAACAACGAAGGGCAGAGGAGCGACGCTCACAACAACGAGCGGAGCGCCGGGCGGCTAAAACACAGCAAGTTGGCACAGTAGGGGGCACAGGTGGTGCATCGCCAAGTCATCTCAATCGACCTATGGCACCTGGGTCTGCCAGCAGCCATTTGACACTTCACGTGACCTTAAAGTGCACATATCCTGGCACAAGGGCCGTTGTGACGTCACCGCCACTTCCTGGCGAATGGAAGTAGTTGTTGTTGTTGTGCGTACGCGTGTGGTTTTGGCACAAGTCGGCGTGAGGTATCCGTACCCCGGTGACCCAAGTTTGCTTTCCATTCTCAGCCAGCATCATCGTCGAGTGATATCTGAACCCCTGTCCCTGGCCACACTCCCTTTTGCCAACGCTCACCGACCACCACGGTGAAACGTGGTGGTAAAAAACATGGTGTGTGAAGGCCTTGGACTCGGGGAGGCCTTCAGCAGTGGATCAGTAACAGCTTTTGTAAATTATGAAAATATGTATGTTGAACTTCTTTTGCGCCATACATAGCCAACCGCGCTATTCGGAGTTGCGGGGGAAGGACAACAAACCGAACACAATAAGCAGTTCTAAATAAATGAGTTTGTCAATCTAAATTTAAAAAGTGTATAGCTCCAGTGGCTTCCTAATAGGGGAAGGAAAGAGCGTTCCAGACGGCCGCAGAAGCGCATCTAAAAGCGCGCGATGCGGTGACCGTCTTTGTTCGATGGCCAGCCAAGAGAAAATACTCTGACTATCACCTCTGTGCAGGGCTGTCTCAGAAGCGAGAATGCCAACGGCCGTGGAGACTGGCGCAGGGACACGTTGGCTTCACGGCGCCGAACGCCGTGGTTTTGGTTATTTAAATTTTCTTCCTTCCAAGGTCTCCCGACGACGAGGCTGTTGAACTTTCGGAAAACCACTCCCCGCGCCTTGGCGGCGTTTGAAATTTCGTTTCACTCCCACCGGTATTTTAACGTCATAAAGTCTACACGTCATTATGATTGTGTACCTTGTCCCCACATTGACGATGTGATTTTAATGTAGCTAGGGCTCTTGTTGTGGTTCGTGTGTGTGTTTGTGGAGTGGTGGCATAGCGCACTGCACTTCGATCCCTGGCCATCCAGAGTTCGATTCTCGACCGCAGCTAACATCATTGGACCCAACGCTGGGCCTTCTCTCGTTTTAAATGGATAGATGGTGTGGTGTGCATACATTGGGAGAGTACTGGGGAGACAAAGGCGATTGGCTCTGGTCAAATTGCAAGAATGAAGGACGGCGCTCCCACACACCGCACCCGATTTCTATCCATCCGGTCAAAGAGCGGATGGATCGCAACCATCAATGTAACGGCACCGTCCAATAGGCCGTTCAAGGGTCTCTTGGGGTCGTCCGATCTGCGAGACACCGGCATAACCGCGCAGGAGGACGGCCTCGTACAACGCTCCGGATGGCGCAATGAGGGCCTCCGTCGTCTGCACGTTTCTGATAATCATGATGATGGTTCTGGCCACATTGCTCCTGTGTGCAAGCCTTAATAGGCGCTCCCAAACAGTACTTGCACCAACAGTCTGTGAGGTTACATGGAGGATGTTTTGCTTTGTGTGCACACATGCACCACGTGCACGCACACGCCCGTCTGGATGTGTGCACGTGCATCTGTATGTGTGCGCACGTGCGCCTGTGTGTGTGCGCGCACGCGCGTTCGTGCGTGCGCCTCCCGCACCGATGCCACGTGCGTGGAGAAGAACGGTGAGAATTAGTGCTCGGCCCGAAAAAATCCCTCCGAGATTTGGAGCGATGTTTTTTCGTCACGGCGAGGATCGTTAAGGAAATTAGGCAGTGACATGAACGGGAATAAATCTACCCAGGCGAGGTTTTCATTTGCGAGGACTCGAGCGGTAAAGTTTGCGAGAGCCATATTTGCGCCTTAGTCTGTTACAGATGCTGGCCACGGTGGGCTGGAGCCAAAAATCTATTTTTTTAAGTTCAGACACCATTGTCGTCTCCGTGCTCGAGACAGCGTTTGCACGGGCGGTCCCGTCTTTCGTTGGTTCTGAGTCCGGGATGGAAATTCCACATTCCTATGGCAGGGCCACGACTGTTCTTTCGACACCTGTTATTCAGCCAGGTGGCTTAGGGGTAGAAGCGAGCGGCTCGTAATCGGAAGGTTGCGAGTTCAAATCCTGGAAGTGGGTTGACTCGGTCCATCATCCCTTCTAGGTCGATAAAATGAAGAAACACTTTGCGGGGAAGTCAACTCGATGCCACCATATTAATGTGGAATTTACACGAATGGCTAAGGGCTATAAACAGGAGCTTGACTTTTTTTCTTCGCCGCCAACGCCAGATGTTGCTCATTTACCCACCGATATTGGACAATGATGACGATTGACAACGATAGTGATGCTGGTATGTCAACTCTGCCCCGGATGTCAAACAATAAATGATCAACACTACTGACAAATACGCTGAAAAATAACTTATAAAAAAACCAAGCAAGTGTTAATTACTGGTCGTTTTTACCGGTCAAAGTTGTATTTGGTGACCATTGTCAGAGAGACTGAGCGGGACACGTGGGGTAATAACGGATGCGTGAATGAGAGGCATGGAGATGACTGTAGCATTGCTGCTGCAAAGGCCTCTGCCTGGATTATTGACCACTTTAAAACTATTACTGCACAACCAACACACAAACAAACGATTGGGGCCACTGCAGCTTAGCAAAGGCAGCGGCTTTCAGACATTTGAAGCTGGCCTCCCTCCCTTCCTCTATCCATGTTTGAGCTCCCACCCCATCCCACCACCGTCTTTTTAACTAAAAGCATTTTTATCACTTAAGCTCACGTTTTACGTGTGCGTGCGTGGTGGCGGTGGTGACCATTTGTAAACCACGGGGGGGGGGNTCGCGGAAAAGAGTGTTGCCACTCACCAAAGCCCCACGAAGGAAACCCCTTCCCGACTTCCTTCCCTTCTTTTCTACGGACGACTGCGCTGTGAGTGTTTTTNATTATCATTATCGATTATTCCTCTTCTTCTGCTGCCCTTTTCCCGAGCCTTGCCTTTCAGCTTCATGGCTATCGTTCCCGTCCGTCTGCGTTCGGGCGTCGTGAGTGCGCACAGCCGGCGGTGGCTGTAGGCGGTGGCGGTGGCGGCGGTGTTTCGGGTAGAGGTGTGACACCTGTTGTGGTGTGACACACAAATGACGTGTCTGGTTAATGCACTACTTGATTCCTGGAAAAAGGTATCTATTTGCTGTTTGAACATCTTAACACATCCTGTTTTATTGCAGAGAGGGTAAAATCTATTCTTACTTTTTCATACTTTGATACCGGCAAAATGGTCCCATTTTGTAGCTGCTCACCCCGAGCTATAAATGCTCTGATACGTGTGGAATTGTCTTTGTGCCGTTCGCCTTTTGGCGTTGTTCTCTGGTCTGACACTGGTGGTGGGTCTAGGCCCTACAGAAGGCTGTCTCTGGTGTAGGCCAATCAGTTGTAAAGACAATGCAAATATCATGTTTGATTGAATGTTCGCCACAAGTACCGTGTGTGGTTGCAAAAGGTTTCTACTCGGTGTCGGAACAGCTTAACACTTCTTGTTTTATTGCCAGAAAGGGTAAAACCAATTCTTATATTTCATACTTTGATGCTGGCAAAANGGTCCCATGACATAGCTGACCCACCCCCCTCCCTGGCTTCTGACCCACCCCTCCCCACCGTCCCCGTCGTGCGTTTGTTGGACTCTATTTCGATCAATCTTCACTCGGGAGCCATCCAAACAGCAGCAGCTGCAGCCAGAAGAACAAAAAAAANGTTCGTGAATATATAAACTAAGTTACACATTAGCAAGAGAGGGTGAAGGGGAGAAATTGCAACTTATTATCGGAGCAATAGAATGTGCTATTTATTTATAAACATTCCTTTGTTAATTATTTACAAGCGTTTTGGGAACGGGATCTATAGCGATCCACCCCTCCGGGTTTACCTCCTCGGTACACACCACGTGTTGTACATGTGGCCAGATCGGTGGTGCTGCGGTTAGCATGCCGCAACTACCAAACCTACAGGGCCCTTGATTTCAAATGCGGGCCACGGCTAACACATCAGTGGTGGCCGTTACCTGCAGCACCCCTTCTTTACCTACCGTGATAATGAAGTATGGTCAAAACAAATTAATTCCCCATGACTGACACGGCGTGGTGGAGCCCTTTGTCCAGCAGTGGATCAGACTCGGAATGTTTAATACGTAGGCTTTCGCGAGGTGTTTTGGGTTAACTCTAACCAAGAAACTCTTATGGCAGACTCAGAATCTTTATCTTAAGACTGGAGGAATCCGATGAGCTATTGAGCTCTCTTTTTCACAGGTGTCCAGTAGGCACGGGTCAGCAACTGGACACCCGGGACACCTGTGAAAAAGAGCTTCGTAGCTTTTCGGATTTCTCCAGGATAAATAAATATTCGTTCATTTGTTTTTCAATCCACTTGTCCTGGTGAGGATCGGGACGGGCAGCATGTTGAGCAGGGCGGTCCAGACCTCCCTTTCCATGGCGACAGACTCGAGCCCTTCCTGGGGAATTCCCAGGCGTTCCCAGGTCAGCCAAACGACATAGTCCCCCCCAGCGTGTCCTGGGTCAGCCCGGGTCTTCGCCCAGTGGGACGTGCTGCCCGAGTTGCAGGGGGAGTCTACTGGAGGGCATCCTTACCAGGTGCCAAAACCACCTCATCTGGCTCCTCTTGATCCGGAGGAGCGGCAGCTCGACTCTGAGGGTCTCCGGATTACCGAGCTCCTCACCCGATCACGGAGAGTGAGCCCGGCAACCCTGCGGAGAAAAACCTAATTCGGCCCCTTTATACCCGCGATCTCATCCTTTCTGTCATTACCCAAAGCTCATGACCATAGGCGAGGGTGAGAACGTAGGTTGACGTGTAAACTGAGAGCTTTGTTCGTGAACTCAGCTCCGGATTCACTACCACGGAAAGGTACAGCGCCCGCCATCGCGGCGAACGCCCACTGATCCGCTGCACCGATCTCCCGTTCCCACTTACCATCCTTCGCGAAAGAGAGCCGCCGAGGTACTTTCACTCCTCCTGTGGACCCAACCATGTGCAGGGCGAAGCGTGAGGGAGCGGGTGCGATGCCAGTATGGCAGGGAGAGAGAGGGATGGTCTCGGAAAGACTGGACCTTGGCAATGGATAGACAAATTTTGTGATTTTGAATTTAGAATTTTAAAAAACGCCGTAATTTTTAAAAATTGTTATTAAATCCATTGCAGGCGGGTAATATGAATCAATATTAAATTGACTCAAATTGACGCAGGAGTCAATACGCGCATTAAATAATCGAATTTAATCATTACACGTTTAATGGATACTCATCGAGAAGGATATTTTTTCAGACGGAGGAACAGTTATTAATAATCGTAAAAAAAATGCAATTTAACGCGCATAATTAAAAACCACTGAAATTAATTATATCGGTAGCACGAGAGATAAACAACGAAAGCAACAAAAACATTTGGCAATTAAAATCATTTTAAAGTCATATCACTCGAAAGAATAATCACATTGTTACGCACAACCAAGATTCAGCAGTAATGCGGTTTAGCAAACAGGAATGAATGTGACGGGGGGGGGGGAGATACGATTTAATTATTAACTAAAATTTGCGTCACGAACGTCTCCTGCAGTTATTTACTATCCCACCAAAACAAACTCGCTCAACCCTAGCATTAAACCCGGACAAAAACAAACCTACTACGACTACTCCAACAATAATAAACACCGCATTAAGCCAGGGGCTTTTCACGGCGTGGCTTTTGCAGAATCTCCGTGGCATCATGAGAATCATTCATTCATACCGGAGGAATCCGATAAACTATAAAGCTCTTCACCCCCCCCCCACTCCTCCACCAAATACCGTCGTCGTCTTAATAAGTACGTCATTGTGCCGAGAGGCGAGCAGTAATTTGCTTTACTTAACCCACACACACACACGAATTTGATGGACTAAGTAAGAGTGGTCACCTAAATATTTACATTTCAAATCTTTCATTCATCTCGCCAGGTGGTTAGGGGTTGGTCCGTGCGTTCACTCACGTTGACGACCATCCCTGTAAGGGGATGCCGTCTCCACCACCACCAACACCACCAAGGCAAAGATCCCCCGCGTAGCCTTTAGCAGACTGTTGAGGCAAGTGCTGTTAGCCAGTAGCCCTAATGAACCCTCAGCAGGACAAGCGGATTGAGAAATGAACGAAGGCCGGCGCTGTGGCACACGAGGGGGGGGGGCAGAGCCACCCACGCCCGGGCCGCCTTTGTCTCCCCAGTGGCGATGTTGTTTACACACCGCACCGGCTACTCATTTGAGGCCGAGTTACCTAGGGGAGGCCGGCACCGGTTCAGATATCAGTGTAACAAAAAAATTGTTCTTGGGTAGTAAGTGTTATTTTCTAATTGCTTATGCCTCAAAAGTACAGAAATGGCTATGATTCCTCACAAACTTTGCTTTTGTGACCAGGACCAGTGATTTGAAAATGTACTTATTGTCTCGATTTAAAGCTTTCGTGACTGCAGGGATTCATCTTCTTGGTTCTTTCGGTAAAGTCATGTAGAAGGGAAATAATAAAATAATAAAAATAAAACATAAAATAATTCTCACTGTTTTTTATTTTTTATTTCCCTTCTACGTGATTTTACCGAAAGAACCAAGAAGATTACTGATTGTCAATGAGAAAACCTGGTGTGCATTTGTATCATTCCTTCACATAAAGTCCTGGTCACAAAAGCAAAGTTTGTGGGGAATTATAGCCATTTTCTATACTTTTGAGAAAATATAAAATGACACTTACTACCCAGGAACAAAAATCGTGTTACACTGTGTGTATATTCGTCACCGGGTCCGAAGCGCAGCGCTAACCGCTGCGCCACCGCTCCCCACCACCTCTCTTAAAACCGCATTCATTAAGCGACTCTTAATTACAGTGAAGAGGGAAAACAGCGCCTAATTGTTTGAAAACGTAAAATATGGTTGCCCCGTTCTAGTCTCGGCGCGCGTGACGGTAATACGTTGCAGCAAGCCGTTGATTCTAATTTTCTGTGGGTAACAGCGCAGATATCAGGAGATTCTTTCGCGGATTATGGGAAGATTTTATAAAACTAAGACAATTTGTTTTATTGTACCAGGTAAGGCCCACTGAGCTATACTGTATAGTTCTTTTTTTCAGAAGTGACTGGACTATCGCAAATGATAGCTCAGCGAAAGTGGCTTATCGTCATCATGTGGACATTAATGACAGCAGCCAAATAACTCTTTAAACACGTGGGACGATGTTGATTTTAAATGTGGGAGGGAAACACGGAGAAAATCCACACGACCACGAAGAGAGAGACACCGCAAACTCCAAATATACAGCAGCAGGCATTGTCAGGCTCGGGATTGAACCACAACCTCCTGCATACCGGGCGAGGTAGTTAACATCTCCTAGTCACCGTGATAATGGTGGTGATGGTGAGAGAGACACTCAAACTCCAAATATACAGCAGCAGGCATTGTCAGGCTCGGGATTGAACCACAACCTCCTGCATACCGGCGAGGTAGTTAACATCTCCTAGCCACCGTGATAATGATGGTAATGGTGAGAGAAACGCGCAAACTCCAAATGTACAGCAGCAGGCATTGTCAGGCTCGGGATCGAACCACACCCTCCTGCATACCGGGTGAGGAAGTTAACATCTCCTAGTCACCGTGATAATGGTGGTGATGGTGAGAGAGACACTCAAACTCCAAATATACAGCAGCAGGCATTGTCAGGCTCGGGATCGAACCACAACCTCCTGCATACCGGGCGAGGTAGTTAACATCTCCTAGCCACCGTGATAATGATGGTGATGGTGAGAGAGACACGCAAACTCCAAATATACAGCAGCAGGCATTGTCAGGCTCGGGATTGAACCACAACCTCCTGCATACCGGGTGAGGGAGTTAACATCTCCTAGCCACCGTGATAATGATGGTAATGGTTAGAGAGACACGCAAACTCCAAATATACAGCAGCAGGCATTGTCAGGCTCGGGATCGAACCACAACCTCCTACATACCGGGCGAGGTAGTTAACATCTCCTAGCCACCGTGATGATGATGGTGATGGTGAGAGAGACGCTCAAACTCCAAATATACAGCAGCAGGCATTGTCAGGCTCGGGATCGAACCATAACCTCCTGCATACCGGGTGAGGTAGTTAACATCTCCTAGCCACCGTGATGATGGTGATGGTGAGAGAGACACTCAAACTCCAAATATACAGCAGCAGGCATTGTCAGGCTCGGGATCAAACCACGACCTCCTGCATACCAGGGCGAGGTTTATCCAGGATGTTTCTGTTGTGCATCGTCGCTTTAAAATGTTCTCTGTTCATATTTTGTTTGTTGCGTTTGCACCCGACTCAAGAACCGCAAGGCTCACAGGGATATCTCCATATATATAAAAGGCAAAGCTGTGATTGTGTGTCTATTCAAAATGTTTAGCGTACTTCCCGACATGCAACAAACTTGAAATTTGCCATGTGGGTACTTTCCAGACTGTACACCATGCAAAAATTATAAAAATACACTTTTTTTGGGGGGTTGGGGGGCTCAACAATACATTGATTTTTTGCACGCCAAGTGAACTGTGACGTCACATGTCATGTGACCCGCGCACGTGGAAGCGTAACTCATTGTAGTGTAGCGGGTAGCGCGCCGCGCTACGAACCCGGCGACCCGAGTTCGATTCCCGCTCACGGCCACCACCGGTGACGATTATGTGAACCGGTAATGGGCCTCCCTTAGGTCCACTCAGCCTCAAACCGAGTAACTGGGGTGGTGTGTGAACATCAATTCTAATTTGAAGCTTTCGTGACTGCAAGGATTCATACTCTTAGGTTTTTTCGGTAAAGTCACGTAGGTAAAAAATTATAATAAAATAATAAACAATGAAAGCAACTAAATTATTTAGTTATTGTTCAAATAATTTTTTTTTTTTAATTTTTTTAGTATTTTCATTTATTTTTTTTACCTACGTACTTTCCCTCATCAAGTTGGAGGGAGAAGCGCCTCTAGAAACCTCCACCACGGCACAGTTTACAAAGTCGCGTGGTTCTTTACAGTCGAACGATTCGATTCTTGGTTGCGATTTCTCCAATCCATTAGTGGAGGAATCGATTAGTGCAGAAATCGAGCGGCGAGCGCCTCGAGCGGCTGGCTGGCAAAGGGGGGTTCGATGCTTCGAATCGTCGTTGCGATTCCTACAATCGATTTAGTGGAGAAATCGATTTACTGGAGAAATCTATCGGTTAGCGGTTGGCCGCAAAGGGGGTTCGACGATTCGAATCGTTGACATTTCTACAATCGATTTAGTGGAGAAATCGATTTACTGGAGAAATCGATCGGTTAGCGGTTGGCCGCAAAGGGGTTCGACGCTTCGAATCGTTGACGTTTCTCCAATCGATTAGTGAAGAAAATCGATTTACTGGCGAAATCGATCGGTTATCGGTTGGCCGCAACGGGAGTTCGACGCTTCGAATCGTTGAGATTTCTCGAATCGATTAGTGGGGGAATCGATTAGTGGAAAAATCTATCGGTTCGCGCCTTACGCGGCTGGCTGCGAAGGAGGTTCGACGCGAAACAACCCCCCCCTCTCCAAGGATCGCTTTGCGACGTACGAATCGTATAAAACGTGGATTTGTTTGTGTGTTTGTCTTTAAATGCAGTAACTGCGCGCGCCGTTATTCGACGCTTGCGCCGATCGTCGTTGAGAGTGGAGCTGATCAAAAATAATCGATCAAAAATAATCGATCAAAATCATCATCGCGTTGTATCGCACGCATCGGCCAAACACGAAAGAGGTCGTGTAGATCATCACATTGTGTAACACGATTTTNGTGTTCCTGGGTAGTAAGTGGTTGTTTCTAATTGCTTATGCCTCAAAAGTATAGGAAACGTCTATTATTACACACACAAACTTTGCTTTTGTGACCAGGACTGTTATATGTGAAGGGAATGATGACACATGCACACCACGTTTTGTCATTGAAAATAGGTAAATTACAAAATGTCACTGTCCTGGTCACAAAAGCAAAGATTGTTAAGACTAATATCCATTTTCTGTACTTTTGAGGCATAAGGAATGAGAAAATAACACTTTCTACCCAGGAACTAAACAAATATGTTTGTATAATTAGATTTACAGAAGGCCGGCACGGCGCACGAGGGGATGGGGTGGCCAGCACCACGCCCGGCCGCCTTTGTCTCCCAGAACCGATGTTCGTACGAGCTCACGCACGGTGACACCACGTGGTTACCCATGTGAGGCTTTGTATAGACCTTGATGAAGGCCCCTTACAGGTTCGGACACAACTGATGCTCTTGATACCAAGATCCAGGATGGTCATGTCTATGCGGTGCTTCTCGGTGGCAGCCCCAACAGTCTGGAACGATATCCCTCTGCACATTCGCAGCATCACCTCAATCGCCTCCTTCAAGAGACACTTAAAAACTCACCTCTACAATCATGCTTTCGAGCGACTCTGAGCTTGGCTCCGCGCCTCTGAGTTGCGGCCACTACGTCTGCAAATTTGCACGCGTTACAAATTGAACTATTATTATAATTGGTGACGGGGTATCGCACCCTCCGATTAACACGGTTGGCTACGTACGGTGCGAAAGAAGATCAACCTACGTTTACGTACGGTGCGAAAGAAGATCAACCTACGTTTACGTACGGTGCGAAAGAAGTTCAACCTACGTATACGTACGGTGCGAAAGAAGTTCAACCTACGTGTGCGTACGTGCGCTCGTACGCAACGGTGTCCGCAAGCGCGTAAAGGATAATGCTGCCGTGGCAGCTGTGCTCTTAACGAGCACCAGGGCTTGGCTGATGAGGCTTACAGACTGAATGGGGGCCCGCGTCCCCGGCACCCGCTCCCGACCCAGTTTTCCGCCACGTCGACGTGGCACGCTGGGTTTTATTTTGGCCGTCTTAGGACGAGACCACCGCAAGGCAGAGGTCGCAAACGGGTTTTGATTCCTTACCCGTACCCGGCCGCACCAGGGTCACAAACGGGTACCCGTACCCGGCCGTACCCGTACCCGGCGGTTACGGGTACGGGTATCGGGTACCTGATTGCGACCTCTGGGATGAAGCCATGTTGCAGGCGCGGGTGGGTTGATTCTAGGAACTTTAATTGTGAGAAAAGACAAGACGTTGGGAAATGAGTGACAAACAGTTACTCACCAGTGATTCACGGTCTACCCGTACCCGGCCGGGTACGGGTAGCCGGGTATCGGGTAGGGTACGGGTATCAGGTACCCGGTTGCGACCTCTGCCGCAAGGGCATATAGCCAGATTCCCCGCGATTCGAATTTGACTTTCCCTGGCCGCCAAATTGAACCCTGGTCACCCGATGAACCCTGGTCACCCCAGGTTCTAGGGAAACCCCCGGCTATTTTGCGGACCGTTCACGTGAACCCTGAAACCCACACGCGCGGGGACGGGCACGGGCGGCCAGGGGCAGACGATCGGAGGAGAAGAGAGGCACTCGAAGGCACAAAGACAAATAACCCAACAATATGGGTTCCGAGCAGTACGTATTAAAAGACAAAGATCCCCCATATAGCCTTAACAGAATGTTAGGGCAAGTGCTGTTAGCGAGTAGCACCCATAAAGGTCGGGTCGGCAAGGCACACGACGGGTGGGTGGTCAGCACCATGCACGGCCACCTTTGTCTCCCGGTGATGATGTTTATGAAAAGCACCAGGTACTCATTGGAGGCTGAGTCGCCACTGGTGTTGGCTGTGAGCAGGAATCGAACTCGGGTCGCCAGGTTCGTAGCCCAACGCACTAAACGCCGCAACTACCGCTCCCTTCAATCGCACGCAGACACACGTGCACGCATTCATGAAGCAAAAGCTTTCCTGGATGTGTGAAGATCACTGGAGCGAGAATTAGTCACCGCCAGAGTTGGACTCGCAAGGTCACAGTGACCGTGACGGTAATGGTTATTAGGCAGTGGCCATGACGATGACTCGGGACATTTGTGGTGCGACGATGGTTATGAAGGTAATGGCGATCGCGATTGCTAGGACGAGCGTTGTGGTGGTGGCGGTGGTCATTAAGATTATGTCCTCGAGCTTATCCCATCCCCACTCATCCCACCCCCCCCCATCTGCAAAACCACGGGAGAGCTGCGGGCCGGTGTGCAGCAGAGCAAGACGCGGAGAGTAGACAAACTATCGCTAATAATAAAGTTATTTTTGTGAGGCAGCCCGTCCTGATGAGGTCCACGGGGACGTCTTGCATGGAGCCTCCCTGGGGCCCACCTTGAAAACACCCACTCCTCAGGGGCGCCGAAATGAGCGGTGTCTCGAGACAAATGTCGGGCCGGAACCGCTCTCTCTATCTCGCTCCTCCGGGGGGGGTGGGGGGCTAGTAGGGAGCAAGGCTATCTCCTGGGCTAAGTGGGATGGCGCCCAGGGCCTCGTTCTAAAAGTATTGTCGTCGCTTCCCTGTAATTTGTCCATCGCTTGCTGGGCGCGTGGGATCCGGCAAAATTATCTCATTGTGGGGCCCCCGTCATGCTAAGTTGGTCCGCTCATAATTTGAGCCGTGTGAAGCTCGTCAGGCGTGGTGGTGTAGGATCGCGCGCAGTGGATAAATACTGGACAAGCAAGAAGTCTGTGGCACCGCGTAAAATAGATTTTATTTTGGTCTCATCGCCCTGTGGGCTCTCTCTCGACTAGTGCTTTGCAGCAGTCGTTTATTTTTCACGACGGCAAAATGCTGGTGCTAGCTTCGACGCTGCTGGTCTCGTCGGCAAAACGTTGTACGCAAGGAGCACGAAACTTCCGCGACGGGGGACGTTGAGCCCTTGTAAGTAGAAATTCGTTTTTCTCCTTCGTTCGTGATTAATCTCGCTATTGTGTGGACAAAGGAATGGCGATGCTGTTGTTGATGATTAAAGTGACGACCAGGATAGGAATAGGGGAAATAAGAACTGAATTGTTCAACACACACGGTGTACAACCCTGCTCAAGTGCCAGACTATCACAGGTAGATGACCAACACATTTGCAAATAGCGTGCCCACTTTACGTTCGGTAATGATTATTGTTATTTTGTTGTTGTGCTCAACACGGGGCGAGCCAGATGACAGCAGCTTCGGATTCTTAGCGGTTTGTATTCATTCATGCCCGATGCTGCTCTAGATCCAGTACATCAAGAGCAGCACAACCATCAACAAAGTGCTCAGTGAGTAAATAAATACGTACATTAATGAATAACCGAGGCTGTCCTCACCCGCTCTTGCACCTCGCTGGACCCAAACGCCCGCACTGGGGCGGGGGGGGGNTCACAGGTTCACGCGTTTCCCCGCCGCGCCGATGGAATTTTCATTCCCTCGTTCGCGCCCGCTCCTGTTGCTTGTTGCCATGCCTGCTTTTTTGTTGTTTTTGTGTTTTTAACCCTGAATGCTTTTTGTTTAGATTTTATTTTACTCGCTTCCTTTTTGTGTGTGTGTCTCGTCCCCCCCCCGTCTTCATCCTCGTGTGACTCATCTTTGTGTGCATATACGTACGTTGAACTTATTTCGCACCGTACGTAGCCAACCGTGCTAATCGGAGGTGCCGTCGTGCGGCCGGAACCGCGCGATGCGACGATTTGTCCGGCGCGGCGCTCCTTTCCGCGTCGGTCACCGACACGCTCCACGCGGTCGTTTCGCATCATTGGGATGTGTTGGTGACCAACTACGGAAACCGGGTTTAACACGGGGTCTAAAACACATTTTTTTTCTCTTCATTATTTGTTTACGCTTGGCATCTTTGGCCGTCCGTGGCAGGGGTCCGTCCTGTGACCGTACGCAGTGGGCGTGCGTGTCATGTATGTGTGTATGTTGAACATCTTTCGCACCGTACGTAGCCAACCGCGCTAATCGAGGTGCGGGGGAAGGACAACAAACTAAACACAAAAATCAATTCTAGAACCGCATACCTGAGTGTGTGTTCTTGTTTAATTCCGCGCTTATTTTCCCCTAACCGCAAACGCTCAGCGTGTAGGTAGATTTTATTTACCGCAGCAGGAATGCGATGGCACAGACGTTATAGAGCACACAGACCTTAGCTACAATCATGGTTAAATAGGTCGCAATACAAACAGCGAGTATCGGTACGTGCCTTAAAAATGGAACTGGTCCCGACACGTATTTGAGATTTCATCAGGTGGCACGTTTCTGTTCGAGTAACAGCCGCAGTATATGGGCCCTTGTCTGTGTGTACAGCACTCCGGAATAATTCTGTAAACAGAGTTATTATTTATACCCCCTCCCCCCATCTTACTTTCTCTGTACGCCGTCGAGAAGACGTGGTTTCACTGGATTTCGACGTGAGCCCAGGTTCGAATTGAAATGCGTTTTTGGTTCGTGAAACTACGCTCGATTCCACAATCCGGATCTAATTCTTGGCCTATGCCACAACGACGAGTTGAAGCAGCCCGGGACCCTCACCTGGGTTGACTTGGGCGAGCAATGAATGTGGCCCCACCTCCCCACGACCTTAATAGGCGCTCGCCAACGACGCTTGGCCAGTAGCAACCTACCCAGGCTAGAAATGTGGCCGGTTTGCCGCGGGGTTGGCCTGGGGCGGCACGGGCTACCAGCGGTGTTATGTAATTAAGCAGATTGAACGCCGTTGTTTATAACCAGGTAAAGATCAGAATGATGGCATAAAGAGCGAGACAGCAGCTTGAAGCGACCGTCTTCAGGTGAGTGAGAGAAAGCCACTGAAACTCAAGGTCTTGTCTAGGCCTGAGATGGATGCAGCCTCAGGGTAAGAGGGCGGGCTAGAGATGGTCTCCCTGAGGCTGTGGAAGTGGCCATTGTGTAGATGTTTGCCTGCTATGACATGGATAAGAAACACGGACGCTGACGAAGAATATGAAACGGAAGCTTAAGGGTGCACAAATAAGCAGAGAGAGGCTGAGACAGGAAGAGGGATGCGTTACGCAACTGCTCCGGAGCTCGGAGGCTGACGGGCGTATCACGAGCGTTGCAGTCGATGAATCGACGCGTCGATGCTTGAGCCCGTTAAATCCTGATGTTGTTCGCGTAGGAGTGCTCACTCACGCGTTGAAGACCACAACCCCGCTGTGTGTATGTGCGTGCGTGCGCGCATGCGTCTGTACGCGTGGGCGCGCGTGTGTCAGTACGTGTCTGTGTCTATACGTGCGCACGTGTGTTTGTACGTGTGTGCACGGGTGTGTCAGTACATGTCTGTGTGTGTACGTGCATGCACGTGTGTCTGTACGTATGTGTCTGTACGTGTCTGTACGTGCGCGCGTGTGTTTGTACGTGTGGGCACGTGTGTGTGTGTGTACATATGCGCAGATGTGTCTGTATGTATGTTGAACGCCTTTTGCACCGTACGTCGCCACCCGTGCTAATAGGAGGACAGAAAACTAAACTACGTGTGTCTGTACGCGTGTGCGCGTGTCTTTGTGTCGCCGCGTGCCGCCACAAGCAGACCCCGCGGTGCAGCTGGAGCGCCTGGAGGAGACGCTGGAGCGGCTGCAAGACGTGGAGGCCGAGAGCCAAGTCCTGCGCGACGCCCTGGAGAGGGAGGCCGACCACCAGCGGCAGGATGAGCACAGCGAACGGTGCGGGGGGGGAGGGTTGGAGTAGAAGGTAGAGGGATAGATGATGAGGTAATGGTGGAAGGGTAAGGAAGGGGAGAAGAAGAGGATTAGAGGAATCGACGACGATGATGATGATGATGGGGGGAGGGGTAGGTGATGGAGAGGCCACACCGATCAGCACGGCTCTTAATTCCGAGCGAGAACGAATCTGCCGCGTACATCGTGCGCACGAAGCAGGTGGATTGGTTTACACACTTCCCTCCTACCCGGCGACCTCGGTTCACTCCCCTGTCATTGACCTGGGCCGAACCTCGGGTCAAATTGGCTATAGGTCAGTACCTTGTGACCATGTGTAAACATCAGTACTGGGAAGACAAAGGTGGTCGGGTATGCTGTTGGTCACCCACCCCTTTCATAGGTGTTCGCTAACAGCAATTGTTGCAACGGTCTGTTAAAGGCTATACAGGGGATCTTTGTCTTTTGTATGCACTTTTGAGAGTGTGATGCGGTAGTTAGCATACCGCATGATGAATCTTGCTACCCGAGTTCGATTCCCAACCAGGGCTAGCAGCATTATCAGAAGCGGTTCTGGGCTGCCCTTGAATCGTCTGAAGTGTTCCTTTTGTTGATTTTGTAGATCTGGAGAAGTATAGTTTTGTAGATGCTTGCAAGACTTTTCGTGTTTTTTTTTTTTACACGCAAATTTTTTTTCACGGCGGATGGAACCGATTTATTGATGGACGCCGAATCGTCGCAGGGGAGGCTCGTTTCATTATTCACTCTTCGCTCTTGGCGCTCACGTCAGTTTTCGTAACTCCTCCTCCTCGATGTTTCCGGTTTTGATTTTCGCGCAGAAAACTGCGAGACTCTCAGGTTGAGCTTTCGGCGAAGGTGGCAGACGCGGAACGCCGGGTTCAGGACCTCCACGCAGGTGAGCGTCGGAAACTAAACTATTTTTCTTTTTACCAGGTAAGGCCCGCTGAGCTCTTAGTTATTTTCAGAAGCAACCTGGCCACAAATGATAGCTCAACGAAGTGGCATATCACGTGGAAATGTAGAGCAACCTTAGGCCTGGCCCAGTCCTCCCATCATGCCTTGCATTCCGCATGACCTCACCGTCCACGTGTAGAATCCGCACAGCCTTTTTTAAGTCCATCAAGATAAAAAATTATGGCCACGCTATATTTAGGCAGCAGTAGTATGATGAGACAGCTTTTTACCAGTATCATCCTTATTAGGAATCGTCACCATAGCGGAGCCATTGCTCCCCGCTGCTGCTACCCCTGTGCCTTTGTTTGCAACCTGCACGCACTTTTTCTGTTTCTGCCAAGTGTCGCTTCTCTTGCAAAATGGATTTCTATTTGGCTCGGCGAGCTCTAACCTAATTAAAATAAATGATGATGATTGCCTTCATCGCCTTTCATCATCATTTTAGCTGTGAGAGCCCATAGTGTGCAATACCGCCACATGTTTTTGACGTGTGCTTTGTTGGCTTGCGTTCGATGGCTCGGCACAGCCGTGGAGAGGACACGGGACGAGGTGGCGGCACTGAAGAGCAAGCGCTTGGATCGTGTCGCCGTCAAGTGAGTAACGCACGGCAACGCGACCGTGACGACGCACGGTAACGTTACAGTGACGACGCACAGTAACGTAGAAATAAAATATGTAGGGTGTTGACTGTTATGTTAGCCGACTATCTGTGTTGTTGTATTGCATTAAATTTCTAAGTTTACTAGGTTTGTTTTCTCTTTCATTTTTACCTGACGATGATTGCATGTGTTGCAATCGAAACGTCGTGTGCAATTATTCAATTTATATTTTTTCTTTCCACGTGACTTTAACGAAAGAACCAAAGAGTAATTCCTGCAGTCACGAAAGCTCCACATCATGGATAACATTACCAATATTGTGGATAATATTGGTCGCGAAAGCCTACGTGTCAAACTGCAATGACAAACAGAAATAGGACGCGCGGGAACACAGCGTAGAGCAACACGACGATGGGTAGACGCAACTCTTGGAGCGATGACAACGTTTAGATAATAACGAGTAGGATATAATAATGTATGCGGTAACAATGATAACGATGATGACATAGTTAATTGCCGCAATGATAATTATAATAGTTATTACTGGAATAATAGACGGCGATATTAATGGTGATGATGGTAACAGTGTGATAAGAGTATTAGCCACGATAATAACAGTACATTAATAGTAATGGCATTATTATTCCGCTGTCATTTTTCTAATTATTGATCATTAAGGCGATGAAAACTAATGATAGCAGCCACAGCAGCAGCAAAGATGATGAACACAATACTGCAATGAATGTATGATTAATCGCTGAAGATCACTAATTTATAGCATAAAACTTGCTCGTTTAATAATAATAATGCTACAGTGCTGTACGGGATTATAGAATGAATAAGCCTGAATACAGGACTGTATACGTTGCCGTAAATCGTACGGATTGACGGGCGGGCGGGCGGCGAGCGCTGTGGGTTAATACGACGCCGGCGCCACTACCGCGGCCGCCAGCAGCGCTTCTAGAATCGTGTCGTAAAGGGCTCGGGCGCCCGTTGCTCTTTGTTTTTTTTTTGCAGGCGTCAGGTAAGAAAATAAAATATCATCGCTCATGCGACACCGCAGCCACTGGGGAACCCGCTTCCCGGCTGCTGCGCTGCCGTTGGGTTGGTTGCAGGCCGTTGTTGTGGTTTTTTTGTTGTGTTTTTTCGGGCCCCACCCACCCACACCCATCCGCGCACACAGGCGGGCTCCGTAAATGAGTGGCAGGGCAGACCTCGCCATCGTAATGCATTTCTTCAAGACGCCGTTTTGTTTAGTAACTGTTATTTTCGCTTGCGTGGCCTCTGCTTAATGGTGGCCTGCGCCTAAAGCCTCGAGGCCCCCTCTGCTCGCTGAAGCGCACTGCGCGCTCGCTCGCTCTCGTGCCTATCTCTCCGCGATGTTGATGACATGTGGGAGAGGGGGGGCTGTGGGTTGTTGCGGAGGTGGGGGGACAATGGGAAGAGGAGACGGAGGAGGGGAGGAGCGAGGAGGGGAGGTGGGGGTGCAGAGGTGCGCATTGTGGGGTGGGATGCTTGGATGGTGGGCGGGAACGGCGTTGCCCGTACACCGCTAAAATCCCTCCGCTCCTGCCGCCCGCTTCACCTCCCCCCCCCCCCCTGGCTCCGCCGCGTGAAATTTAAAACGATCTAAAAAATCTCGGCGCACACCTGCATGGCCCACGGCCACCCTGACAGCGACAAGCATGTGTCGCTGATTATGGGCCGGAACGAACCGTTCCGTTCCGGGTGTCCGGGGGGAACCGGTGGAGGAGATGAAGGTAGCGGGGGGGGGGNAGGCGCACGGGGGATCATGAAGTTGGTGGGGACGTATTAGTGGGGCCACGTTAAGTTAGATCGCGTCGTTGGTCGTCGCACTGGCTGGGAGATGCCCCCCGCGACCACCGCCCACCGACGAGCGACGCTGCCTCGGCAAAGCGGCCGTTCAAATCTCGCCGGCCGTCCCTTTCCGAATGCAGCACCGAGCCTTGACCACACCCGGCCAGCTGCAGGGAGAGAGGTGCGACCCCGGTGGCTTCCGCCGCGGCTCGTCTTGCGATGAAGAGCGGCTCGCAGGGGGCTGGTGATGCTCACGCCAACGGTGCCCATGTCGGGCTCACCGCACCGACTCCGTCGAGAATCTGAGCCCGAATCCTGGACTGCCCTCTTGAGATTAAACCTGGACCGGGTTCCTCGTGTTCAGCGATTAGGGGCGGTCTCATCTCACGCCAGCGATGACGGCTAAAAAAAACAGCAGCAGCAGTAAGAATTTTTAGTTTTCGTGTCGAATTTGGTTCAGCTCGTGCAACGGGGGAGCATGTTGGCCCAGACAGCCACGGAGAGAAGCAACCGCTTTTTCCTTCTCCGTCTGCAACGACCGTGCAGAGTGAATTCCAGAGGTGGAGCAAATACGACAGACCCCTGAACGGATTTCCAGCGGAGGCCGATGGTGTCGCGTAGGGGACATTGCTCAGCATGGTGTGAAAGCTCGTCTGCCCGTAGGGAGATGCGGGAGTCAGTGGAAAAATCCTTTGCTTGGTTTCTAGAGGCTGCTTGCGCAAGAAAAAAAGAACTAACGAATTCACGAGTCAAAAAGAAATCAACGAAAATAGACGCACAATCAAAGTGCACGGGAATATTTTTTTGTTAATGGTGCATGCCTGCATTCTTGCTTGCGTGTGCATATTGCATGCGTGCATTTGTGTGTGTGTGCACATGTTGGCGCGTGCAAGTGTTTGTGTGTGCGCATACGTACACGTGTTGGCGCGTGCACGTGTTTGTGTGTACAGGTTTGAGCTGGTTCTGGGCCTTCTCCTAGGTCGATTCAGCCTTAAATGAGTAACTGGTACGGTGTGTAAGCATCAGCAGTGGGCTGGGCGCGTTGCTGGCCACACCACCCATTCACCCGCTGTGCCAGCCTTCATATGCCCTCGCGCTCGCCCCAACAGTCTGATGAGGCTATACGGCTGCTCCTTGTCTTTGTTGACGCGCGCGTGCAGTGGGAACAGCGCCGAGCAGCCCGACTGCGCGGAGACAGACGACTCGCGGCAGGTACGCGACCGTTGCCGTGGTAACTAACGAACACACCTCACACCCTCGCCTCCCGCCGCTCGCCGCTCCACCCCACAAGGCGCCGCTACGAGAGGGACGTGTCAATGGCAGGAGTGTGACATTCAGCGATTGATAATTGAGATGAGCTCACCGCTCCCACGTAAGCGAGCAAAAAGAAAAAAAAANTCTGTTTTGATTTGTCATTGTCTTGGTAAAAAAAAAGTAAAGCGGTTACCGTAAAGAGGTTTGATTGTGTTGTGCTTAATGGCGGCGTAATTTTGCCAAGGGGCGCGCAATTAGCCCGGATTTGCATCTCGTTAAGAGGATGCCGAGCCCTCGTTAAAGGGGCCTTGTCGTTCCTTGCCCGGCTGCATAACGACGCGTAATTCCTAATTCCTCCGCGGGCTCTGGACCCTCCCCCCTCCCCGCTCCCCCCTCCCTCCCTCCCTCCTCCCCCCTCCTCCTCCCCCTCCTCCTCGTTCCCTCCGTCGTTCCTTCCTCGTTCCCTCTCTCGCTCCTCCCAACCCTCCCAAACCTCCCTCCCTTCTAATCCCCCCCCTTCCATTCTCGCACCCCAAACTGCCCGATCTTGTTGCGATCTCGGAGGCTAAGTATGTTTGGGCCTGGTTAGCACTCGGATGGGAGACCGCCTGGGAACAGTAGGTATTGTAAGCTAGACTCACGAGGTGGTCAGGAGAAGGCAGCACAGCAATGGATTCTATAATCCATCTGTGTGGAGCTTCGAGTGTTATCACATCGGGCATATGCGTCAGTTCTCTCTGGGGCCTCTGGTTTTCTCTCACAAGCCAAACACTTGTGAATGGAATTGGCTGAACATGCCACTGAAGGACCCTCCTAAGAAGAGTCTGGAGACTCGGTGAGGCTTTCCTGGATAAATAAAGGGATTGTTCTTCTTGGCACTGATGCGGTCCGGCGCGTACATTTTGCACGCACGGACACATACACATACAAAAGACAAAGATCCCCCGTATAGCCTTAACAGACTGTTGGGGCAAGTGCTGTTAGCGAGCACCTATGAAGGCCGGCACGGCACACGAGGGGGTGGCTGGCCAGCAACACGCCCAGCCACATTTGTTCCCCAGTGGCGATGTTTACACACGCACCGGGTACTCATTTGAGGCTGAGTCGACCTAGGGAGGCCCAGGACCAGTTCAGATAATCGTCACTGGTGTTGGCTGTGAGCGGGAGTCGAACCCGGGTTGCCGGGTTCGTAGTGCAGCGCGCTCCCTTTTACACACGCGCGCGCACACGTGCGCACGTGTCAGTGTGCATGTATGCGCGCTCCTCCACACAGGCCGGCGCATCTCGCCAACGCAATCTCGTTCACAGCAGGAGGACGCCGAGCGGATGGAGGAGGGCAGGGGGACGGAAGAACTGGAGGAGGAGGAAGAGGAGGAGGAAGAGGAGGAGGGAGCAATGCCCGAAGAGCCTTCCCGCCCGGAGGGCAGCCGGCTGTGCCTGCCCCCTCGGTGAGTGAGGGGCGGTGTGGAGCGGCAAGGCGCTAGGCTCGCCGCCACGGTGTCGAGATGTTAACTACCTCGCCTGGTATGCAGGAGGTCGTGGGTTTGATCCCGACCCTAATGATGCCCGTATGTTTGGAGTTTGCTTGTCTCTCTCTACGTGGTCGCGTGGATTTTTCTCCAGGTCCTCAGGTTTTTCCCTCTACATTTAAGAATCAACGAGCGTTTAGAGTATTTGGCTTCTGCTATAAATTTACAAATGATAAGCCACTTATTGGCCAGGTCACTTAGGAAAAAGAGCTATATAGCTCTGTGGACTTTTAGCTGGTGAAATAAACATTATTTAGTTGGTTTAAGTCGCTGTAAGTTTGGACGAATCTTCATTGAGTGACTTTTTTTTTCACTTCTTGATTATCCGGAGAAAAACAAATCCAGTAGAGCTACATCAGCGATCTTTGTACCACGCTTGCCCACCCAGGAAATTGGTGTGCGGTGAAATGGTTTAAATACGAGGCTTGGCAAGTACAGTGTTACTCTGCTACCTTATAAGGCCACGATATTGTTGGTTTCCAGCAGTGGGATTTATTATCGTATCGTGCGTGCGTGCAATCGGACAGTCGTAGAACACCACCAGAAGTGGATATCATAGAGCTACTTCCGTGAACCCTTAGTGTGCCCTCTGCTCCACACCGTAGAAGGCAGCAATTTCCAATCGGCCTTGTTACAGGCAGCAACGTTTGTCACATGACATTCAAACTGATGTTTTTGTTCAAATGCTCAGAGCTGGAATTTAGCCAAAATTCGCGCTGAACAAAATTTAATAACAGTGTTTTTTTTGTGTTTGTACTGTCAATGGTGACCGGGCTGAGACCATAAATTCCACCAAGCTTGAGGACTCGCTTTAACATACGGAGGTGCGGGGCAAGGACAACAACAAACGAAAGACAAAAATCAGTTCTGAACAAATTAAAATCATGGGCAGCAGAAACCCAAATTGGAACTTCAGGATCTCAGCGGTGCCAGCTCAGCGTTCTGACCTCACGAGGCCCCCTTGGCCGCGTGGCTGGTGAAAAAAAATCTACGTTGGGGGCCCCGGGGCCTCAGAGCAACAGGTTTTCTCTTTTAATAAAAAACATTCTTTCCGGAGGCTTCCCTCTCGCAGGATATCGTCGCTGAGCGGCCAGCGGAAGAGCCGTGACGTTTGCGTCGTTACACGTTCACGTTCATTTTCTCCGGGTCGGGAATGTTCCGTTTTTATTAGTGTGTGATGTTATGTGGACAAAACAAGGCTCCCCGTGGACGGCCAAGGCTAGTGTTGTTAGTGAGCGTCTATTAAAAGTCTGAGCAGCACACGTGAAAGGGTGGTGTGGGTCAGTAACGTGGCCTGGTCACTTTCCCACGTGCACATGTTTTTATCAATCCACTCGTCACGAAAGGGAGTATATGTCTCAAGACATATACTAGCTTTGTATGACATCCGTATTTTGCCGACAACAAAATCACCCCGTTTAACACGCAGGCTTTTGTGACCAATGTTATTGATAATAAAGGTTTTTGGTTAGATCAAATAAATCCAGTAAATGTTGTGGATTTACTCTCCAACACACCGGTGGCTGAAGTAGTAGCTAATTGGCGCGTTGTTTACGTAACAAACTTTACTGGCTGTGTCGGGTGGTGGAGGGTTACGACACATTTATACTTACCCGATCTAACCCAAAAACCTTAATTATGAAAATCACCCTGAATCTGCCCGATTTTGCCAGAACTCGGAAGATGGGCACAGGGCTCAGCTTGGTTAAATACTTGGGATTTGAGACTGCCTGGAAATATCACAAGTTGTAGACTTGGCTGAGTACTTACATTAATTTCTTGAATCAATCTGTGCAGAGCTTTGAATGTCATTTCGTCTTATGTGCGTGGGTACCGTTCGGCTTTCCCTAGTTTCCTCCCACACAAAGCCAAATACCTATCGGTGGAATTTGGCCAAACGTCTCGACGTAGCAGGACCCTCGTGGCGGAAAAAAAAGAGAGGCTTGAGACTCACAGAAGCTTCTGCTGGGTAAAATAAAAGCCATTGCTTTCACGTAGGTCGAGAGGTGATGGCCGTCTGGCTTGTGCACGACAAGACTTTGGCGGCCGTCACTGTGGGAGTGTCATGGTTAGTGCCCTGCAGGGGCAATTGATCGCGCAGATGCCACCACTGAACAGCTTCCTCCGGTCCTGCGGTTTTTTTTTTTTCTGCCGCTTTTATCCTCCACTTGAATTTCCTTCCGACGAAGGCCGCCGCCGCGCGCTTCGTCGCGAGGTCGCCGCCCGGCACGCCGGAACCTCAGAGCCTCCCCCCTCGCACCCTTCGGTTTCGCGCGCTCGCGCCGCGGAGAAAGAGAGTGGCCGGTGGGGGGGGGGNAGAAAAAGAGCGCGCGAGCGTGTGCGCAGAGCCGCACAACCGTTTTTTTAGCGGAACTTAAATAAGTGCTCTGCGACTTCCTCGGCCTTCTATCAAATTTTGAACGTAAAATCCGGCGCTCGTATTGATTTTCTGGTAAACGGGGCACGCGGCCAACAGCGACGGGGGAGGGTTAGAAAAATCATTTCGGGGAAGAAAAAAAAACACAAAGGCCGACGTTCACGGCTGGCGTAAACGGTAACGGGCTGTAATTCGAGCCAACGCGGGTAGGCGCGCCCGCCGCCCCTGCGGCCGCAACGCCGCCGCCGCCACCGCCACCGGCGCTCTCACATTTACATATTTCTGCCCAGAGCGTCCGCTTTGAAATTTTGCTGCAATGGAAGGTGTCGGTGAGAAAAGTGTAAAAAATATATATATTTAATGCGGAGAGGGGGCGAGCACAATGGTGGAAGCGGGGGCGTGGGATAAAGATAGAGATATTCCCTGCGTGCGTGCGCAGTTGTTAAGTAGACGTGGGCCCCGTCGGGACGCGCCTGAGAAGGGTCCCCTGGCTGATCATTAAACAGTCAAGTTCGTTGCTCTCTTCGTGCTGGGAGCCGTATCAGCTCAACATATGTACAATTAGCCGGCGTACAAAAACAGGCCGTGGCGGGAGGGGAAGCGGGAGGCAGGGGCTGTGCTGGCGGTGGTGGTGGGGTGGTGGGGGGAGGGTGGAGGTGGTGGGGGGGGAGGGTGTGGGTGGTGGTGGGGTGGGTACAGAATATGGCAGGCAGGGAGGGGAGCAATTTAAAAAATTACTTTCCTTAAAAAAACGGTTTTGCGCAATTATGACTATTACTGCGGTAGGTAAAGATTTCCAACTTAGGGCCATTACCGACTCAACCACCCCCGGTGAGACACGGAGGCTCACTGGAGGAGCCTTGTGACCATTTCTATGTTTTTGGAGTTATCGGCATTAATCATCGCGCCGTCGTTTTTGAACGATTTAGTCTGATTTTGGCTTGCGAGAGCTTTTTATGTTAAGAAATGCCGAAGCGCGCTTACGGAGAACACTTCGCTAGAAGGGACAGTGCTCGGTAGTTGAGACTGAGCAAGGGGTAGCAGCCAAAAGGAGAGAGCTCGCCTGAGACGAACGTCTGACGAGGGGACGCAGCGACGAGATCAGCTCGTGTTGCGGGATGCTCGGTGGATTGTTGCATCGTAGGACCGTGAGAGGTGGTGGTGGTTTTGTTGGGGCGAGGCTTTCGTCCAGCAGCAGATAGATGACAACTGATGTTTTATTAGTGACGCGTCTTCCGTGCAGACCTTCACCACCGCAGCGTTCAGGGCAGCCTCTCCTTACGGTGACGATGACGACGATGAGGTCTAAAGTGCAAATAAAAAGTCAACCAGAAAATAGGGTCAACGTTAGATAAATGTCACGGAGCCCATTCACGGATGGAGATAGTTGGCTACATTTGGAGCCAAGTAGTTAATGAGTCGTTAATGAGTCGTTAAAGTGCGAGCAGTGTGAATCCGCCGATCGAGAGGGCGTCAGTCGTAATCTCCGAGTTCTGCTCAAGAATTCTCACAAAACCAAACGATTGTTTTCGTTGACCTCTGACCTCTTCTGACGGTTGCTCCGGTTTGGTTTCGCTTGCGCCACATTCGTCGATATCGGCCCGCTCCAGTACAATTAGACGCGGAGAGAATGAGGGGGAAGTGCTGGGGAGGGGCGGAGAGGGGGGGCGGACACAATTAATCCATAGCGTAACGTAATTAATCTGACGATTGCGTTCGTCCCGTCGATTGAGAGAGCCTAATCCTAGCGCGCGTCGCCCTCTTTTTTTGCGCGGTTATCATTACGTTGATTGGAGCCCGCGCAAATGAGGTTACATTAAACGAATGAGTTGCTTTATTCGCTTTCATTTTCTTTATGGCGTCCAAAACAAGACGCAAAAACAAAGTGGGAGAGAGAGAGAGCGCGAGCAAGCGAGATACGACGATGTCAAGGGAAGGGAAAAATAAATAAAAACCCCGCGTCTTGTTAATGACGCCGCTCGCGAAGCTAAAACGGAGAGTAAGGGCCGCCCCAGAGTGAATTGTGCCGTTGTCTGATGCTTCATGACAAACAGGTGAAGTGAAGTGGTCGCGCGGTGGTTAGCGGCATTGCCAGACTTAGAAACGCGCGATTAGATTATTGTTCTGATGATTATTTGGCGGCCATAAATTTCCACGTGACGCGCCACTTGCGCTGTCATTTGTGACCAGGTTGCTCCTAAAAAAAGAAGCCAATAGCTCAGTGCGCCTTACCTGGTAAAATAAAAATACATTAGTTATATTTGTACTCTTTTTGTGATTTGCTTACCTTTCCTGTACTTTGCACTACCTATTGTTGTTTTNGTATTATTGTTGTTGTGACGTTCTGACCCCGTGCTCCTTACTGGACATCTGCGAAAAAGAACTTTACAGCTCATCAGATTCCTCCAGCAATAAATCAATATTCCGATTCCGCCTTGTGAACCTGGCCCACGTGAGTTCAATCCCCGTTCCACGGCAAGCCTTTAGCAGCGAGCGATATCTCCAAGCCTCACCTCCACCGACCTGAACTTGACCGGCAGTTGCGGCGAGGGCTTCGCCCTGCAGTGGATTGACAATGAGCCGCAACGTCGACAAGCGAGCAAAACGAGAGATGACTTACGTCTGGTTCGGGATGCCGGCGCAGTTTGGCTCACGATCCTCGGCCTAGGGCCCCTCGGACCCCCGTCGCGCAAAGCCACGGGGCGAGTTGGGCAACAAGCACGCAGGCCCGCCGGCCGCCCTAGTGGGCGACAACAAAGCCAACGTTTGGGCATTGGCATTTGCCACCTTCGATCGTAACGAAGTACGAAGAAAGATCGCCCGCGAAAGCGTTGCGCTTCGCGACACGCCGTGTCATGGCAAAAAATGGCCGTTTGGGACTGCGGCGTCAGATTTGCGCAAGCGGCTATTTAGAGAGTCAAAGTAGTGCCGGTGAAGCCTGGGCATTGAATCTGAAATGATCAGTTGAGACAAAGGCGAAATGTCCCCGTGCGGTGGGGTAAAAGTGCGGATACCTCCACCTCTTCCAGGACGCCTGACCAGTATGGAAGCAGGGGGGGCGGTAGGCCAAATATCCTGCAGAGGGGCTCTTGAGAGCTGCCTCTGAGTCGACCCCACCCCGCCGCAAGTGGTGTCAGCAGGTAATTGTAGATCTGCGCTGTCCGAGCCGGAGACCAGACCATAGACAACCCTCCGCGTTCACGGCTGGCAATTCCTCTTTCGCCCCGATATCCAATTTAATTGTGCACGCGAACTTTTTTTTNGGTCTCCTTCGTTGTGTTTGTTTGTTGTCATTAAATTATTAAAAGTCGCTCAGGAGCGAGCGGTAAATTATTAGGTTGGGTTACGTCTTGAGCGGCGTTGTGGGTTTTTTTTTTATCGGTGCAAAGGTCGGGGTCCACAGTGATGTAGTGGATGTGGATGACGGTTGGCTGAGTGTCCGCGCCAAATGCGCCGTGAAATCCCATTAAGGCTTCATCTCTGCTGTGATTCTCATTCATACCCAGCGCCGTGCCCCAGGACCCCGGGCCTCGGGTTATTGTGTAAACAATTGCAAGGGATGTGCTCACAGCCAATTGATTTTTCTTTTTTAATTTCCCTTTGAAACTATGCTGAGCGGAGAAAGGTTCGACACGTATTCTTCACAATTCTTGTCATTGTCGTAATCATCATCGTCGTTGGCGTAACGGTAATTATTCATCGATGGTAATTATCTCTCCGGAGTTGGCATAAATGAGCACGGGTTATGAGGCTGTGGCAGCGTTTTTTGAAATCGGCGGTGGTTTTCCATTGGTGATGTGCTCCCGCATTCTGTAACAATAACTATTTTTTTAGAAACAAGTTCTGTCATGAGGGAGGACCTTTGAATAATCACCTGTCAATTCATTTACGGTCATGAAAATCATTCTTGTTGACCGCAGGCCCAAAAGCCCAAAACGCCAAGGGGTCAGCAAACGAACACCGTGACTGAAGTTGTAATAGATACAAAAATAATTTGTACGTTTCTTTTATTGAACGAGGCTTGGGAAAAAAGAACCGTTGGAGAGAATTCCAAAGTAGAGCAGCGGCAGGGAAGAAGAAAGAGAAAGAAGAGTTGGTCGTGACGCCGCGGTACGGCAGTTGAACACAATTGCCGATGTACAACACGGACGTTGTTGGGAATCAACGAGTGCATTTTGACGAGCAACTAAAACACATTTTAATACACCTCCATTTCACGAGCGCGCAGGAGAAAAGCCACGCTCCGCGCGAAACCCACCGACGGAGCTGACCCCGACACAGGGCAAATGAGTGGCGCGCCAACGGCGTGCGGCAGCCCCCCAACTGCGGAGCGAGCGAGGGAGGGGTGGGGCCCTCGGTGATGGAGAGCATTCTTGGGATTCCGTGGGCGATTTGTCACCGAGCGGCGGCAGCGCCGCCACCCACCCACCCACTTCCGCGTGATTGTTTCGTCGAGGTTTTTTTTGTTGCACCGCCCTAATTGCACGGCAATTGACGCAATTACTACATCGGCGCGGGGTGGGGGAGGTGGGCTCGCGACTTCCTCACGAATGCGCCGTAATCTTTTAAAGCGGCGCGTAGAACGGCCCTTTTGTTTCCCCCCTTAATTTTTTCGCCCCTTTTGCACAGGCAGCTTTTTTGTGCAAACTTAATTAATTTCCCATTAAGCGTTTGGGTAAATAAACGACAGTGTTTTCGCGAGGGGGCGGCATGGGGTTTGTAACACTTCAGAGCCACACGCTGTTTATCGCTTCAGCTTTCCGTGCGTCAGAAGTTTTGGTGGGTTGAAGCGCCCGCGTAATTCGACCGTTGTTGGCGGTTTTTTGGCCTCAGGTAACGTAAACACTTTACGTAAAAGTGCGCGCAATTAGAAGAGGGAGAGGGAAAAAAAGAGTGCGTTCATTCATTAATAACTTAAGACAACAAAAACACAAACCCGTACGAATTAAAATGGTGGCTTGGATGCTCGCTCCCCGCCCCCCCCCCCCCGCGAGATGCCGGGGGGCTCGGTCCGATGGATTCGCGGTGGAGGCCACGGGACGTAATTAGAGGCCCTGTTTTGTAGGCTTGACGCTCAAGGTTCTGCTGCTCTTCTCGTTTGAGCTTCATTAACCCTCCAGTGAGCCGCATTACAAAATCCGAGCACCGTGGCTCCGGCCTTCACCTCCTTTACCCCTCCCCACCCCCACGCGTGCTCGCACGTTGGACGTGTACACACTTATGCTCGATACTTATAAAAGTTTCAGAGCCGATGGTGGTGTGCATAGGAGCAGCGTTAATAATGCCCCGTGCCATGTCCCACTGCCGTAATTAAATATTAGTAATTCATGGGTCTGTCAGGTTTATGCGGAGAGTTGTTGAACCTAATGGAGATTAATAGTTGGCGTTGGAGACGTCATTTTTCTCCATTACCAGGTCGGCGATCTCGTGCCACGCGCGTCGACAGGAATTGATGGGTAACATTACGGCGGAGGAGTATCTGCTGATAATTGGCAGGACCGCGGCCCCTCGTTTTACGTTACGGGGGGGGGCACTGCTCAAAGAGCTCTGAAAAATTACGGCGCTGGAATTAAACGCGTCCCGCTGAATGTCGGGCCGCGACGCCTACGGCCCGGGCACGGGCCGACTCCCGCTGTCGTCGACGCCGGCGCCTCTAAGAAAATGGGGCCGCCGTGACGGTGCGCCAACTGCGTTCAGACGCCGGGTGGATGCCCCCTGGGAGGTGATGGCGCTGTCGAGAAGTTGTCTTGTGTGCCACCAGAGATGGGTCAGGCAATACGGGCGCTGCGGTGCCTAAGAGATGTTAGCTATGCAGGAGGTCGTGGGTTCGATCCCGACTCTGACGCCTGCTGCTGTTTTGGAGTTTGCATGTCTCACTCTCCACTTGGTCGTGTGGATTTTTCTCCGGGTCCTCCGGTTTTCCCCTCCACATTTAGAATCAACGTCACGTGTCTTTGGCTGCTATTAACATGATAAGCCACTTCGTTGAGCTATCATTTGTGATAGCCAGGTCGCTTCTGAAAAATAGCCTTACCTGGTGAAATTCATGGCCGATATGCAGGAGAAAATTTACGGACAGACCTCGCAAATATAGTCGGTCGAATGTTATACTTTAAAACTCACTGAAATATTTTTATTCAAACAATCAAATATCCAGTATATTTAAAGCTGGTGAATTCACCAATAATAGTTGTTTTACTTAAAGCAAACGGTTAATAGTGTATAAGTAATTTGAGTCCTTTTTACTGACATTTGTCGAATCGATTCGAGTAGAAACTCGATTGAACAGAAATCGAAATTCGGGGCGCCGTGGCGATGGGTTTCTGACGGAAAGGTGCCGGGTAGCAAAAATCTCCTTCTGAGCCTCGACTGGCCGTCTGATTACAGCTCGGATCTGATTACAGCTCGATCTGATTGCAGCCACGAGGCTGTGGCCACCCTGTCAGCCTGGTCGTCGTCCACTCAGGGGAGGTATCTCTACGTCCAGAGGGGCCTGATGGACAGGGTTGGCCGGGCGGTAGAAAAGAGAGCCCACTGCTCGTCGGCATTGGACTTCCCCACCGGGGAATTCTCTTCGCCAGCTGCCAGTCACCTTCCTTCCTTCTCAGCCGTGGACGGTTTTTGATCCTGGTGACGTTGGTGATCCAGCCCCGGCCAAAGTCAGCTGGTGTTTGTCCGCATTTACGTGAAACCGGATGCTCACGGAGCCGGAATGAGCTAACTGGAGTTTGAAACGCAAGTGATAGCGGCGGCTCTCGCTTTGTCAAAAGTGCTGCTCATTGGCTCATTTTTTTTGGCTCATTTTTTAATGCACGTGCTTTTTTTATATACCTGCGTGTGCGCGAGTGGCCTCGGAAGAAGCAACATCCCCCCCCCTCCCCACTCTCAGCTTCAAAGCACTTTTTTTTTCCTCGCAAACGTCGCTTCCTCATCGGCGAACGTGGGGTGTTTTNAATGTAATAGGGATTTATCCCTTCGATTGTGAAAATTTTGCGGTTTACAGAGCACGGTTCGTATTTTGGTCGGAAGTGCTTCCACCGGCGAGTCAACTAATTTGGCAAGTTCCTGGTTTTGTCTGCTCTCTGCAGAGCCGGTTTCTAAACTCTCGAGACGCCGTGCAGCTGGTCTTGCCATTTATTTTCTGCGGCCTGTTGTGGAGCGAATGCGGCAAGGGACAGACGCACATCACAAGCAGTGGCACTTGAGAAAGAGAAAAAAAGCTTCTTCAGAGTAGGGGGTCCATTTCCCAAAACGTTGCCTATTATATATATACATACCCGTCAACCCCTTACCAGTGCCTACCTTATTACAGAACAATTCAGACCTTATTGGTCACCCCGTGCCCTATAAATCTCAACGTTCATCCTACAAAATCCCATCACAAGGGAGAAACACAAATAGACAATCACCACTACTACACTCACCAGTACACTCACCACTAGTATACTCACCATATGGAAACGGCCGTATGCCGTATGGACCTAAAAACTCAATTTCGCTGTACATGAATATGTGGTAAATCATGTGGGTTGACAGGTATGTTTATAAAGTTACTTTATACATTTTTTCCTTCTTTAATGGCAGCGTAATTGGTTGATTTGTTGAATTTTGTTTATTTTTCATTTAAACTTGAGATGACGTTTGTAAACTTGGGAAGAGGTGTTTTTGCTTATTGTGTTTGTCACCACTTCCAGGCATCTGGCAGTGTGTTTCCGCCCGGGCTGGTGGCACGCGTGCCTGTGACACCCGCCGCTTTGTAGGCAGGGGTTGGTGGGGCCACTATAGATGTATGAAACTCCCGAGCAGTACGTCAGGTGGGTTCGTGAACAAATATCTGCAGACCTTCCAGGTGTTATCTTTTTTTATCATTTATCAAGGTCGCTGAGCGCAGGCCCAAAGGCGTAAAACGCCAGGCAGCCTAAACCAAACAGCCGTGGCGTTGTAACAAACAACAGTCGACGCGTTTCTTTGATTGGGCGAGGTTGCGTGAAGCAATCGCATCGTCATTTTAGAATTCTCGAACGCTTTCCCTTCGCTTGGTCTCACTGGCGTGCTGCGGGCGTGGCACCGCCGCGCTTGTTCCGGCAGACCTCGCGGAACCTGGAGATGGAGGTGCTGAAGAAGGAAGGCGAGATCTCGTGGCTCATGGGCGAGATCCGGCGCCTTCAGGCGGCGCTCGTCAAGCTGCGCGAGACCTCGACCGCTCAGATCCTGCAGATGGAGGCGCAGCTGCAGGAGAGGAACCGTCGCATCCAGGTGCGGTCCCCGCGCTCGCTTCCGCGCCGCCCGGCTCCCCCCCAACCCCGCTCTCCGGTCTCATGGTGGCGAGATGTTAACTACCTCGCCTGGGATACAGGAGGTTCGATCCTGACCCTGACGCCTGCTGTATATTTGAAGTTTGCGTGTCTCTCTCTCTCATCATCATCACAGTGGCTAGGATATGTTAACTACCTCGCCTGATACACAGGAGGTCGTGGGTTCGATCCCAACCTTGACACCTCCTGTATATTTAGAGTTTGCGTGTCTTTTTCCCCGTGGTGCATAGATTTTTCGCCAGGTCCTCTGGATTTTCCCTCGACATTTAGCATTAACGTACGCGTTTAGAGTATTTTTTTCTGCTGGTATACATTTTCCACACGATAGGCCACTTCGTTCGTGGCCAGGTCGCTTCTGATAAAGAGCTATACAGTATAGCTCAGTGAGGCCTTACCTGGTAAAGTAAAAAAAATGTTCGTTCAGCGTCACCGTTGCCTGCGTGTTGCAATAAACCTGGCGTCGCGTTCGCCAACTCGGTGGCTTGCGACAGTTCATTGCTCGTTACGAAGGCGCGCGCCTCGTGGATGGAACGGCTGCGGCGCGTGCCGTGCAAAGCATCCCAGTCGCTTCTCGTTGCCCCCCCCCCCCTCCTTTTCCTCAACGTGTACGGTTTTACGGGTCTCAAACACGCGGCGCTTCACGGGGGCAGGAGAGACAACGCCGCAAGTGCAGCCAAGTGTTCCGAACCCGAAGCTGAGACTGCGTGACACAGCGGCCCTTATTTCAAGCGTCGCCCCCTGCACGAGTCGCCGCAGCCCGTGAGATCGGATTGCGAGTCTCCGGGAGCTATTTTAGCGGTTTATGAGCAGTGGTTTATGTCTCCCTGGTGCGCTGTTTTTTTTTGTCAAGGCAGTTAAAATCCTGGTCCAGACGCATTCAAAAACAACGTACGAGCTCACGGGCAGCAACAGTGCCTCCTCGGCCTATATTTGATTGCGGGGACGGATACACCGTGAAATTATGCCGCTGTGAAATTGTCGACCTTGCGGCTTCGGTGAGGCCGATCTCTCGCCTCCACGGACGCTTTGCCTCCGTGCCTGTGCATGTGCGTGTGTGCGTGTGTGCGCGAGTGTGCGTGTGTAGTTGTGTTTGGACAAGTGTGACAGTGCAGTGGGAGAGAGAAACCACAATTAAGAGTCCCACGCGCGTGTTAATTAGTGCCTGGCAGTAATAAAGGTCAGAGTCGCGCCAATCAGATGCCCTCTAATGAGTCCCCGTGCAAAAACACGTTTGTAGTCCCCACACCTACAGCCTCTCTGTGGTTTATTTATAATAAATGGGTGCAGTGGCGCAGATAAAAGCGTACGCGTAATTATCAAATGCTTTCCCTGCGCCACACTTTCCTCTGTCATTATTTTTATGACTTTTTTTTTTATTGCCGAATATGAAAATTTTTCTTGGCCGCCGCTTGGTTTTGAAAGAACGCGCAGCCCCCAGAAAGCGAGCAGCTGTTATTTTGCGGCACCTGCCCAAGCCCTACGCTGCTGCCGCCCACCCCAACACGGGTTCGTCGATGACAATGAAGACGTAAAAAATTTCCGAGGCGACACGTTGAAGGGCACGCGGAATCACGCAGCAGTCGCATCGCGAGGGGCGTTGCGGCCCTTAATGACATCACAGAATTTTTCTCTTTTCCCCCCCACTGCGAATGAGGATTCTACGGGTTTGTGACGGAAAGCCCGCAGTGCGCGGCCATATCTGCGATATAAGATCTCTTTTTTTCAACTTAACTTGAATTGTGCAATGCTCGCGTTTGTTCGCGACCCTCGATACTGAGCGGAGGAGCACACCCTGCCCGCTTGCACGCGCCGTGACGTTACTCGCCGCGACGGACCGCTCGCCCAACTCGCCCGTGCGTCCGTCTTTGTCTCCGCAGAAACTGGAGGAAAAGCTCCAAGGCCGGACAAACTGTGAAATAAAGTCTGAAGTCAAGTAAGGGTCGTTCGTGTTTTGCGTTCAGTTCATTCAAAATATCCACGGTGTCACCATGTGTAATAAGTGAGTTAATTAAACAGACAAGGGTCTGTTTTACTGCATGAATATAAAATAACATTCTAGTCCCAGAGCCTGTGGGGCTATCTAGGCCAATGTTTTTCAGCAGTGTTTGTTTAAGCCAGCAAAAATGTTGGACCGCTTTCAACTTGAACTAAACATTTGTTTTTTGTTGATGAGACGAGAGAAATGGACATGGAAATAAACGCAGCATCGACATTGGTGACATTTGGATGTGGCAGTTGGAGGCAGTGGCCCTCCAGCAACAGCGGAAAGGAGCGACGCTCACAACAAAGAGCGGAGCCGCCGGGCGGCTAAAACACAGCAAGTCGGCACAGTAGGGGGCACAGGTGGCGCATCGGCCAGTCGTCTCAAGTCAGTCGACCCATGGCACCTGCTGGGTCTGTCCCATGACCTCCTGCCAGTTGGCGTTCGACACTTAAAGTGCACATAGCCTGGCACAAGTGCCGTGGTGACGTCAACGCCACTTCGTGGCGAACGGCGGTTGTTCTTGCTGTTGTGGCCACGTGCCTCAAGAGATTAGACCACCGAGCCGATACCGTTCAGATCCTGGGTTCAGATCCAGGTTTCGGCCACCTGTGATTAAACCGGGTCCTTGGGGTATGGTCACTAATTACTGCGCAAAAAAACCCACCGCATTAAGTTTAGTCTTTCACTTAATTTTGATAAATTCCAGCCCGGACAATGAATTATATAATTTTTACTTCCGGGCATGCTAACGTTTTTCTGTAGCAAAGAGTGTTGGAAAGTGCGCCCCCTAGTGTCGACATTATAACAACCACTGGTAGACTTGGCCTCGCCACTCAGGGAGAAAGGCAGTGGGGACATGGTGCTGGCCACTCACCCCCTCGTGTGCCGTGGAAACCTTCATAGGTGCTCGCTAACAGCACTTGTCCCCAACAGTCTGTTAAGGCTACACGGGAGATCTTTGTCTATTATTTGTGTGCCTGTTGTTGTGGGGAGAAGTAGTGCCCTCGTTAGCGCATCAAACCCGACCACCTGAGTTTATATTTCTGATCTCGGTACAACAGTATCCATTACCTGAACCCGTCCCAAGCCTCTCCTAGGTCGACTCAGCCTTAAAATTATTACCTGGTGTTTAAACATCAGTGTTGGAGAGACAAAGCTGGCTGGGCGTGGTGCCGGCCAACTCACCCCGCTTGAGTGCTGTGCCAACCTTCGGAGATGCTCACTCACAGTCCTTTCCTCAACAGAGTGCGTAGGCTACACGGGGGATCATTGTCTTCGTTGTTGTTGTGTTTCTCAGTGCGATGGAGACCGATGGGCTGGCGACGTCGGGGATCACGGTATCACGGGTGAGGGCCCACGATCACTTCCTCGCATCGCTGCCGCTGATTACGATGATGATGCTGCTCTGCTCATTGTGTGATGATGACGATGGTGATAATGCTGCTGCTGTTGCTGATGATGGAACGATAATAATGCTGCTGATGATAATGAGGATGCTGCTGATGATGTGACGATGACAGTGATGATGATAGTGCTTCTAAAAATGGATATGTTGTGATTGACAAGGGTTGTCCTGCTAATGGTGGTGATGCTGCTGCAGAACATGGCGTTACTCATTCAAGCATTGGTGTTCATGATGTTGCTACCTCTAAGAAAGCACATTTAACATTAAATAAAGGTAGCTAGTTTTTATTTTCAAACACATTTATGAATATCAATTTAAAACAATTGTTAATGACAATAATTACTCAGGCGTTGTGGACTTGTTGGTCGAGCACAGCGCTGTGCCTTGACATTTAATCGTCGCATCGGGAGGACGTTTGTAATCTTCAGAAATGTATGGGTTATTTTTGTTCCAGGGGTAAACCACTTTTTTCTCCCGAACCGTTTCTCCGCCGACCGTCGCCCGTGAGGAGACAGGTTACTCGGTACAAAAGAATCCCAGTTGGTGGGCTCGAGTAATGAAGGGTTCCTTCATGACTTTAATCCTGCCTCATGGGCGTAGAAGCCATGGTTAAGTTATCTCTCAGCCCGCCACTGCAGGAATGCAGAATTTATGCATCTGACTCGAAGACCTACCAACCGACCGCCCCTGTGAGAGATGGTCCTGTCCACAGAGCCCGTCCCTGGGGTACGGCGAATGGGGGCCACCGCTCAGGGCCCCGCGCTTTGGGGGCCCCCCGCGCTTCGACGTCACCGTGTCGGATGTAATACTTCCGGTTTAGTTTTAAACCTTAGGGGCGGTAGGGGGGGAGAGGCCGGCGTGCCGTGATTTGCCCTGGGCCCTCCGCCCCCCACCATGGACGACCCTGGGCTGTCCAATGCCCCTTTGGTATGACCGTTCGTCTGCCCCTCCATGTGCCTGCCCTGTTTTACGCTCCTCTCGCCTGTCGTGCAGGTCGTGAGCCGACCCCTTGACGACCTCTTCCGGATACAGAAGGTGCGCGCCCCGGTGATGGCGAGCGAGCCTTCGCACATCCTCGACGGCGACACCCGAGGTAACCCTTGACCCTTGACCCTCGGGGGGGGGGGGGAGGCGTGGCTGGCCGAGGAATGTGTGCCTGAAACGCGGCTCTTTAGCCAGCGGTCGACTGCCACGGTGAACGTTCCGTTAACTAATCCGCGGCGGTGCGAGCCGGCTCCGTTGGAATTCTGGAGGTCTCTGCGGGCTGCCAAAGCACATTTGTGAGGAATTCCGGCAGAGCTGATAATATAAATATCGGCTTCGTTGACCGAACGTAGGCTTTAAAGAGGGGATGGAAAAAGATGCGCGATGAAAAAGTGAAAACACGTTAAAATTGAAAGCCGAAGCCTAAAGCGGTGACAGTAATGTGTCGGTGTATATTTTAATCGACTTCTCTTTGCTCTCTGCTCTGCCCGGCATTGCCTGGCCTACCTTCCTCTCCCCGGCCTCGCCACCTCCCTGCCTTGCCCTTCCCTCGCGCCCGCCGCCAGGTTCGTTCGGCCGGGAAGAGAACGGCTCCGTCGGGAGCCGCTGCCCCTCGGAACTGTCAAGCTGCGTGACGCCGCAGCCCGGCCACGCGAGCGGCGAGGCCGAGACGCCGCTCTACCCGCAGCCCGCGGCCGCGCTGGGCCTCGCCGCCGGCCTGGGCCTGAGCCCCGACCTCGTGCCGTCCCTCTTCCCCGGCTCGGCGCAGCAGCTGCCGATTTCCGCCGGCGCGGCGGCGGCATCGGCGGCGGTGGTTCATCGGCTGCCAGTTCGGCAGTCGCGGCGGCGGCGGCGGTTCGATCGCTCGGGACGTTCTTCCCCGTGCAGCTCCTGCATTCCATGTACGCCGCCAAGGCCGCGCAGGAGGCCAGCTCGGGAGCACCGGGCGGCGGCGGCGGCGGCGGCACGAGCGGCGGCGGCGGCATCGGCTCATCGTCCGCAGCCACGGTGGCCACGTCCAGCCTGCTCTACTACCAGCCAGGCCTGTACGGGCCGCCGAGCGCGTCCCGCCGGCCGTGCTCTCCCGGGCGTCGCCAGGCCCGGCTCGGCACGGAGCGGCTCGTCGCCGCCGCCGCCCCCGCTGCGCGCCCGCGGTGATGTCACCGGGCTCCTGCGCAACGGCGTCGCGGCGGGGCAGGCCGAGTGCGCGTCGGGCGCCAGCAGCACCAGCGGCGGCGGCGGCAGCGCGGGGCTCGCGGGAGAACTGGACGAGCAGGACGTGGACACGACGGAGCTGGCGCGCCAGGTGAAGGAGCAGCTGCTGAAGCACAACATCGGGCAGCGCGTCTTCGGACACTACGTGCTGGGCCTCTCGCAGGTGGGGGGTGACGGCGTCGGTGCGGCGGGTGCGGGCGAGCGAGGTGCGGGCGAGCGAGTTGCGGCGAGCGGTTGCGGGCGTGGCGAGCGAGGCAGGCGAGCGGGGGCGGTCGTGGNTGATCGGGCGGGCACGGGCGAGTGGGGGGGCAGGCACGAGGGGCGGGCACGGGGCGGATCGAGCGGACGGGCGGCGTCGACGCGGTTTTGTTTTTTGGGGCGAGCGAATGGCGACCGACTGCGATTGGGTGCTCAGAACAGATGGGACGAGAAGCTTGCATCGATTATGTAACGCTCGGCAAAATTCGTCTTTCGCGTTCATTACCGTACGGAAGCCGATGGATAGCTTTCAGAGCAGAACACGTGTGCAGATCGTAATAGTCCTTTTTTTGGTCGACGATGCTGCCGTCCACCGGTCGTTGTTCATAACCATGAGCGATTCCCATCTGGGCACCGATCGTAGGGAGCGCCGTGTCTCCTGCCTCTGCCGCCTCACTTTCCCACAGCCCGCTACCNACAATTCTCGCCGCACCAGGAGCAGGTGCATATTTCTAATAGTGCTTTTATTTTCTGCTGGCTTGTTTCCGCAAGTTTTGGGCAACTTTTTTCTTCACAATTTGGATGGTTCTCAATTTGGTAGGTCTCTAATAGCAGCAATACAACTTTCTACCAAAGTTTGGCTACTATTGCATCATTTTTATGAGAGTTTATTATAGATTCCCCTCTCTCACCCTCCCGCCCGTTACGGACAGACGGACGGCCAGAGGTAATGTATAAACTTAGTTGGAAAGCATGAAAATATCGGTGCCAAGTCCGCTGCAGTTGTGTTGAGCTTTGATCCAAGATGTTTTGGCCGGCGCTTCTTGGCAAGGGAGAGCCGGGAAAGCCACTGACAAAGGCAGTAGTTTGCAATTGGTTCAAGATTCTTGCATTTGCTGCAAATAGTACGTTGAAGACCCCGTGTGGGTGGCATTCCTCGCAAGGCAAGACCACACACTACATGCTGGTGTCGTTCCTAAGCCGTCAACTCATAACCACAATGTGGTTATAGTAATAGGTTTTTACCCTTTAAACTGGTCCAAAACTGACACCTTTATACAAGGCATCATGTTTGCAATAACCACAACACAAGCAGTCAAAATGCAAACAAAAGGAAACAACTCTGATAATGGTAATGATATGCACTGTCCTTGAAGTTGATTGGTCCACACCCGAGACAGCTTTTCTTAGAGCCTAGTCTCCATTGGTGTTGGACCAGATGACGCCAAAAGGCGTACAACTCAAAAACAGTGCATTATCAGAGTATTGAGAGCTCGGGTAAGCATTTACACTATGAGATCTCATTTACCAGTGGCAAAATATAGTAATAGGTTTTTACCCTTGTGGTTATCTCGGAACGCCTCGCCGAGTCTCGTGGCTTGTTTCGGGACGATGTTGCCATTTAAACGATTCCCTCGGATCTCCTGCCCTGGAGGGTGCCGTTTCTTTGTGAGATTGTACGGCGGATACCTGGCGTCGGCAGTGGTGCAAAAGCTCAAATGACAAAACACTCGTTCTGTGATGAAGGACCGTTGCCCGAAATATGCCTATTATATATTTTCCTCTTCAGGCCACAGAGCCATTTGATGAGCGTGTCGCGTTTTTCTGTGTGTGCGTACGCGCGTGCGTACGCGCGTGCGTGTACACTTGTGCAGCGGCTAACGCGCCGCGCTCCGAAGCCGACGACCCGAGTTCGATTCCCGCTCGTGGCCACCGACACCAGTGACGGTTATCTAAACCATTCCTGGGCCTCCTATAGGTCGGTTGAATTGAGTACCTGGTGCTGCGTGTAAACATTGCCACTGGGGAGACAAAGGTGCCTGTGCGTGGTGCTGGCCACCCACTTCCGCATGTGCCGCTCCGGCGTATTCATAGGTGCTGCTCGCTTAACAGCCCCAACAGTATGTTAAGGCGACACGGGCAAGGGGGGAACCTTTGTCTTTATGTGCTCTTGTACACGCGGCCTCTCTTTCTCTCGACGCAGGGCTCCGTGAGCGAGATCCTGGCTCGACCCAAGCCCTGGTCGAAGCTCACGGTCAAGGGCAAGGAGCCCTTCCTCAAGATGAAGCAGTTCCTCTCGGACGAGCAGAACGTGCTGGCGCTGCGCGCCATTCAGGTCAAGCAGAGAGGTGCGCCCACATATGCCATCGGGCCGCCACCATCACCAGCATCACCGCTACCGACACCCTCTCTCTTCCCCCCCCCCCCGCTTCGGCCCACACGGCACTGCTGCCGCTGCCGCTGGTTCCATTCTCAAGAACATATTTCCTCCCGCAGCTATTGCTGCTGTTGCTTCTGCCGTTGCAATTGTTGCTACTTGCTGTTGTTGTTGTTGCTGGAGCCACTACTGTACCATCATCGTTGGTGCTGCTGCTGCTATTCATGTTACTGCTGTTGTTATTATCGTTTCCACTGGTGCTATAATTGTTGTTGCTCCTGCTGCTGCTCGTCATTCTCGTTACTGCTGTCGGCGCTGCTTGTGTCTGCTGCCACTGCCGCGACTATCGTCGCCGTTGCGGCCGCTGGCGCCCTCCCCCCCCCCCCCCCCACCTGATTGCCGGCGCCCCCGCAGGCAGCATCACCCGAGGATCAAGACGCCCGAGAGCGGCTCCGACGAGGCCATCAAGAGCATCCTGGAGCAGGCGAAGAAGGAGATCCAGGCCCAGAAAGGTTGGAGAGACGAGCGCGGTGACAAAGACAAACGCCCGCCGCGTAGCCGTTCCGGACTGTCGGGTAAAAAAAGCGCGTTGTGTTTTTTTTTTNAGCGAGCACCTGGGTTGTTGGGCGCGGCACACTGGCGCGTTTGGCGCGCGGTTAGGGGCTGCGCGCGTACTTGCGCGCGTTCCTTACACATTTAAAAACCCCCAAAATACAAGAAAAGGTTGTCTTCGTTCGCGTAATTGCGATGCCCCCCCCCCGCCCGTCTCAAGACGCCGTACGGACAGGGTGATACCTGCGCACATGCACTGTTTGTGCAGGGGTTTTGTTTGTATTCTTTGTAATTTATTATTACAGCAAGGAATGAGGGGTGAGAATTCAACAGGCCAGAAGAGGGATTTAGCATGGCATCATGGGGAGTGGGTCTGGAGGGGTGCCACAGTGGTTAGCGCGATCAGAAGAATCAGAATGTGAACATTTATGTACACTGGAAGAATCCGATGAGCTGCAAAGCTCTTTGTAACAGATGTCCAGTAGCTTCACAGAGGTCCACTCCACTAGGACCACGTCGCTACGAGAGGGATATCTGAACCGATCCCGGACCACGCCCTCGATCTCAAGTATGGTTAAACCACTACAGTTATGGTGACAGGATTTGTTATGCCTCCGATTGATCGACCAAGGAAAACAGAGAGAGAGAGACGCGTGGAGAGACACGCGCACGCTAACCCTCACATGCAAATGCGCGCACTCTGGTTGCACGTGCGTGCGCTCGCACACGAATATGTTCAACGTCGGACGCACTCGCGTGCGAAGGCATCCCGACGGCGCGTTAAGGGCGCGAGGGTTATAAGATGTTTTTGTATCTCGTACACGTGGGTAAATGTAATATTCCAACGCGCATACATGTGTACGTATATTGTGAGCGCATCACGATGAGACCCAGAGCGTTCTCTCTCCGTTGTAACTTTCACTTTCGTTTGACGTTCAGAGACGCGCCTTGCAAGGAGTTTTTTGGCCAGTGCATATTCCCCACAGTAACATTCCCAGTAAACGCGGAGCGTTGGACCGGTGTCGAGCCGACATTTATGATACAAATAATAGCAAGGTTTTTTTGTCATTCAGGAAAAGCCTCGAGTCTCCAAGACACTTATTGAGGATGGGTCCGCATTGAAATGTTTGGTCAATTCTACTTTAAGGAGTCTTTGGCGTGTGGGAGGGAACCTGGGCCACCCGGGGAAAACTGGCAAATTAAACATCTGCTTCTGGGGACCGTTCTGTAGCACAAATACAGAGACAAAGATCCCCCTGTATAGCATTAACAGACTGTGGACGCAAGTGCTGTTAAGCAACTATGAAGGCCCGCACGGCACGAGGGAGGGAGGGGGTGGGTGGCCAGCACCACGCCCGGCCGCCTTTGCCTCACCAGTGACGATTTTCACACACTGCACCAAGTACTCGTTTGAGGCCGAGTCAACCTACGGGAGACCCTGGACCGGTTCAGATAAATCGTCACTGGTGTTGGCCGTGAGTAGGAATCGAACTCAGGTCACTCCCCACACACACACGCTTGTTCATGGCTTTGTGACCCTAGAGTTCTGGAGGCATTTATCGGTCAATCGTGTATACCTGTTTAATTTACAAATCGACTGGACGATGACGTGACCAGGAAATGGCAGCAGTGGAGAAAGTGGGTTAGTGAACCCGTCATGTGCGAGACCTCTTCTGAGAGCCCTACAAGTGCTCCGTTTGACCCACGCACACCTAGGGGGGTCAGGGGTGCAATGTCCCACACGCCTTGCTACGGAGACTCACGTTCGTTCGACGGCAGTTGAACCATCTTAACGATCGCAGCCGGAATTGAGCCAAATAAAGTGAAAACCAAATTAAATATTCATACTTTTTTTAGTGCTCCACATTGGCAGTCACCGTCGCTACACTTGAGCATCCAGATTAATCGCGGTTGACCGAAAGCTGGATTCCAACCCAGGATCTCGGCAGCGCAGGATGAACAGTTAATCGCTCTTGGCCACCATAACCACCCGGCCACCTCCGATGTAGTGACAACAACAACAGCGACAAACAACAACAATGGTCCTGACAGCTTTCTCTGATCGCGATTCCAGCCACACTCTCATTGCGGTTGTTAAAAAAAAAGTGTCTTTCCATTGTCGATCGCCGCACTCTCGCCGTGACGCTGATGCAATTAGGAGGCGCGTTCGTTGCTTGTGGCGCGGGAATCGATGTCGAAATAAACACGTTTATGTCGTGCATAATTAATTGTTAGCACTTAGCAGATAACGGCCCGAGCTTGTAGCCTACAAGGAAACCAGATACCTGTTCGCGCTTTGACCGCTATTTAAAAAAAAATAACGTATTATTTATCGACGATGGCGATGACAACGACGGCAGCGATGATCAGCAGCAGCAGCAGCAGCAGCAGCGTCGGCAGCATCTTGCCGTTTTATAACGCTCGGTTGCAACAGCGGACTGGTCGAAAAATTGATCTCGTGCAGCCAATGTAAACAACTATAATTTACATCGTGTGCTTTAATTCCATGGGAAATAGTTACTTAACCAATCGTACTCCTGTACACCTTCACCACTTTTCTTATTTTGTAATGGCCCAGTGCAGAAAAATCCATCGCTGTGCTGCACTGCTATGCCACCACGTCTGCGCTGCACGCCTTCACAAACCCACACACCGGCTGCCATGGTGAAAGTACGGTAAAAGAAACTCGTTACGATGTGTCAAGGCCCCTCATCCAGCAGAGGATTGACCAGAGAGCTGTACTCAGTGGCCTAGAAGTGATGTCGCAGGCCTCCTCCAAATATATATATTTTCGCCGCGCACTGCAAGACCCGTCCGGGAGGACGAGTCATTGTGCATTCACAAATATCATCGGAGCTTATGATGTTTAAAGTTCGGAGATTTGATGGTTGTCAGCTGGGTCCCATGAACTCACACAAACCCAGGCTCCACCCCCGCCATGTTAACCACATTATGGTCTGCACCACGGTTCACCCTTTGTGTACAGTTAAAATGTAAACATGTTCTAGGACTCATCTTTCTTACCGGTGATGTATTTCTTCACATGACGTGACCCCCCCTCTTACCAATCACGCGAGTTCAAAGAAAGTTTTATTACAACCTCATAGGTTCCACGGCATAATTGGCAAACAATTGCTGACTAAGCTAACAAAACATTTAACAATATGGATTGAATGATTACCTCCTCCCCTGCAACCCACTTCAACCCTTACTGTCCACCGTGGCAAATTGTATTAATTGTCGTGGTTCGGGGACACAATTTGAATTGATAACTTATTTTTTTTNCTCGTGGAGACTCTTGGACGCGCGATTCGACACACGTCGCGAGCTCACGGATCGATATGTTTACTCAACGCTCCGTCCTGTGGCCACATAGCGCGCGGAATGAAGCGCCGCTCGCCACCACGACGCACCTCCGTTTTGCGGCGATGTCAGCGGTTAACGAGTAAAACACAGAGGAAGCGCACCGAGAAGCCGGGGGGGGGGGGGGGCGGCGGGTGCAGAGCGGTGAAGCGTGCGATTGCGGTGGTGGCCGGTTCCCGCTCCCGCTCATTCCTCTCTTACTCAAGTTCGGCCAAGGATACAAAGGTCAAAGGTCGTTCCCATACGTTTGCCCGGATGTACAAAATCTGGTTGGCCGGCTCGACCGAGAGATAACCTCCGTCGAGTGCAAGCGGCTGAAAGCGGTGCCCTTCATGATGTCTTTTAACTACTTGTTCCCTTTTTGATTTAAAGCTTTCTAGACTGCAGGGATTCATATTCTTGGTTCTTTCGGTAAAATTAGAAAAAAACGCCACTTTTCTCAAATTTTCTTGCTGTGGATTTCACACCTGATGATGATTGCTTGTGTTGCAGTCGAAACGTAGTGAGAATTTTATTGCTTATTATTTTTATTATTTCCCTTCTACGTGACTTTACCGAAAGAACCAAGAATATGAATCCTTGTTCCCTGTTCGCTGCCATGGGCGGTGCTCTTCTCGGAAGGACAAAGTTCCGGTATCAACGCCGATGCCAATGTCGCCTCCGATTTGGGCTCGGCAGCTCAGCCGAGGGCTTCAACTAAGCCTCTGGCATCGCCCTGAGCCCTAAATATAAACGGGGCGCTCGCCGGATCACAAGAAGGAAGGGCGGCCGAGAGACGAGGCTCGATGGCCTGTCGTCGTATCGCGCTGCGGGGTGAGGTTCCTTTTAGTTCGCCGGCCGTTCGGCGTTGCCGTGGCGAACCGTCCGCGGAGGCAGCACGGAGCCGCCCGGCGTCGTGGGGACACGAGAAAGTCTGGTGGTGTGGGACACGAGGGGAGGAGACACCGTTTCTGGTCCCCTTGCGTCGGGTTCACCAAGGGGGACTCGGTTCCCGGAGTGTCCCTTGTCGTTTGCTGCGATTGAAACTGAAGGAGAGGAGTAACAATAGAAACAAAAACAACAACAGCACCACGTGCCGTCTGGGATGTCATGCTGGTCGTTGAGAATACTTGACCACGCCGGTCAGTGCAGGTTGGGAAATGGAAGGAGGCCCAGGACTGGTTCTGATATTATTGGCAACTTGATGTCACCTGCAGGCACAAATCGAACGGAGAGAGACCAGTTCATAGAGCAGTGTGCTAACCACTACACCACCACTTCTCCACATAAGCACAAACATGCATACAAACACACGTGCCACGCACGCACAACAACAACAAGAACTGTGCAATCACCATTATTTGCCACTTCGTTGGCGGCGGCGTCATCATGGCACATGTGCCAGACTAGGTGCACTTTAAAGCCAAGTGAAGTGTGGAATGCTTGCTTCCAGGTGTGACGGAATGCCACCGCTCCACCTCGCGTTGTTGTAACATTCTGACCCCGCGTTCCCTCCGAGACATCTCTGAAGAAGAGCTCCATGGCTCATCGGATTCCTCAAGTATAAATACATTATTCTGATCCTGTACATCACAGCGCCGAACGACACTGACCCGCTTTTTGGCGCGTGCGCGGTCTGCAGTGGAGCAGAACCCGACTCCGTCTCCGGTGCCGGAGCAGGGCGGCTCGGACGAGACGATCCGCGCGCTGCTCGAGCAGGCTCGCCGCGAGATGGAGGCCCAGCAGGCTGCCATGATGAGGGCGGAGGTCGTCGCCGGGGCGACCCTCCTCCTCATCATCCTCCTCCGCCGCCGCCGCGCGGCCGCCACCGCATCGTCGACGCTCGCGATGTCATCGTCCTCCTCGTCCTCGTCCTCCTCTGCCTCATCCGTGTCGGCCTCGTCGCTGGCCGACCCCTTCCTGCACTCGCCGCCACAGCACCAGCAGCAACAGGCGCAGCTGCTGGCCTACGGGCAGCAGGTGATAGCTCGCGCGGTGGCGGCGGCGGTGGCGGCGGCGTGGGACAGCGACGCGCTGCTTGTGCGCGTGAAGCGGGAAGGGCGGCAGACGCCGTCGCTGCAGCTGCAGCAGCAGCAGCAGCAGCANAGCATCGTGCCCACGTCTCAATCGCACGCCGAGTTCGTGCAGAGCATCATCCAGAGGGTGAAGACGGAGCTGGAGGACGGCCGCTCGCAGGGTGGCGGCGGCGGCGGCGGAGGCGGCGTCATTCCCGGCATCACCGGTGGCGGCAAATACCGGACGTCCTCGTCCTCCTCGTCCTCGTCCTCATACTTCAACTCGTCGGCGTCGCCGCTGTCCGTCTACCGGAGGACGCGTACCGCTTCTACCCGTCGGCTGGGCCCGAGCCTCTGGTGCCGCCCCGCCGCCGCACCACCACACCATCACACCACCACCACCCGCACCATCCGCACCACCACCATCACCACCCGCACCAGCAGCAGCCCAGCAGCAGCAGCAACAGAGCCCGCAGCAGCAGCAGAGGCACCGGCTCAAGGGCCGGCGGCGGGCGAGGCGACGCAGGACTCTCCGCAGCAGCAGCAGCAGCAGGTGGTGCACGCAGTGGCGGCCGCGGCTGCGGCGGCGATGGCGCCGGCAGTCGTCTCGAGCCACAGCCTCGGGGCCGACGCGTCGGGCGGCTCAGAGCCGCCCTCCCGTCTCCGTCAGCGCCGCCGGCCGGCGCGAACGCGCCATCCCAGTCGCCGCTTGTGGTACCGGGCAAGCCGCCGCGGCCGTGCATCCCCCGCTGACGCCCGAGCAGTACGAGGCGTACATGTACCGCGAGGTGGACACGGCGGAGCTCACGCGCCTCGTCAAGGAGAAGCTCACCAAGAACGGCATCTGCCAGCGCATCTTCGGCGAGAAGGTGAGGCGATCGCCGAAACGATGTGTCCACTCCACCCTCCCTCCCTCTGTCCTCTTCCCCCCCCCCCTCCATCAGCCCCCTTCATGAACGCCCTTTCTTTATCCACTGGCGTCATATCTAAACTAAACTATGAACTAAACTCGGTTTTATTTTACCAGGTAAGGCCCACTGAGCTATGCAGCAATTTTTCAGAAGCGACCTGGCCACTAGTGGTAGCTCAACGAAGTGGCTTATCACGTGGTAAAGTTTCGCAGCAGCCAAATACTCTCAAAGCGTGATGTTGATTCTAAATATAGAGGGACCTGGATAAAAATCCATGCGACCACGGGAGAGAGATACGCAAACTCCAGGCGAGGTAGTTAATAACTCACCACCTTGGCACCCACATCTCTTCATTCGAAGATAAACAAAAGAAAAGGACAAATTCACGAAGTGTGAGATAGCCAAGGTTTGGGCGGAGAGCTGACAGCTATAATCATCCTGGTTTTGAATCCAGGTACCACCAGCCTGTGATGAGACCGGGTTTTATAAATGTAGCGGAGTTGATGGACTCATCCCCGGTCATCAATAACAGAACAAAAAAACATCGCATGAAGTTTGTTGCGGCACTCAATTTGGATAGATTCAAGCTCTGAGAAGTGGAAATCTTGGTTTGACTGCCACGCACATTACTCCCGCCGTGGTAAGGAGGATCGGGACGTGCTGAAGGGATCTGACGGGTAGTTCCGTGATGCTCACTTCTGTGCGGCCGCTGTCCGATTGGGTTCGTCACCTCGCGGCGCACACCGATCGCACAATTTGGATTTTCAAAAATTAAAAAGAGTACGAGACAATTTGGATTGACGCAGCGTCCAAATTCAAACGCAAAAATCTGAACGGACACCACCGGCAGATTTATTTTGTAGAGACGCGGTCAGTCTGGATATTGTTCCGCTCCTCTGGCATCGATACACGTATCCTGTACACATACACAAAAGACAGAGATTCCCCCCCCCCATGGCTGTACACACTGTTGGGGCAAGTGCTGTTGGCAAGCACCTTTTAAAGCCAGCATGATGGGGATGAGGGTGTGGCCAGACCACCTTTGTCTCCCAAGGACACACGCACACTCATTGCCTCTCTCCCCTCACCCGCCTGCCCCATCTGCTCGCTTTCCTTTCTGGCTATCAACCTCCCTACCCACTTGCCTTCCCTGCCTATTCATCGACACAACGGTCTTGCGACCCTGCCTAATTGCCTCCTGACCTTACCGTCCCCCCTTTCACTGCCTACTCATGCACCTTCACACCTGTCTGACCAACTACCTACTAATTCACCAATATACCTACTAACTCATCCACCCACCCGCCTACCTGCCTGCCCGTGTACCTACCTTGCTGATAATTAATTATCCACTGACCCGCCCACCTACCTGTCTAGCTACCTTCTTACCAACCCACGTATTAATCTGCTTGCTATTATTCGCACATGCCTACCTAGGTGCTTCGTGGCATAACCTAACAGCGAGGGAAGGGTTAATTAGTGGATCGGCTCCCATCGCTCTCCGCGTTCCTTATTTAAATCGTCGCAGTGAAACAACTTTGCGCCATTTAAATAGCCTCCGTCCGTCGTGAGTGCCGGGGAGACCCGAGATCCAGCGCTCGGTGTGATCGCGCGAGCTGATTGTGCCTCCCTGGATTGCCAGTTAGCGGGACACGCTCGAAAATTAATACCTTTAGCGCTAACAAATTAGCGGCCCCGTGCGCTCGCCGCTGCCGCCGTCCCCTCCATCACGCTGCGATAAGTAGCATCCTGGGAAGCCTCTGATGAGATTAATTTTCGGTGCATTGCGCGCGCTTGCCAGCGCCGTGTAGCGCGTGTGTCGGTACAATTGACAAGGGGTGTGGTGAGGAAGTTTTTTTTTTCCTCCTACGCCGCTGCCACCGCCGCCACCAACGCTGCTAATTAACTAAAAATTACAGAGCGTGCTCGCAAGCCAGCAGGGTGGAGAGAACGCCCCCGAATGGGGTCTGCGTCGGTGCCACACCGATACGGGGGGGGGGGGTGGCGACGTGGCAACGCAGGCCGCGATCGTCGCGTCTGCGCGCCTCTGTACGCTACGCCCCGGGGCGTGTGCGTACATCTGTGTGCTTGTACGTTGAACGTCTTCTTTTCACACTGTACGTAGCCCAACCGCGTTAATCGGAGGCGCGGCTTCGTCATCGACCGGGTTTGTCTTCGTCGCCGACGCTGCGGCTGTGCCTACTGTCGGTCACGTGCACCCGCCGCAGCCTAGACAGCGACCCAGAATATATTTGGTGGAGAGCGTGAGCCCCCTTGTCCACGTACGCCGAATGGCCAGATCGCGAGCGGTCTCGTCTCACCTCCGAAGCTAAGCAGGTTTGAGCCCGGAAAAGTGATCGGATGGGCGGCCGCCGTGCATGAAACAGGTGCGGTTGTCGACTGCTACGGGGTAGGGGGGGGGGGTTTGCCACATTGCGGGCGGCAGAGGTTGGTGCAATATAAATACGTGCACGTATTGTTGTGCTTGACCCATGCTTCAGCGTCTACGCCTCCCCTTCCTCAACCGGCCAAGTAAACCCCGTGACCCCGCACCGTGTGGGGAGGCCCTCTGCCAGCAATTCATTAAAGCTTCACGTGGCTATTTGGAGGCGTGTGGCCAGAATTTCCCGATTGAGAAGGCGGGGGTCACGGCAGGAATCGATGATGCACGTGGGCATGGCGAGATGTTAACCACCTCGCCCGGTATACAGGAGAGGTCGTGGCTTTGATCCCGACGCCTGCTGTATATTTGGATTTATCTCCGGTCCTCCGGTTTTTCCCTCCACATTTAGAATCAACATGTGTTTGACTGCTAGAAATGTCCACGTGATGATAAGCCACTTCGTTGAGCTATAATTCGTGGCCGGGTCGCTTCTGACAAAGAACTGCATAGCTCAGTGGGCCTTACCTGGTAAAAGAAAAAAAAATACGGCTGGCCGGCGGCACACAGCTGTCGAGCGTGTGTAGGCGGTGCAACTGCACAGGGAGCCCAGGTTTAAGGCGACGAAGGGAGGGGGGGGGTATTGGAGGGCATGGGTGCCCATGCCCTCCAGCAAGGCCAACGCCACCCACGCTGCGCCACTGGGTAACGGTGACGCTACGACGATGATGATGAAGACAATGGTTGTGACGTGTCTATTGGGCTGATATCACTGAGGCGACAAGGTGCAATGTGCAGGTGGTGCCGAGGGGGTGGGGCGGGGGGGGGGTGTTATGGTTAGCCACACGTGTAGGCCATATGTCGCTGTTTCCAGATCTTGCCGGCGAGCCATTGCGGTGCAAATCGCGACCGCGGGATGCACAGGCAGGCTCAGCCGGGGTGCACAGCGGCACACGCACGTTGGGGGAGCCTCTTGGTGGGGGCGGGTGGCGGAGGGGGGTTGCGGTCGCCTGCACCCAGCAGCTCGTAGCTCCAAGCGAGGCGCGCGGCCGCGAGCGTGCGCACTCGCACGGAGGTGTCGCACGACGAGCGGACGGAGCGACGGGCGGCTAAAACGCAGCGAGTTGGCACAGTGGGGAGCGCAGGTGGTGCATCTGGTCGGTCATCCTCAGTCGGTCAACCCAGTCAAGCCATGGCATCTGGGTCTGTTCCGTGATCTCCTGTCGGCTGCAAGCCTTCAACGCTTCCCGTGATAGCCTCAATGCGTGCACCTTAGCTGGCACAAGCACTGCGGCGACGTCACCGCCACTCAGCGGCGAATGGCATCCGCTGTTGTTGCTGTTGGCGCACGCACGCGTGTGTGTGTGTGCACCGGGTGTGCGTGTAAACGGATTGCAGGGTGGGGGGGGGGGTCTCCTGGAATAATTGATAACCCACGGCAGCTCATTTGCCCAGAAAGTAAAGTGTGGTTTTGTTGAGAGTCAGGCGGATGAAGTGGATGAACCCGAGCAAGTTGTTCCGTTCGTCGTGTGGCAGTCTGCGGAAACGTGAGCTTACAATGAAAATTGAAAAAGAAAAGAGCCAACGTGGATTTTTTTTCCTGCGTTGCCTAAAATAAATGAACGAGGCGACTACGTGTGACGTGTCGGTGGGCGATTACAATAATATTTTACCAATGGATCACCTTAATAACTGGGGAGGAAGGTCATTTGATATTGATATTTTGGGTGAAGGCAGGGAAGAAAAGAATGCAGCGCGGTGAGCACGCGAGGGAAACCATTCATAGACGGAGGGAGAGCGCCACTGAGAGAGAAGAGAAGCGCAAGAGTCGTGACGGCGCGCATGGCACGAAGAACAGCGGAAAGGAGCTGTTAGTGGGGACCAGCGGTCGCGGCGAAAGAGCAAAACAGTTGAACGCAGGTCGCATTCGGCCGTGCGTCACAGCGCACAAGGTGTGCGGCTACACGCCTTACACGGTGGGCACAGGTGAGCGCAGGTGCCTGGGAGAGGTGACACACGCGACAGGTGTGGGAGAGGTGGCGCAGCGACGGCGCGCGTGCCCGGACAGGTCGCTAGTACCCCCCCCCCCATTTCGTCCTCCCCCAGAGAGATGCCATCCTCGTTGGCGTGTCCGTCGGCAGGAGTCGGATGATTCCCGTGGCGAGCGTCGCCGCCAATCTGCGACTCTGGTGGCCACCTCGGGGCCCGCGCCGGCGTTTTAGCGCTCATTAAGAGGCAGGGGGTGGGGGGGGGTAGATAAAAACACGCAAAGGGAACAAAGGGTGACGCCCGCCCGCTCGCTCGCTCGCTCGCCCACCCATCACTCGCTCGCCCGCTTGCTCGCCCACCCGCCCCATCGCTCACCCGCTCGGCCGCCGGGCGTCCCGTCCGCCCGGCGGCTGAACCCAAGTCTCGGGTTGAAACTTCAGACTTCATTTCCTGCGTACGATTTCGCACAGTTTCTCTTTCAGCAGGCGAAGCGGGGCATTGCGATCGGAGGCAGAGTTAATAACGAGAAGACAAATGTGGTGTTTTGTGTGTGCGCACGTGATTTAGTTTTTTATTTATCAATCGTGGGTGGGTGACGAGGTTGACGGGCCGAGAGGTGAATGTTTGGGCCGTGGTCAGAGGCGTTTGCGGGGGGGAACGGATCCAGCCGCATGACACATGTGCACGACAGCACGCGTGTGCACGACAGCACGCGTGTGCGCGACAGCACGCGTGTGCGGCAGCATGTGACTTATTACCCGATCCTGGGCCTTTCCTAGGTTGACTCAGCCTTAAATGAGTACTTGCCATGGTGTTCAAACGGCAGCATTGGAGGAAGGCAAAGGGCGTGGCGTTGGACAACACGGCCGACCCCTGGTGCGCCGCGCCGGCCTTCATAGGTGTTCGCTAACAACACTTGGCCTTGACAGCCTGTAGAGGGGGCCTTCATACAGACAGGAGGCGGGGGGGCGGGCCTTTATGTGAACGCCGTGTGAACCTGGCTTGGGTTTCATTGTCTACGTAAGAATGTTTTTAAGCACTCTCGGCATGTTTATGGGAGGAGGAGCGTGTGGTGCTGCACCATGAACCCTGCTTAGTCGAGCTCGATTTACCGGCCGCGGCTAACGTCGGTGGAGAGCGACATCCTCGGCCTCACCGACCCGCGCCGACACGATTCTTCTCCAGGCACCTTTGGTGCTGCTGCTGCTGCTCTTCACAGTCACGTTCAGGAATCAGAAGCTCCATCGATCTACCCTCGCCCTCCCCTTTATTTCGTCCGTTTGATCCCATTCCGACGACGTACGTGTACGTACGTCTACTTTAAAAACAGCGGCGCTACGACGCCTCTCCAAATAAAATTAACACTGAGGCGCTCGCCCGTTCCAAGATTCAGCGGTGAACGGGACACCCACCCTGCAACTTGCAGACATTTCGGAACGGGAAAGGGTTAATAATTTTCCTACATCCAACAAATTAATCTCTTTGTTTCCGCCAGTCGGGACGGTTATTTTCGTTTGTCCTCTCCATCACGCGTAAGGGTACCTGGTCAAGTATGGTGTTGCTATCACCACGGGTGGCGGGGACGTGCGTCGTGCCGGCTTCAACCGCGTGCTCGCCGAAACCCAACGCCGCACCGTAAGGCCGAACGGGGAACGTACTTTGTGTGTGATTTGTTTGTGCGTGCACCCTGCACTGCCAGGTGCTGGGACTCTCTCAGGGCAGCGTGAGCGACATGCTGTCTCGCCCGAAGCCCTGGGGAAGCTGACGCAGAAGGGACGGGAGCCATTCATCCGCATGCAGCTGTGGCTTCACAACGAGCTGGGCTCAAGCACAAACTCACAAGCCTCCCCGGCCAGCCAAGGTGGGTCTCTTAGCCTGCCCTCCATCACTGTCTCCACTCACTCGCTCCACTCACTCGCTCCTCCATCACTCAATCGCCTCCTCTACCTCCCTCCCCTCAACTCCATCACTCGTCCCCTCTCCTCCTTCACCCCTCCTCCCTGCACCTGCCCCCTATATCGCCCCCCCCCCTGGCCCAATCTCGCAATAGCGGCAATGTTCACGAGATTTGAGGCGACAAAAATGCTGTTTTCAGTGACGTGATTTCACAAGTGCAGCAACCTCTCGTTTGATGCGGTAGATGCGTTCCCGAACAGAGCTGCATCAAGCGAAAACATCGTTAAGTGAGGAATGACTGTGTTATTGACTCACGTTTGCGCTGTAAACTCAGCCTGCAGTGATCTCACGGCGGTACAAAGAATTGAGATGAGAGTACACCGCACGTACTGTATCATTTCGCATTACTGTACCGCTCAGCCGCGCAGCTCAAGAAAGTAGTTCGTCGTCGGCTGATCCGCGCTACGACGGCACGCGTTCCGCGCTACGACGGCACGCTCTCCGCGTTACAAGCGAGGGCCTACTGTCGTTATGAGAGAGTCATCTTGTGGGAACCATTGTTTGAGACACAGGGTGGGCAATGCACTGCCAACTGTCAAAATGCCTTTTGTTCGGTAACGCGATGACGATTCCACAATTGGAATAACGTCGGCGGCGGGGGCATAGGTGGGGGAGGGGAAGACACACGCGAGGTTTGCATTGCGTACGTGCGCGGTAGGACCCGCCGCGCGTACATCGTTAAACGCGAAGCGTCGGGACCCGGTCTGGGATTGTTCAACGGAGGATCGAAGAATCAATCTCGTGGGATCCATGCGTCTGTCTCGGGACAGCAAAGCCAACGCACGCTTCTGCAGAGGCTTGGCGTCGTTCGGATAACATTGACGGATATTGGCCGGCTGTTAAACGTATTATCATCATCCCCCCACCACCACCACGGCCACCCTCCATCGTTAATACTGCCGCGACACGTAAACATGTACGCGATGTAACAAGTGCATCTTCACGTTTTTAAAATGTTAAATCTGGCTTGAAGCCTGTGTGGGTGCGGGACGTGCGGCCGCCTCGAAAGGCGGGCGTCAGAATTAGCTTGGGGCATCGTGGCTTCCGCCGGGACCTTGCTGACTGACGGGGGGAGGGGGGATATTTTTTGTCGGCCTGGCACAAGCGCACAGGCACGGGCCTGCTGCGTGTCGTGCCGTGTCCTTGAAAACGAAAAAAAGCTCCGCCAAAGTGACGCTGCCGCGCTCTTGTGAGGCCAAACTACAAAGAATTCAATCGTTAGAGCGGAGAGCTTAAAAAATATATAATTAATTATTCCCTACCCCCCCCCCNTCTACTTTTTCATCTTCCGCACACGTGTTTTTAATTCCCGCTCTTAACATCAAAGCGTTTTTCAGCGTAAATATTTTGCCAGACCGACGTCGCAGCGGCCGGTAGTTTTCTAAACGTGATCTTCGATGTTTGGCGAGGAAGTGCCGGCGGTGTTGGTGGGGGTGCCGGGGGGAGTGGGGTAGCTGGTTGGGGGGGGCGTGCGGGAGCTGGCGGAGCTCGGATGGTGGAAGGCCGCAGCTATCGGCGTTTGGTGAGCCCAGCGGTGCCACGCGCGACACCGCGGGTTCTCTTTCGGGGGCCGCGGGACAAGTGGCCTCTTGTCGGTCGTACCGCGGCGCCGCCTGGCGCTGCCACCTTTCCCCCACCTCCCCCCCACCTCCTCCCCTCGCCCTCCACCACCCCCACATCCTGAGACGTGCAGAGATCCATGACCCATAATGTCGTCGGCTTAAAACGTTTCCAGTTTGTTACGCTTACCCAGGATGGCAACAGGGCGATTGATCTCGTTTTGCCAGTGATGTTGGCCCATGGCCGCTACTCCTGTGATGAGGCTCTGGACGATGAATTCCCAACCTGGCGGTCAAGTGATGTCAGCCCCATATTCTCCTCGGCCGTGGGCAGAAGCTGTGGCCGATGTGGTGCTGCCGTTGTTGTTTAGCTTCTTCATTTTTTAGGAAGAGCCAGTCGTCTTTATTCACTTTCTCTTCGAAGAACTGAAGGCTTAAATTTGAACGGTGGTCCGGGACCTTTTTATGAAGTGGATTGTTTAAAGTATCCAAAAGCCTCTTACTCTCATTCCATTAATTTATTCCCAGTATTTATTTTTTTTAAGTATAATACACGGGAGGAAATGAGAGTGCCCGGAGAAAACCCACCAAACACTCCTACTCCCGCACAGTTTGTTTATCCAGCGAAGCCGACAGTTTTGAGATATTATTGCACTTGCACCAACGTATGATTCACACGTAGGGGAATGCATTTGCGGTCATCCTGTCTCGTTCGCGAGAAATTTTTGACCAGAAATCAACGCGATGAGATAACTTAATTTGCCAGCCTGAGAGTTTCCCATCGGTCACGTCGCTTTACTCCGGTAATGGATTGTACAGTAAACCACTCTTGTGTGCGCGCTTCTTCAACGCGGCAAGCATCGCAAAAAAACGACACAAACTATCTCATGAAGCCCTCTCATCGTGGACAGGAGACCTCGACATTGGCATTTATCTCCCGAACATATTCTCCCATGCACAAGAATTGAATAGAATTCCCGTAAATGTCGCAGTTGCAGGGCGGAGGGAGAGCTCATCCTTAACCAGAAGGAAACGGGAACTCACGGTATTGACGATGGCCTATGACTTAGGTGGGGAAAAAAAACCTGTGGCTGAAACTCGTGCATTGCGATTTTGTTGAGGATTATAAAGCGTTATGAAGGGGTTGATTTTGTTTGTAGCACAGGCCGGTCATGTTTGTCTTTATTTTACTGTACCGAAAAGACCACTGTGTGTTGCAAAAGTTGTCCGCCTCTAGATTAAAAAACACAGAATAAGCGAGGAGCGGCTCGCGAAATATTTACCACACTCTTAAAACTTCCAAGGCTCCGCTCGGGCACAATGCGTGATGTTTAATTCAGATTTCCTTTTGGCGGCTTGAGACAACATTTATCGCGAGGGGTTACAGTGACCCGAAGCTCTGAAATACCCCTGTTTACAAAACACGGCGAAGCGAAGACCCTCCCATGCATCATTTATTTTTAACAAGATTATCCTTCGAGCCGCGCCGCTCACAGTAATTACTTCTGCTGTGGAAAATTCGTCTAAATCACAATAGCTATACAACAACAACAACGCTATAACAATAAGGACGGCAACAATTATCTCGTTTAGTTTTTTTGTCTTTCATCGGGGGTTGAAATAATAAGGAGAAGAAGGGACGGCGGCTGCAGACGGAGAGTCGGGTCGGGCGCTCGAGGCAAAAAATGTAACGTGGCGACGACGTTCGTAACGACATAAAACGGTGCTTATACAAGAAGAAGAACAACACAACCAAAAAACCCCAGAGGCCGTCCGAGGTGCAGCGAAAACTGAGAACTGTTAATTCAGCAAGGGTTAAGCACCCCGGTTTAATGAACCGTGAGTGTGGTGTGATGTGTCACGTGAAGTGAAAATGAAAACGCGCCCGCACTGTCCACAGTACCGAACGGGAGGGAAGGAGCGTGCGTGCGTGCGTGCCACTGTGTGGGCCGCCGTGCTTGTGGGTTGGGGCCGGCTCACGTGGCCACAGCGCGTGACCCCCCCTGAGGCCCCCGTGGGTGGTGGCCGCTCCCGCCGACGGCCGTCTGCCGTAGCGGCCGTCACAGCCCTTTGGGTTGCGGGCCCTCGTCAGCCCACCTGGGTTGTGAGAGAGGATGGCAATGCAAATGTATTTTGATTGTAACAATAATAATGATGGTGGTGGTGGTGAAATGTACTTTATTTACCCAGAAAAGTCTCGTCGAATCTCGAGAACTCATTTTCAGCGGGGGTCCCGCGTTGCGACATTTAGCTAATTCGTGTAATGAGCTGTCTGGCTTTGTGTGTGGGAGGAAGGCCACACGTACGCGTTGGTAATAAACTCAAAAGCTTCGCACGGATAGATCGAAGAACGGCATCGCAGTGCTGCCGTCTCCTGGCCACCACGCAGCCCGACCGAGACGCGCACATGCTTGGGCTTCTTTTTATTGAAGTATTAAACCCGGGGTCCAAACCCCGCTTGGCCTTCCAAGATGCGACGAAGAGTGTTGGTGGGGTGCATTTAGGGTGATCCGTTTTTGCAGGCCAAGAGAGAGGGGGACGGGGACGCAGTGTGAGAGTGCCCAAAGGGAAGCGGTGTGTGAGTGTGCACAAGGAGAGGAGGGAGGGAGGGTGGGAGAGCTACAGGTCACTCGGGGAAAACGTTGCGGAGGTCAGGGTCGTGAGTTGGAACCTGCTGAGGTCAGGGTCGTGAGTTGGAACCTGCTGAGGTCAGGGTCGTGAGTTGGAACGCCGACCCGACCAAGCAACCAAAAGCCACGAACAACATGTGCGAGTTGCTAAAGAGTTGCTGCTCTCAACCCAGCTACCACCCATGTCCGTACCCCCCACCGCCACTGTCCCAACTCCATCTCTCCCCCAGCCACCCCTGGGACCCGCCAGCAGAAACAGGCCTCCTTATTCCTGTATAAATACACGGTCTGATTAGCTCTAATTCGCTTATTAATGTGGCCCTTTTAACTATCGAAAAACCCTCTGGTCCGCCTATCAGATATCAATGAGGGCTGCCACGCAGATTATTGCTGGTAATCGGTAACAGCTGTGAGCGTCTCTGCCCCAGCCATCCCCGGACTCAATGAGCCGCTTGTAAGCGACGCTACTAACATTCGTTTCTTTTTTTAATGGGTGTAACTTTTAATAAAATTGGTCTTCCCGATTTCCGGCTTTCCAAATGTGTTTTGTGTTACAGACTTCGAGTATTTATAAGTTTAAAAGCAGCAGCGGGGAAGTGGGGGGGGGGATGCGTATATATTAAATAAAATAGAGCGATGGGAAGGAGGTACGAACATAAAGTGGCGGTAATTCCGTATCCTAACGCAGCTAATTGCTTGTTTGGCTAAAGTTAAACTTCAAAATGAATTCAGCAAGTCAAATGTAGCATAGAATAAAATTAAATTATCTCTAGATTATGGGTTTTGCTGGGCGGCCCAAGCCCAACCACAACTTGATTCGGTTTTAAATGTAAATAAGATGAGACTTGCATAATGGCTCTTGTTTGAAATATTTTTTCGATGTGGTGGTGGAGGTGGGGGAGGCTAGTGAAATTAAGTCTGCGGGATTATACTCTCTCGCTCGCACAGCGCGCCCAGGAATTCCGCCACCCATGCAGCTGAAAACATCACCCGGCGGCACACACTGTAACCGGGGCCCGACAACAACAAATCTTAACGATTGATAAAAAAAGGGAAAAGATGGTTGGACAAACGTTAAAGATGTAGGCAGCTGGAAGAGGAGGGTAGCGCGGAGGAAAGAGATGGGGGGGGGGGCAGCAGGGAATTGATTACGGTTAATTACATTGGGTGCGGGTGGGGGGTACATAACCCCCTGGGTGATGAAATCAACCCCCCTGTATAAACCCCCAATTATTGGGATGCCCACTACAGCCTCCAACCGGGGCCAGACGATCTCTCACGACCGCACAGCAGCAGGGCTTTGTTATTTTCAGCGTATCAACGTGCACGGTAATTTACAGCGTATATATAAAAAAAAGGGGGGGGGGNAGGTTGATAAATGAAATAAACTGTCATAAACTTTCAGATGTTTTTGCTTCACTTTTTATGGTATGAACCCTCAAGGTTGGTGGCGTTTAGAAGTGTGTGTTTATTGAACCCCCGCTTTTCAGTCGTTTTTTTTTTTCTTCGTTAAGACACCAACGGATGTAAACGCCGTTCTTTCACGGCTGTGGCCCACCTCCGTCTCCTTCTCTCTCCCTCTCATCTCTTACCTCGGTCGTCACATGGCAGCTGACGATGAGGCTGGTCGAACATCTTCCCCCTTTGTCTTTTCTTTGGGCCATGGTGGTCACTTCTTGTACGCCTACTTTTTTGCCTCTCTTTCAAGTACTCCTTTTGTACCATCAGGCTACAACTGCCCCATCCACGTGGCAGTGCCAAGCCCCTGATGGTGATATGTTGGCTTGATCGAAAACTGATTTCTTTCAAAATGTTAAGTTTAGTTTGATGTTCTTCCCCCCGCACCTCCGATTAGCACGGTTGGCTACGTACGGTGCGAAAGTAGTTAAACGTACGTTGTTTACAAGTTTGGTGGCAGGGGTGGCGCAGCAGTGTAATACTCGTGCCTCACAGCAAGAATGGCCCTGGGTTCAATTCCTGACCCTGCGCACTTTTCTGTACGGAGTTTGCATGTTTCTTCCCCTGTTCTCCATAGGCTTCCTCCAGTTTCTGTAGTTTCTTCCCATAGAAAGCAAAAAATACAAACAATGTAACACGTGCTTGCAAATCACTCAAATTGGGATTTCAGTGATCGCGAGCTTTTTTGGTGTAAAAAAGCGTGATACAAAATAATAATACAACAAGAAGCCTGTGTCTTTTAAACTAAAAAAACTATTACACTTTTTTATTTTACCAGGTAAGGCCCACTGAGCTATACAGTATAGCTCTTTTTGAGAAACGACTTGGCCACAAATGACAGCTCGCCGAAGTGGCTTATCACGTGGAAATTTATAGCGGCCAAATACTCCGAACGCACGTTTCTAAATGTGGAGGGAAAAACGGAGGACCCTGAGAATGATCCACGCAATCACGGGGAGAGCGTCGCATCGTCAGGGCCTGGATCGAACCCAAGACTTCTGTATACCAGGCGAGATCGTTAACATCTCCTAGCCACCGTGGCACTCCTTTGCTGCATCGAGTGCGCCGTTTTCTGTTTTGGCGCGCTGCTGGGGACGTCTTCAAAAAACTCGACGAGCTTCAGGAAGACTAAAGGAGCTTCCAGTAAACGTGGAGCAAAAACGTCGGAAACGTGCACCGGGCAGCTTGCGTGTCCACCCCACAAGTGGAACCAGTCTCGGAGCCCACCGTGCATGAGGGGTTCTTAAACCGCTGCTTTTTAACACGTCCAACTCGCCCACGAATCCCGTCCCGTTTACAAGAGATAAGGGCTTAAAACTAGCCGAAGCATTTAATCCACTTGCGTAAAAAGATTTTTGCACACAGCGTTGGTGTACGGTGCTTTTATGCAATATTTTGCTGTCTTTTCTTGGATTTTCTGTTTGCACATAGTCACTTTAAGATGTTTTCTTGTTCATGTTTTTTTTTTGTTGCGGTTGCACCCGATTCAAGAGCCGAATGGCTCACAGGGCTCTGTACCTAATAAATTAAACTTGAAAGCCTCCCCTCCCTCGCCACGGTCGCAAACGGGCATCTCGTGCCGTCGTCGCCAAGGGCCATGAACGTCATCGGCCACCGCAGCTGCCCATGAGCGAGGGCGACACAAATAAAAACACCTGCTAATGAGGCGTGGGATCTACATTGGCCTCTCACACACATTCATTAAACTGGTAGCCACGACAACAAATGGGTTTTTTTTGTTTTTTTCCAGTACGGTAAATAAACAAACAGGGCTTTGTTTCGTCTACGTAAATAAAAACGTTTTAGTCCATCGGCCCGTGTGGATGGCCCTTAAGGACCAATGTTTTTCAGAAACGTTTAGTTTTAATCGGGCAAGAACCTTCCTGGGTTTTTTACTTTCTAAGTCTCATCAAAAAGAGTGTGGCCTGGGAAACATTGGTCCAGAAAGGCCATAGGCTGATGGAATAAAATGTAATTTTATTTCGCTGTGGTGAAATAAATCCAATGCCTGTTCATTTGTTGTTTTACTCACAATCCACCGCAGCCGCTCGTAATTCATTTTGGGATTTTCGAGCTTTTCCTCTGTGTCCAATGCCCAGAAACATTCGTGCCATCGTGGGTCTTGACTGTGTTTTGGTAAAATCACAATCCGACATTCTGTTTTTCTCTTTTAAATCCTGTGTCCAGTGGCATAGCGTGGATGTCATGTGCCCTGGTGCAAGGAGTGAAATGGGGCCCCCTGTCTTAAGCCAATTGACCTCTTTAATAGCCTGGCACCTGGGTCGGTCCAGTCCATGGGCCTCTGTGCAGTTGCACCACCTGCACCCTCGTCAGCTCCACCACTGGTGTATTACTTTACTTTAATCAATATTAATCAACGAATCTGTGTATTGTTACGTTCCTTCCCAAATGCCTCCCAACCCGCTAGGCGGCCATCTCTGACCACCGCTAATCCGGCATCGTGCACGTGCCCCCCCCCCCCCCCCCCCGTGCCGCCCCCCACCAGGAGACCCCAGCGGTGACATGGACGGGTGCAGCCCTTCCCCATCGCCGGTGCCCAGCCCCGGCGAGTCGGTGCGCAGCCTCCCAGACCCCGTCGTCCCGGCAACGGAGCCTGTCTCCGCGGCGACGGACAGCACCACGCTCCCGGGCCGTGACGGTGGCGGTGGCGGCGGGCACGAGGAACAGCACGTCGGGCAGCCCAGGGGCCTTCTTTCGGCCAATCGCTCTCAGCATCCAGGAGCTGGTGGCGATCTCGCCAGAGCTGGACACGTACGCCATCACCAAGAAGGTCAAGGAGGTGCTGACGGACAACAACCTCGGTGAGGCCGAGGAGGAGGAGGAGCGCGGGACGGGCAACGCGGCGTGCCAGCGAAAGCGCGACACACGGAAATTAACGGGACATTCGTGAACGTTCCACGAAGCTAGATGACAGCGTGTTGGCATTTTGCCAACCCGCCACTGACTAGCGTGGTGAAGTATGGTCAAGCAACCCGCACGACGAGCCCCACATCCGTGGGGAAGTCCTTGTCAAGAAGCGGTGGGTTGACAAAAGGCTGTCCACCTAGTTGTGACAGCCGGTTGAGTGGAGGTGCTACGATTTCCCGTGATTGGATGAATCGTCACAGTTCATGGTTGCGATTCAATTCACCGGTTGATTTTGTGAAAATAAAGGTGGTGAGTGCAGTGGGCGCGGTGGGTACTCGTAGCTGGATGGGTCGCATGAGCCTGATACATACAACACACACAAATCAGAAACAATCATGCATGCGAGATTCAAGGCATATATCATGAGCTTAAAGAATCGGTACGCATCGATGAGCCGATGCGTCATCATGCCTCTGCTGTTGTGACTAAGATTACAAAACAAAATGCATTATGCAGATAAAACTAAAATCAAAAGTTGAACTCGGCAATCTTAGGCTTAATATGTAAACTAAGCTTTCAAGTAAGATTTAATGTTGGGACGAAGTGTTGAGATGGTCTAAAAGCATTTATATCCATACTTTCCACCCAATGAAACCAAGTTTTCATTGAGTCCTGATTGGAAAGGAGTTCTCTTCAGAACGTCAGGGAAACAATCGCAATCCGCGTACGAGGAGCGTTGTGGAGCGGTGTGGTGCATTGATTCGTGCGCTGCCCTCGAATCTTGCAGCCTGCCTCTCGATTGCCGGCCAATGGTGAACATCAGTGGTGAACAAAAATATCACAACCATTCCTGGGCCCTTTCACCCACCTTTAAAAACAATTTTGAACAGTTTTTTTTAGTTTCACCAGGTAATGGCTCTTTTTCAGAAGCGACCTGCCACAAATGAAAGCTCAATGAAGTGGCTTATCACGTGCAAAATGTATCGCGGCCAAATACTCGAAACGCATGTTGATTTTAAATGCAGAGGGAAAAACTGGAGGACCCGGAGAAGAATCCACGCAACCACGGGGAGAACATGCAAATTCCAAATATACAGAGGTCAGGATCGAACCCACGACCTCCTGGATACCAGGCGAGGTAGTTAACATCTCGCCTAAGCGTGGCGCCAGCACAGAGAAGTATGGTCACACAACCCCCCCCGTGACCGACGTAGTGCCGGGAGTCCTTTGTCAAGCGGGTGGATTAAGAACAAGAAAGGCTGAGAATGGCAGAGCACCATGGTCGAGTGGACCGTTTGGCAAACTTGACATTTTACCCTCGGAACATTGCAAAGGAATGTCGACACCAGCAGCGTCTCCGCGCACACCCCCGCACTTGATGGTGATGGGGTTTTTTGTTGTTGTTAACCAACCAATCGTATCGCGACGTTGGTTTTCCACGATGGGCACGAAGCGTGGCGGAGGCGCGTGCGCCCGTACGGACCGGACCGACGTAGCGTCTGCTCGCGGATCCCCAATACCCACGCGTCCCATTAAGGCAAACTACACAGCGCAACGCGCGCCGGGCGGGAAGGCCGGCGAACGGGGGGAGGGGATTGCGGGGATGTTGGGTAACTCGCAAAAATGTGTGAGAAATTAAACGGAGGTGGCGACACCAGAGGGATGGCGGAATAGTTGTGCCCTGCTTTGTGCGCCGTTTTCTTGTGGGCATACGCGGCGAGAGCGGCAGCAGCGGCAGCTTGCGGTGTGAATATTTAGAGGCCCGCGCGTACAGATCTCGATGCAATTTCGCTTACAGTGTAACAGCTTTTCACCAAGGGGACGGCTCACATTTCTTTTTTTTGTTGGGAGCGGCGGTTGAATTGGCGTGCTATTTTATACCCTGGAATGTGTCGGCGGTTTTGAAGGCAACTGTAAGCCTGACACTGAGCCGAGCGCCTCTTAAGTTCTGGGTTGTCGCTTGCCTCGGGTGCTGATAGCCACGAGCAATCGCGTAAAAAAAAAACAGCCCTGTCATCAAAGTCCGACGTTTACACTTACTTTGGACACTCCCAGGGCTATTCCTGTCTGATGACATCACTCACGATATTGATGACTGTTTCCAGTGATGCCAACAACGCGTTTCTCTTTGTAGCAGATGCCCCGTTTTTGTAGTGAAAAAAAAAACACGTGAAGTTATTTAACAGAATAACTGTTTTGCTTTAGAATTGTATTTTTGCACCTCGAAATGTAAATAGATGCACCCAGTTGGAACATGCAGGCATGGGTCAACTGTTACAGGTTGTCAGCCTGGGGTTTCTCTCTCCCGCGACATAGCAGGGCCCATATGACCACAAAGCTCACCGACCGTCACGAACGTTGCCTTCTTAAGTCTGAAGGAGGACTGTTGTCTGAAGCATCAGCCGATAGTTTCTCAATCGTAGTTTATTTTATTTAACCACGTGACAACTCAAGAGAACAGGATAGAGTCGGATTTGCAAGAGCGACCTGGGGGGGGGGAGGGATGGGGGACTTTTTCTGCCGTGTAAAATCCCGATTGAGTAATTTGCGCTGCAATTTCCAACTTTTGGCAAGCTTGCAAGTTTTAACGATGGACGCAGTAAGTTTTTAGATTTGAACGCGGAGTGAGTTTCGGCGTAAATGGTTATACCGACGTTACCGTTTATCGGCTGCCACACCTTCACCCCTGGCTGGCCTTAGGAAAACAAAAGCGCCCGTGAGGCCCTCTCTTTGTATAGCCGTGTTGACCTGCTGACCCCCCGTCCCCCTCCCCCCCCNACCCTTTGCCGCCGTCGCTCACCACAGGGCAGCGGCTGTTTGGCGAGAGCGTGCTGGGCCTGACGCAGGGCTCCGTGTCGGACCTGCTCGCCAGGCCCAAGCCCTGGCATAAGCTGAGCCTGAAGGGCCGCGAGCCGTTTGTGCGCATGCAGCTGTGGCTCAACGACCCGCACAGCGTGGAGCGGCTGCGGGACATGAAGCGCCTGGAGAAGAAAGGCAAGCGCAGCGCGGCCGACGAGACGTCGACCCGAGCCGCGGGCTGGGGTTTTCTCTGCGGAAGTGAGAGGCTCTGGGTTTTCGGTGTTTAGGGGGTGGGGGGGTAGAAGGGCGGAGCGGACACAGGAGGTCGGCGGTGGTCCTGCTCGTGTGTGGACGGTTCGGTGATTGGGTGCCACGGAGGCGAGATGTTAACTACCCTCGTCTGGTATACAGGAGGTCGTGGGTTCGATCCCGACCCTGATACCTTTATATTTGGAGTTTGCGTGTCTCTCTCCCGTGGTAGCGTGGATTTTTGTCCGGGTCCTCCGGTTTTTCCCTCCGCATGTAGAAACATGCTTTAAGAGTATTTGGCTGCTATAAATTTCCACGTGATAAGCCACTTAATTGAGATATAATTTCTGATAGCCAGGTCGCTTCTGAATAAGAGCTATAAAGCTCAGCGGGCCTTACCTGGTAAAATATTTTGTTTAATGTTTGATTGATTGATCCAGTGCTGTCTCATTCACTCCAGTCGCTCGCTCACCGGAGATCAGCCACCTCCCTATCACTCTTCTATCGCTACTACCCTAGTTTATATTCCCTGCGAACGTTGCTAATTGATTCCTCCGTCCATGTTGAGGACTGTCTACTAGAATGTGTCGTCTCATCCGTACCGCGCTCAAGCACCGTACTTGCAGGTCACGCACAGGGCTCTCTGTCTCTGTTCCCCACACTGCTCCACTTTGGAATTCCCTCCCATCGTCTCTTTTCTCACATTCTTACACCTTGCTCGATTCAAGAAACGAATTGATTCTTCTCGAGGGACGCCTTCAACGGTGCCGTTTGTTGCTGGCCGGTTTTAACTCATGAGCCTGTGGTGGTAAACGTAATTTTAAAAAAGGCGCACCTTGAGGGCTTTATGTAGGTATGAATATTGAACTTCTTATGCACCTTACGTAGCCAAACGTGCTAATCGGAGGTGTGGGGAAGGACAACAAACTAAACACAAAACACAGTTTTAAAGAAAGTAGTTTTCAATCTAGATGGTGATTTAAAAGTGCATAGCCTCCAGTGGCTTCCTAATATCGGAAGGAAGAGCGCTCCAGACGGCCACAGGAGCACATCCGAAAGCGCCGCGCGACGCGGTGGCCCCACCGCCTTTGTTCGATGGCTTTAGCCGAATGCAAGGCTCCCACTGTCGCGTGTTCGACAGTGGGAGAGAAGGAGAGCGGGGAGAGCGTGAGGGAGGAGGAGTGGTAGACAGACGGTGCAGGGAGATGGAGAGAGCCAGACAGGAAGAGGGGAGTGGGAGCGGTGTGTCGGTGCAGGATGAGGGGTGGGTGTGTGTGGGGGGTAGTGGTGTCTACAGGAAGGCAGGAGGCTCATTTATTTATTAAAACATTTTTTGTGCCAGGCAGCTGCTTTCAGATGAATAATGAACATGGACTTGCATTTTTTTTTTGCATCAAACCGCGTGTTATTTTTTCTACTTCTTCTAAACCGTGATTAACATCAACAAGAGCCTGAATGGAAATCGGCTCGTCTGGAATTCACCGAAGCCGTCTTGAAGTGTGGCGCCTTCCACGAGTACAGCATGCCGATAGCGCCACCGTGTGTTAGCTCGCCGGAATAGCAACGCCTCCACTCATTCAACTGAGCACTCGAAACATTCGCCACGTTTTAAACCCCCCCCCACCACCCAACAATCACCACCCACCCCGATCTCAAGCAGCACTTCATCCATCGTCGTGTGTGTCCGTTTCATCATCGTTATCCATTAATGACTCGCAGAGCCTTGATCTGTTTTGTTAATAATGATGATGGTGATTATGTTGCGTTAGAGAAGGGTGACCCTAATGGTTCCTGAGTTTTCTGTCTGTAAATCGCTTCAGGAGATAGTGATATTTTATAATGCCCATGGACTTGTAGTTAATATCCTTTATGTTAATGGGATATGCCAATATTGTCAGCGTCACCGCTATGCAATATTTACTATTTTATTGTACCATGCACGCGTACAATTTAAATAATGAAAATTAGAAATTCTGAAATATAATTCAAGAGCAATTGCTGGCCACGTGAGTTTATTACCAGTCGGAGCCACCGCCAGCGGCCAGCGATATCTGAACCGGTCCTGGACCCCCACTTCACCAACCCGTATTGACCGGCGTGGTGAAGTATGGTTAAACATCTCCCATGGTGCATAGTATGCGGAGGCCTTTATGCAGAAATTAAAGGGCTGTAAATTACAGTTTTTCATACAAGGCATGTGGAATTGTCTGGTGCAGAAGTGTAAGGCAATGCCACCTTAAGTGTCCCTCGATAACCGCTGCTTGGTAATGTTGAGTCGATGCAGCTCGCGGCCACATGGTAGTAAAGCGTAGACTCATGCCGCGCGTGCGTTTATCTTCCCTCGGACGGCGCTGGCGCCGCAGCCTCCTCAAGCGGCGCAGCGTGGGCGCGATGGACGTCGACGGCGCCCTGGTGCCGCCCCTGAGCCCTGCGCCGTCCGCCGGGAGCCCCGCGCCGTCGCTTGTCGGCTCGATCGGCGGCGGCGGCAGCAGCAGCGGCGGCGGTGGTGGCTGTGGCGGTGGCGGTGGCGGTGTCGTGGCCAAGAAGCCGCGTGTGGTGCTGGCGCCTGAGGAGAAGGAGGCGTTGAAGCGGGCCTACGAGCAGGAGCCGTACCCGTCGCAGCAGACCATCGAGGTCCTGGCGGCCCAGCTGCGTCTCCGCACCAGCACCGTCATCAACTGGTTCCACAACTACAGGTGGGGAGCTCCCCGCCAGGTTGGTGGCGGATGGGGGCGGGGGAGCGGGGCGCTTGAGAATTGTACTTTGTTGTGGTTTAATCAGACCGATACAATATACAATCACCATCATCATCAGCCGCTGTCAATCAGCCGGATGAAGGCATCGCCTGGCCGCCGCCGTCGTCTTTCGCGGTTTCCTGCGATGTAACGACCTCGGCAGCGCCCGCACACAAGCCACTTTCGTCGCTCCGTCTCCACGATCGACGTGCTCGTGGGGGGCGCGCTCCATCCCTTCGCTGCTGCTCCTTCGTTAGTTTCAACCATCGAGCAACGCGTCCTTGCCCAAGCCCACTTTCTTTTCTCAATGGTCAATACGATGCTCTAACCTACGTATGTTCCATAACACAATTTACAATACAATATCGTGGTAAACTCGGCTCGCTTTGCAGGAGCCAAGGCGGCCCATTGCGTCCCCTAGACTGTGAAAGATGGCGACAGCTTGGGAAGGCCTTCATCCAGACGATGATGATGAATGCAACCACATCTTGGAGCTCTGTACAAAACAGTGGAACCTGCATCATGATGTTGGGGGGGGAGGGCTGGGGTGAGTGACAAAAGCAGGCTTGTATTTATCATTTTGGTGTGAGGACAGAGTCAGTCGTAGATAGAGGAGAAGAGAAGGGCTTGAGCCTGGTCTTGAACAGGGGCGGCAGAGTGTCACCAGCACGGATGGCTGGGTGGATAGAGCTCTACACTACAGGGGTAGTGGAGGACAAGGAGTGGCCACCCAGTGTACGATGGTCGGCTGTATGAAACTGTACAAATGTGTGACAGTTATCGACGCGTCATGCAGCATCGTCACGTGACAACGTTTAGTTTCAAATCGAATTTAGTCTTTCGCTCATGATCCATGCGTACTCATTTTTGCTCGTAGGAACCAGTTTTTTTCCATGCGTGAAAATGACATGCGATTTTTGTTTTTTACGTTTGTGCTAATGGGACAAACAAAACTGCACAAACGAGAAGGCAAAAAATGGCACTCCCAAATCATCACATTTCATCAAATCACCGAGGGAGGGGTGTGAATTGTTAGTCGGAGGCCACGCATCTCTGTGTACTACTTCTGGCCTCTGCTCTTCCGAAGCTTCCTTCTGTCTTGGGACAGCTCCATTTCTTGACGCCATCGATCGATTTTTCTCTTCTTGTCGCCCCCTTGCTCACCTCCCGTCCGTCTTCACGCCGGCAAAGTGTTCCAGCAGACTCGTACGCGGAGACACTAACGCACGTGAACTGGCGGGTGGGGCGCCGTGACCTCCCTACCAACCGATCTCGTGCGTCGTCCCGGGCGACCCGGGGCTGGAGTCCCCAGTCATTCAAAACGTTCCGAAACGAAACAACACGCTCAGAATATTAACGTTTTCTTCACGTGTGTTATCCACTGCTGGATGAAGGCTTCCCCCTCCAAGCCGTTACCAATACATTCTCAACTTGCTCCTGCGCACCGATTTCATCATTCCATCTCCACGATCGGCATTCTCTCCGGCGTGTTTTTCTTCTTTCGGCTGCCTGCTCATAACTCCCTCGCCTGTATGCAGGAGTTCGTAGGTTCGATCGCGACCCTGGCGCCTGTATAGTTGAAGTTTGCATATCCTCCCCGTGGTCGCGTAGATTTTTCACCGGGTCCTCCGTTTTTTCCCTCCAAATTTAGAGAAACGTGCGTTCAGAGTATTTGGCCACTGTAAATTTCCAATGTTTGATTAATTGCCAACCAGGATAACTGCTCACTTCGTTGAGCTATAATTTGTGGCCAAGTGACTTCTGAAAAAGAGATACATAGCTCAGTGGGCCTTACGTGGTTAAAAAAAAATCCACATTTCAAAGCCTTGGGAGTTTATTTTCCATTGCGCTGTCGTTTGCCCTTGACTCTGCCGTGCACGTTCAGGCCGGATGAATGTATCCACGCGTTGAGGTTAGTCATCCTGTTCAACGTGAGGGGGAAATTACAACAAGGTGGCTGTCTGCCAGTGACAACAGCAATGATGTGAAATGAGTTCAAAAGGAAATCTCGGCTCAGCCGAAGGTATCTATTATTTTGATGTTATGGATGTTGACGCTTGTTTGTTTGAGTGATTTGCCCACCTCGCTATCCAATGTGTTGTCCTGACTCGGGGTCAAATTTCAATTCGAGAATTGTTTGCTTTTTTGGCCACTGCCGCGTCGAGACTGTATAGAGCCTGCAAATATTAAGCCAATACCAAAGAGGTACGTATCATCGTCGGCATATCATATCATCGGCGTATCATCAGCCATTATTTATCCACGGATATCTCAAAGCTTGAATATCGTTCATGTTTTCCTGCGTCTCTCAGTGCAATTCCAAGAATCTGCGGTTTGCTGAACAAAGGCCCAAAGTGCCAAGGGGGAACAAACAGCACGACTTGGAGGTGTTAATAGATAATGATGATCGTAATTCTTGAATATAGCAAGGTTGTTTGAACTTGACAAAAGAGATTATGGCATGGAGTTGAGGGAAGAAACAGAAACAGAAATAATGTTGTGACCTGGTCATGGTGGTTGAACCCAGTGTGCATGAGACTAAACAGTCTAAACGAAACTATTTTTCTTGTTTTAGTGGGTAAGGCCCACTGAATTTGTATTTTATATAAAAAATATATAACCGCTGTGGAGAAAACTGCATACTACCTGAAAGTCAGTCCACCGTTGATTTGGCGAAGCCACATCTTCACAGAACGTGTGGTATATGGCGTCTGTAGGGTCACTCATTTTTATGGAAAATGCTGTGGTGCACTTAACGTTATAGTTGTGAGAGACAACATACTGCAGGAAATTACTTTGATCAGGACCTTTGAATCTTTGAATTTGTATTTTTATATAGCTCATTTACAGAAGCGACCTGGCCACAAACGATAGTTCAACAATGTGGCTTATCACGTGGAAATGTATAGCAGGCAAATACTCTAAATGCACGTTGATTCTAAATGTGGAGGTAATAAACCGGAGGACCCGGAGAAAAATCCACACGGCCACTGGGAGAGAGACACGCAAACTCCAAATACACAGCAGCAAGCGTCATGGTCTGGATCGAACCCACGACCTCCTGTATACCGGCGAGGTAGTTAACATCTCGCCACCCTAACACCGTAGTCAGTGTCTGGCAGACCGAGTCGTCAACACGGGTGGAGCAGTCGGTGAATGAAGTTTGACGGGAACATTATAATCCGCAAATAGTTACGGGACGGGCGTTAACGACAAAACGTTTTCCCTGTTGCCCGTGTCGCCGCACAGGTCCCGCATTCGCCGCGAGCTCTTCATCGAGGAGATCCAGCAGGCGAGCCCAGGCCACGAGCCCTCGTCAGCGTCGGGCAGCACGCGGGACGGCCCCGGCGAGGGAGAGGCCCCAATCCCAGCAGGCCACAGAGCAGCCAGGGCCCCGAGTCGGAGAACGAGAGCGAGTCGTCGGGCGGCCGATGCCAGAGCGTGCTGTCGTTCAGCATATACGCGTCCACCACGCGGGGGCCCATCATTAAGCAGGAAGTGTCCGAGGAAGACGGCGTGGCGCAGCAACAGCAGCAGCAACAGCAGCCACCTCAGCAGCCACCGTCATTGTGTTTTTCAGTCGACAGAATCACTGGGGCGAGTCCCGTACTCCCACAGCTGTTTCATTCGCAGCAGCAGCATCAACTTCAGGTGGGCGACGAAGCGAAAGGCCAGTCGGTAGAAAGGTCGAGCACTTTCTTCAGTGAGCTGCTGATGGCACGGGCGAACAATGCGGCTCTGCTCATGCACAGCCCCGAGATCGCCTCCGCCAAGGCTGCCGTTCCGTTTGGCAATCCGGTCTCGTCGTCGTCTTCGTCGCCTTCGTCAGCGTCCTCGCCAAAGCTGGAGGTAGCCGAGCTGGCCGCGAAGGAGGCTGCCGGCGGGAGCCGCTCCTTATCGCCGCCGCTGCCGCTGCTGCCACCGCTACCACCACAATCTTCGACACCTGGCGCAACGGGAGATCGAGCGGGAACACCCGGGGCGGCTCCCAAGGCCGGGCCTTCGGGCTCCGGCCCTTCGCAGGGCCTCGCCCTGTCGCCGCCCTTGTCTGTGGCCGTCCAGGGATCCAGCCCGACCGCGCAGACGCCCGAGATCGTCATCGGCAAACCGAGGAAGGAAGGCCGGCGGCTACGGCGAGACGAAGTGAAGGCGGCCAATCTGAACAGCATCATCAACCGACTGGAAAAAGCGGCGAGCAAGGAAGACTCCCCCGACTGGGAATTTTAACTTTTATTATTTTAAAATGACAATACTGCGAGGCCCCGGTGTCAGGCTGCGTTTAGAAAAAACAATAAACCACCCCTACACAAAAGGAGAAGAAAAACTACAAACGAGACAAGCAAGATGTAATGTAACAACCGAAGTAAAAAAATATAACCGCTGTGGAGAAAACTGCATACTACCTGAAAGTCAGTCCACCGTTGATTTGGCGAAGCCACATCTTCACAGAACGTGTGGTATATGGCGTCTGTAGGGTCACTCATTTTTATGGAAAATGCTGTGGTGCACTTAACGTTATAGTTGTGAGAGACAACATACTGCAGGAAATGACTTTGATCAGGACCTTTGAATCTTTGAATTTGTATTTTTAAACTGCTCCACACACGAGGGTGTGTGGAGTCCCTCTGAACTGGGGTCTTTTGAAGTGTACTGTTGAGAAGCTGGCATTTAGAAGCACTTAGTCAATGTAGTTCAACAATCACTTGTGAAAAGTAACATGGCCAAGCCATCTGTAACATAAATAATAACATTAATAATACCAAGGGTAATCTTATAGATACAGAGAAGGCAAACTGCCAAGAATCTTGTTAGATTTCTATCTTTGAAGTGTAAAAAGTTTTTATGGATTTATTTTTCCCCTTTATTCTCTAAAAGGGCCATTGTTGCTTGGCATCAGGTTTGGTCACAATGCCACTCGCTTACAGAGGAGGCATTTCCTTTCCTTCCTTTTGTTAGTATTTATTTGATTTTTAAAGTTACGCATCATTGAACTAACACCACGAGATATTGTTTTAGTGCCTGTTTTTCTCACCCCACCTCTCCCCGTCTCCTCACAAGCACTTACCACTTATAGCACGTAAATCGCTATTGCGTAGGAATTAATACTGTACGTTAAACTATAGAGAGTTTGAATGAGAGAGAGAGGTGCTTTTTTTATGCCTTGCGCTCAAGGCATAATAAAGCTTAGGTTTTAAGCGCTAGTCAAACTGGCCACACGCCAATGCCCTCAGTGCCCTGTGTGCTTTGCTGGATTCCAATCGGGCCTAAGTTAGGCTTAAAGCCTGGCGCAAGAAGTGGAATTTTGAAGAAGACAATTTGGCCTAGAGCGATTATTTAAATTAACGGACCGTAAAAAATAAAATACGATAAAAATAGAGAGAGAGAGAGAGAAGCATCACTGTCATTCCTCAGGTCTACAGTGTCTCAAACAAACGTTTAGAAATCTACTGTATTTTTGAAGACGTCGTCTCGGTCAAGGGGTGTACGAAGCTTGAGATGAGGAGTTATTCTCTGGGATCTTCATTTGGACTGATTATTATTTTTCTCTCTCTTCATCTTTTAGCAGCTGTATCTGAGCAGACTCCAGCGAGAAAATGTTTTAAAGCATCAGCCGATGAGATTTTTAAGAAGTCCGAAGGAAAAGGAAAAATGAAGCCACCAGGAAAATGCACTGTGCAGGAAGAGTGGACTCTAAAAAAATGAAGAAAAATGAGAATAGTGATAATGCTAATAATATGTAAAAAAATAGTAAAAAAAAACATTTTAAAAATGACAAAAAATTAATTCAGAAACTGGATTTTTAAATGCCAGGTTTAAATGTTTCTGTTAAAACAGATCTCCCTCTGCGTGTTTTTAAAACATAGTGCGGGGATTCTTTTTTTCTTATAATTGTACATTTGTTTAATGTGAACAAGACACTAATGTGCAATCGCGTGCAAGCGAGCGAGCGAGAGAGCGCGAGCGAGAGAGAAATACAACAGAGAAAAAAAAAATCACCCGCTGAGGATTTATCAAAAGTTTCACTGTATCGGGCGTGAGAGGCGGTTGGGGCAGGAGGGAATTACAAAAAAAACTACGCTCCCGGTCTCCTCTCGGATGAAAGCGGCGGGGAGCTTTTGTCTCCGAGAAGCACGGACACACGCCACGGCCACTGGCAACCTGAAAGCACTTAAATGTCCTAACACTCCTTTACGTGCATTCTGGATCTCACAACAACAACAGCAGCAAACCGTGTCTGCTGCCAGGCCTAAAATCACTTGCCCTGGAGGAGACACCGCATACTTTTTACAAGTCCACGATCTGTCTGTGAAGTTTTTTTTCTCCCTTATTTTCCTCGTTATCCTCTTGCGTTATCATTCTTTATAAGTGTACGTCCTTGTTTAAAAAAAAGCGACTCGGTTATTTGAAAGTATCGTGTTACTGCTGACAATAATAACGATAACTAAGACAACGACAACAACAACAACGACGATGATGATAGTGCATCACCTCAGGCCTGATTTGAAAATAGCAAGAGAGTTGACAAACAAGAGAGCATAGAATGCCCCTTTACCTCATGGTGTGTGTTTGCGCTGGTCTGATGCGTACCTATGGTTTTTATTCTATGTATGTAGCAGTTGCCCCTCACTGCCGTTTGTTTTGTTTCGACGCGTTCGCTTTGGCTCCGCCTCACGCTCCGCATGCCTCTTACCCACCCACCCACCCCCCTCTTTGTCCATTTGCGTCGAGCACTCGATTGCCACGCCGGCGGACGTCGGTACCAGACCTGGGGAGAGGGGGGGGGCCCATTTCCCTTGGCTCCATCGTCGCTTATCTCTACACATTCGCCCCCGTCGATGTCTCTTCAAAAGAATGTAAACTCTCGCACATGCCGGAGAAGTCCTGCCACGTTGCATCGATTCTGAAACCGAACCGAGCCGAGAAGGGTGGTGCTACCGTTGACCCGAGACCGTTAGTTTTTCTTTCTTTTTTGTTAAACCGGAAAAAATGTTATTGGCTTTATGTACAAATTTTGGGACCTTCCTGGAAGTCTTGAAGCGAAGTGGGAGGGGGGGGGCCGTAGGTGTGCGGTTAGCAGGGCACTCTGTGGTTGGGAAAGGGCAGTGAAATAGAGCTACCCTCCCTCCCTCCCTCATATAATTTCCCTCTTCTGATGTAACCTGGCACCCGGGCCCAGCCGGCCCACGAGCCCAAGTGCAGTTAACTACGCCACTGTCTTGAAGGCTCTGCGAATTGTCTCCTGTGGAAGGATTCCAAAACAAGAGTGCTTTCAAGACTTTATTTTTTTCCCATCCCGAGTTGAGCAAAAAATGAACACGATTACATGCCTCGACCGCTCACTACCGTCCTGCGGTGTCAGTGGTTTGCATGCTTCCTTTTTGCAAGTCTTGTCGCGCACAAAGTTAAGCCTTTTATTATCACTTGAACCTTTGTAACAAAATTTGCCGGGTTCTTTTGTTCTTGGAACCATTGTTTTGTACACAATGTAGTAGAGGTGGTAGGAATGTTGCTGGATTTCCAGCCCAATCGTTTGTTCGTGCAACTTGGCAGGATTCGTCTGCTTAACATTTCTGTACACAACGCAACGCGCACAGAACCGTACGCTAAACTGGTCCCAACATTTTAAAATTCATTTCTATTTTAAAAATAAGTTTTTTTTAAATGTGCTGGATTTTCTCGCCATGTGTCATGCACGCACTCAAATGCCAGCCCCACTCCCCCCCTCTGGACCTCTCCTTGTGCCCTCAGTGAGTAGCTGCCACCACATGTACAACTTGCACTGTGTTATTTCAGTTTATTTTTCAATTTTTTTGCTGCGTTATGAGTTGTTGTTTTTTTTGTATTCTGTATATTTATGTAACCACGGATATTTCCTCAATTGTCTGACTCCCCACAGCCCAGGGTGACTTTTGCAGCATGACCCCGGTAGAGGTCAAAGGTCATAACAGAGTCGTCCTGTCCTTCCTCATGTTGTCACTGTTACGCTGCGGGTACTGTTACAGTTCTGGTTAACAAAACTATTACAATAACTATACCTTTACAAGAATATTTTAGGTTTTGTACATTGTAATACACTGTGCAGTGACTGCTTCCCCTGCTGTTACTTTTCGGACATTTATAAAACTGTTATTATTTAGTCCAATCCATGAAGGCATCTTATCTCACACTGTATTGTATACCTCCGAAAGCACAATAGTCGTAGCCTATAGATAACTTATAGAGATTAAACAAAAAGAAAAAAANCAAACCCGACATCAACATCTCCGTGTGCTTACTGCAGATGCGACTTTTTGTTTTCGAAACTGATAAGGAAATCCGAGCATCATCCCGACCACCGTGGGAGTCTTGAATAGCGTAAAGTAAAACATGTACGCTTTATGATAATTGGTTCTTTACCCTTCTATCTGGCAACAAAACTGACACCTTTTTGCAAGGAGTCATGTTTGCATAGACCGCAATACCTGCAGTCATAATACAAACAAAAGAACATAACTCTGATAATGTGCACTGTCCTTGAAGTTGATTGGTCCACACCCGAGACAGCTTTCCTTCGAGCCTAGTCTCATATGGGTTGGACCAGATGAGACTAGGCTCGAAGGAAAGCTGTCTCGGGTGTGGACCAATCAACTTCAAGGACAGTGCACATTATCAGAGTTATGTTCTTTTGTTTGTATTATGACTGCAGGTATTGCGGTCTATGCAAACATGACTCCTTGCAAAAAGGTGTCAGTTTTGTTGCCAGATAGAAGGGTAAAGAACCAATTATCATTTTTACTGGCAAATGAGGTCCCATAATGTACGCTTTATGTTGCACACAATTTAGGAACCGGACCGTGTTCACAGATGGAAAGTCAAGGCCCTACTTGATAAACTAGTAGGACTTCTAGATTTGAAGCTTTTGTGACTGCAAGGATTCATACTCTTAGGTTTTTTTGGTAAAGTAACGTAGGTAAAAAATAATATTAGAAGTAAAATTATAAATGACGACGTTTCGGAGGCAACACAAGTCTCCGTCATCAGGTGGGTCCGTCACAGCTAAATTTACTGTATCAAGTGAGGAAAAATCCAAGAGACAAGCTCTTAAATACAAGTTAAGGGGAGGGGGGATTTATTTCTGAATGTGGTAGCCAGGGAATGGCACGGGGGGGGGGGGCTAAAAGAGAACAATGCCTATTGATACAGTAAATCTGGCTGGACGCCCACCTGATGACGGAGACTTGTGTTGCCTCCGAAACGTCGTGATTTATTATTTTATTTCTATTATTTATTTTTACCTACGTGACTTTACCGAAAAAACCTGAGAGTATGGTGCACATCGACTTAGGGTTGTGGCCGGTGTTAGCTGATAATAAGCATAAAAGAAAGCAGTACTCTTAAACGCTGGGGATGTCAACAATCGGTAAAGTAGAATAGTACCTGTCAAATAAGATGGTACAAATATGTGTAGTTAAATCTTTTTTACGTAGCTAGGCTACGCTAAGCTAGCTATATAGCAGCTATATTTCATAAGCGACACGACTATCACAAATGACAGCTCAACGAAGTGGCGTATCACGTGGAAATGTATAGAAGCCAAATACTCTTAATCGCACGTTGATTCTAAACGTGGAGGGAAAACCCGGAAATGTAGAGAAGCCAAATACTCTTAAACGCACGTTGATTCTAAACGTGGAGAGAAACCGGAGGCCCGGGAGAAAAATCCATGCAACCACGGGAGAGAGACACGCAAACTCCAAATATACAGGCGTCAGGTTTGGGATCGAAACCACGACCTACATACCAGGCGAGGTGGTTAACGTATCACCACTGTGGTATCACCACGAGCTAAAATATTGCTACCCAATTCCACTGCGGTCAAAACAGAAGGATCAGGGGGTTTGTAATCCTACGATCGGCAATCACAATTGGAACACGCAGTACTTGTACGATGCAGTGTACTGGAACGGTATCGAATTTGAGTTAAGATTTAAGTAAAGTAACAAACGGAACAAAACCCCCAACCGTGCAGTGCACAACTTTGGCCGGCTAAAAACAAGAATCGCCGGTGGAGAGTGTGATATGCAAAGGAAAACATGCCCCTTTTTCCATCCCCAAGAGCACGGACATTGTTTCTGAGGGAGCCCACATGAAGTTGGCGTTTGTACCTGTGAACCCAACCATCTTGCCACAGATCACAGGTGCCATCCCCGCCTCTGACTCATCTGACTCATCTGTCATAGGGCTACGCACTCTCACTGGGTTTCCATTTAAGAAGTATGAGCGTAACTTTATTCAAGTCGCAGTGTCACCCCTGTTTTCAGAATGTTTATTTATCCAGGAGGAATCCAATGAGCTTTTCAGCTCTTTTTCACAATTGTCCAGTAAGGGTGGGTCAGAACGTTACAACAACAAACAATACAAAAACACGATAGGAGGGAAAAGTATAGGAAAGGTAAACAAATCACTTAAAATATATACTAATAAACTTTAAGCTGAGTAGTTTACCAATTAAAAAAAACCGGAATTGTTTTATCTTCCAGCATTCGCTAAATGGCGTTGTTTACGATCGTGATAATGCCTGCTTTTTTTACAGGCCTACTCTTCCACACCGGCCAGATGTCCCGGTAGAGGTCAAAGTACCCACACGTGAATGTGTCATCCCGATTAGAAACACAATTGGATGGAATCCTCAATGGGTGGCTTATTTCGTCTTAAATTTGATATAACTGCATACTGAGTGCATTGAATTATGTAACAATATGAAATGCACTCTTTGGTTCTTTCGGTAAAGTCACGAAGAAATATTTTTTTAAATAATAGAATACGACGTTTCGATTGCAACACAAGCAACCATCATCAGGTACAAATGAATGTAAACTTGGAAGTACTAAGAACGTAATCAATCAGGTGGGGTGTTGACTGTTTTGTTCGCCGACTCTGTGTTATATTGCATTATATTGCCAAGTTTACTATGTTTGTTTTCTTATTCATTTGTACCTGATGATGGTTGCTTGTGCTGCAATCGAAAAATCGTATTCTATTATTTAATTTCTTTCTACGTGAGTTTACCGAAAGATTTCTGCAGCCACGAAAGCTTCGAATCTGATATGAAATGCACTTGCATTATTATCCTTTTTCAAATTAGGATGCATTGTTTGGATAGGAAAATCTATTTTATTGATCTTGTTGACTGTCCAAAGTGTGACATTTATCTGAATACAATAGCACCTATTCAAATTAAACATAGTCAAATTGGAAACCCAGTACCGTATGTATGGACGTACTCAGAAAAATGTGCGTCGGCGGTGGAGAGAAAATAGTGGAGGGATGATTTAAAATGCCCCTTTTTTGCCAATTCTTTAACAAACTCAATTTGGTTCTTCCGTTCCATTTTCGAGGACATCATCACTCGCGCATCAAAACTTATTTGAACATTTGAGTCCTGCGTCATCGACTGAGTCGCAAATAAGAGGCTGATGATGTTTTTTCTTCTCCTGTGACATTTCCCCGTGACAACAAAGACAAAGATCCCCCATATAGCCTTAACAGACCGTGGGGCAAGTGCTGTTATCAAGTAGCTATGAAGGCCGGAACGGCACGAGGGGTGGGTGGCCAGCACCACGCCCGACCGCCTTTGTCTCCCTAGTGGCAATGTTTACACACTGCACCAGGTATTCATTTGAGGCTGAGTCGACCTAGGGGAGGCCCAGGACCGGTTCAGATAATCGTCACTGGTGTTGGCCGTGAGCGGGAATCGAACCCGTGTCGCCGGGTTCATAGCGCAGCGCGCTAACCGCTGCACCACCGCTCCCCGTGACAAACACCCNACCACACACACCCCTGCTGAATTTCCAGCCTTGTGTCTGCTCGGGCAAGGTGAAACGAGAACGGGGAACAAACTTTGTGCATAACCCCCACTCAAATATAACAACCACCGTTGAAACAGTGGTTGTGGGGTCGTGGAGCTACAGGTCATGTTAGCCACATGACAGGACCGTTGCTTTTTAAAGAGCTGCCCATTGTTCGAAATTTTGGGGGTAAAATGGATCACTTTATTTATTTAAGTTTGTGACTGCAGGGATTCATCTTCTTGGTTCTTTCGGTAAAGTCACGTAGAAGGAAAATAATAAAGTAATAAAAATAAAACATAATAAAATATAATTATCACGTCGTTTCAGCCACAACACGAATTTGCCACGTTCTGTTTACGTGACAAACCTAACTATTTGGCTGTGCCGGCTTTAACGACGCATTTATATTTACGCGATCTAAGCCAAAAAAAACTATTATGGATATTGGTCGTGAAAGCCTACCACGTTAGTGCGCCTTTTGGCGTCATCTGGTCCAACCCATGTGAGACGAGGCTCTAAGGAAAGCTGTCTCGGGTGTGGACCAATCAACTTCAAGGACAATGCATACATTATCAGAGTTATGTTCTTTTGTTTGTATTATGACTGCAGGTATTGCGGTCTATGCAAACATGACTCTTGTAAAAGGTGTCAGTTTTGTTGCCAGATAGAAGGGTAAAAAACCAATTAGCCTACCACGTGTTAAACTGCCGACGTCTAGTTTTTTTTCCTTCCATTTAGAGACGGACACGTCTGAAAGAGCTGTCTACAATCCGTGTCCTCCCGTCGCAGCATTTCCGAATATTTTTTTATAATTAGCGAACGCTGAGATTTCTGCGTATGTTTAAATAATAAATGTCACGTCATTATCACCTCGGACAATCAATTTGAGAGATTGGTGCCAACGGCGTATCGACATAATTAAGGTGTTAATAGCGAACCCTGATGGCTGCCGTAGCCTGTTAAATTATTCAATGAACATTAAAGATGAGTTTGAGATAAATAGGCAAAATACAGAACAGTGCAGCTCTTAACACGGAATATTCAAAGTGGCCATAAAACACTAATTTAAATCATTCCACTCAATACTTCCACTCAATAAATTATACTCAATACTTAAGCATTTTAAATCCCCTCTTGTTTTTGAGTCGCAAGTATTCCCACTAACAAAGCTTCCGGGACATAATTGACTGCATCAACGTTTGCTGGCAAAGGTACAATAATCGTGAAGCAAAATATATATATTTTTTACTCATGGGCCGCTGAAGGAAGCCCCCCCCTGATTAAGCTGTCACCATCGCTTCACTGCCCTGTGATGCAACAATCCGCCGAGCTTCTGCACACGATAACGATGTCATCGCTCCATCTCCGTGGATGACGTCCTCCCCTCGCAGGCGTGTTCGGGTGGATAAGTTCAGCCGCCGAAATGGGGCTTACAGATCAATGGAAGAACGCACCACCAGTCTGGTGTGGCTGCTGGCGGTGGCGTCATGGACTTGTCTTTGTATTCTGCGATGATTATCGTTTAAACGTTTGAATCCTTGATGGACGGTATTGTCATCGATGGGACGGACCGCTTGCGTCGAAGGTGAGTTGGTGTCTCTTGTCAACCGCACCAGGACGTCCTCTGCTGAATCACGGAAGTGCAAGACCACATCGTCTCTGTAATGCACATATGGCCAGCCATTGTGATTATGCCACGGATTGATCAACATACACAATGCATCACACGCTAACCCACTAAACTTTTTTTATTTTACCAGGTAAGGCCCACTGAGCTATATAGCTGTTTTTCAGACGCGACCTGCTCGCAAATTATATCTCAACGAAGTGGCTTATCACGTGGAAATTCATAGTCAAATATTCTAAACGCACGTGTATAAATGTGGAGAGGGGTACACCGGAGGAACCGATGAAAAATCCACGCGACCACGGGGAGAACACGCAAACTCCAAATATACAGCAGGCGTCAAGGTCGGGATCGAACCACGACCTCCTGTGTACCAGGCGAGGTAGCTAACATCTAGCCACATCAGAGCACGTGGGAGGCAGTGGGTATATCGTGAGAATGGGGTTGCCCTGTGAAGGGCTTGGTTTAATCCGTAACTGTGTCATTGCCTAAAACACCACGTATGCCTTTGCTTAAGCCACCCGGTCTCAGATTCACACCAGGGCACGTAGTAATGAACTTTTACGGGGCTCTTTTGATGATACATTGTTGGTATTCGGTATGCGTGCTAGTACAGCTCTTTTGTCAAACTCCTCCTGAATGAAGAACTCTCCACGCTTTGTTAATTGTTGGAGGCTTATTCGATGACATTCACGGCTGGATACAGTGCAGGTTGCAGGCGGGCAGCATACAGGCACAGTAAAACAATGGATTATTGTTTTCGAAAACACTGCCTCTTGTTCGTCACGTTAGCCATCCAGCTATCCTGTAACAACCTGATGTGCATGGCGGTCACTCACCAACCACTATTGAGGCTCAACCCTGCTTAAGATTGTAAGATCTGATGAGATTGGGAACGTTCCGAATGACTTGGTCATAGGCATGAGAGTACTGTATACTGTGTTTTGTATTGGCATGGAGAGTTCTTTACTCACGTGCAGTATTTGACTGTGAAGCAACCACATTATTTAAAAGGCTTAAGCCCACTAATTTAAAAGGCTTATTATACCTTTTGAAGGTCCGTCGCCCAAGTTAAATATGCGATGGTGAGCAAAAAACATCGATGTTTTGGTTCGGATACATCGATGTTTTGACGATGATTTCCTTTCAACGTTGCGTTTTTCCAAATCCAAAAATCCGAAATATTCAAATATCCCAGCCGGCCCACCTTCATGTAAAACTGACGAAAATACAAATCCACGGCCTCCTCTACAAATGCCCTTGAAAGGTGTGTAAACTATAGAGGTCTGAATCTTTTAGTAAAGTTTCGACCTAGCAATAACAACCTCGTGGTTTTTATTAGATGTTTTGCCATTTTACTTATTAATTATTCATTATTATTTGGGAGGGGGGGGGGATAATAAACATCTCTTACGAATATTTCCATATCATATTTCCTGTAAATATTTTGTCTTCGAAAACATCGTGTATGTTTGCCTTCGGATATTTTAGTGTACACCGATGTTTTCATTAAAAACATCGAGTGGTTTGCTATATCGATGTTTATATTTTTGGTTTATTTCCATGTCCCATCGCCAAGTGATTCTTGCACATTTGTGTGCTCAGATTTTTCAACGGAGGCACTGATGATGACGGGGGGCAGGTTTGGGTAGAGCTGATTAGAGGGTACCATATCGGATTTCAGAATCTTTATTTCTACTGGAGGAATCCGATGAGCTCTAAAGCTCAGAAGGTTACAACAAACAATGCAAAACATGATAGGATATGAGTGAAAGGTATAGAAAAGGTAAGCAAATCGCTAAATAATATTAAAATAAAACCACTTTTTCCCCAGGTAAAGTATCACTGAGCCATTAGCTTCACAGATGTCATAATTGGTTAACAGCGCAGAGGGTGTTTTTGGATCGGTGTTCTTTGCGCACGGATTGTATTAATCGCCTGCTCTACATTAACGAGGTGGGTGGGAAGCTACCTAAGCAAGAACAGGACGGTACGGTATGTCTCGCCTTTTACATTCCGACGTAACCACGATGCTCCTTCACCTGCCACGGCAGGTTGGGAATGCAACCTATGACCCCCAGGCCACGACCAATGTATCAGCGAGCATGTAAATCGGTCAATAATCTGCACAGGTAAAAACTAATACGTTGTAGCAGAACTGCGTTATATATCCCCACATACGGTAAAAAATGGAACTGTTTTCGTCCATCAGCCGTCAGTATTAAACCCATTGTTGGTTATGCTGCTTGCTGCTGAGTTGGCAGTGGTGCATAAATAACAGAAGACTCAGCACATTCGTCAACACGCCTTAAATGTAAAACTATATAAGGCGACGTTTCGAGCAATAACCCCTCTCATAGCGCATACAAGTATTGCCTTTCCACACAAATATATCAGTCGGCAGAATCTGTTTTAAGCAACCAATGCAAACTCCTCTGGATCTGTTGCAACCGCCTCTGTCTTCATCGGCAGGCAGGCAGGCTTGTGTTAAACATGCTGCGGGTGACCAGTTGGACTGCTTTCTCACCAGACTGGCATGATAAGGGGCGCCGCGGTGGCTATGAGATGTTAACTACCTCGCCTGGTCTACAGGAGGTCGTGGGTTCGATCCACACCCTGACCGCCTGCTGTATTATTTCGAGTTTGCACGTTTGTCTCCCGTGTCGCGTGGATTTTTTTTCTCCGGGTCCTCCCGGTTTTCCCCTCCAAGTTTAGAATCAACATCACCACGCGTTGTCTGCTGCTATAAATGTCCACACGATATAAGCCACTGAGTTGAGCTATCATTTTTGGCCAGTTCGCTTCCAAAAAAGAGAGCTATATGGTTCAGTGGGTATGAGCTGGTGAAATAAAATAGTTTGCAAACTTCATTTGGCGCTTTCGTGACTGCAGGAATTACTCTTTGGTTCTTTCGGTAAAGTCACGTAGAGAGAAAAGTAAATTCAATAATAGCATTGACGTTTCGATTGCAACACAATGATTGATTGCTTGTGTTGCAATCGAAACGTCGTATGCTATTATTTATTTCATTTTTTTTTCTACGTGACTTTACCGAAAGCACCAAAGAGTAAAGTAGATTATAGCTTGACTGCTCTGGCTCAAGGAGTGCACGTGGTGACAGAATCTTTGACCCTGAACCATGGCGGATGGGTGGAGGTGGGGAGGGCAGTGCAAGGTCACGTGGTGAGCCTCGTCCCGTGACGTCATGGATGTGACGTCACACTGGATTTGGTGGTGGACGAGGGGGGAGGGGCTCCCCCGGCCGCCATTTCAATACCGCGGCCTCCGATTCGCGGAGGAACAAAAAAAAANTCCGCGTCCGTTTCACGACAAAAGTGACACTTGGCTTCACTTAAACGGCGAAAATTGTCGCGCAAACAATCGGGCGTCTCGACTGGGTCGCCACGTTCGCTTAGGGGCGAGTAAGGAAGGAGAAAACGTCCGACGGCTCGCACGTTTCGCGTCACCTCCAAGGGCACTTTCTCGCAACGAAACCGGCTTCGAGCCCTCCTCGGCGCTGTCATTAACCGACGATGAATTAAAGCGCCGCTGCTCCTCCATCCGCCGTCAACAAACGCAACTGCACAGTGCCGTGGCCTTCTTTGAAAGGGGAAGTGGTGAGCCGCCGTCACCCTGAGGGCGCTCACCATTGGGATAAAGCCTCGTTGGTCAGGGCTTTGCATGTTGAGTAAAGGGGCGTGGTCGCGGTATGCTAATGAGGTGGGCGGGTCGTATGCTAATGAGATGGACGGGGTGTTGTATGCTAATGAGACGGGCGGGTGGTGTATGCTAATGAGATGGGCGGAGTGTTGTATGCTAATGAGATGGGCGGGGTGTTGTATGCTAATGAGATGGGCGGGTGGTGTATGCTAATGAGATGGGCGGGGTTAGTGCCAGGCCGGGGGGAGGGGCGTTCGGTACAAAATCCGCCGACTGGCCAATCATCGACGCGCGACCTCCCTACGTAACATCCTGAAACGAGCCAATCGCGTCGACGGAAGGTGGTTGGTGCGCGCGACGCCACCGTTTCCGTGTGACGTCATTGCTCCCGGGGGCGGGGTGGTCGAGTGGGTGCGGCTTGGATCGATTCAGGAATCTACGAGTTAATCCCACGCTGACTAGTCGCGTATCGATTCTCTGTAACATGAAAACTTTATCTTATTGGTTCTTTCGGCAAAGTCACGGAGAAGGAAAATAATAAAATAATAAAAATAAAACATAATAAAATACAATTATCACGACCTGAGGACGGCTGATTGCGTTGTAGCCGAAACGTCGTGAGAATTATTTTATTATGTTTTATTTTTATTATTTTATTATTACGTGACTTTACCGAAATAACCAAGAAGATGAATCCCTGCAGTCACGAAAGCTTTAAATCGAAACGAAAACTTTACTTTTTAATTTACCAGGCCCACTGAGCTACTATACAGTTCTTTTTTTTCAGAAGCCACCTGGGCCACACATGATAGATATAGCTCAACGAAAGTGGCTCATCACGTGGAAATTTACAGCAGCAAAATTATCTAAATTAAATATATTCAATTAAATTCCCGACTACTTGGTACATTTGTGAAAAAGAGCTTAACAGGTCATCCGATTCCTGCAGTCTCAATAAATATTCTGATGATTCTGACCAAAGCAATGAATTTGTCCCAAAACAAAGAAATCGATTTTTTAAGCTTTCGTGACTGCATGGATTCATATTCTTGGTTCCTTCGGTAAAGTCACGTAGAAGGGAAATAATACAATCATAAAAATAAAACATAATAAAATACAATTCTCACGACGTTTCGGCCACAACGCAAGCAGCCGTCCTCAGGTGAAGGAACAGGTCTGTCGGAAAGACAGCATCTGAATTTTGTTTAATTTTTATTTTTTTATTATTTCCCTTCTACGTGACTTTACCGAAAGAACCAAGAAGAAGATAAATGTCTCACTTGTGAAAATTGTATCTTTTTACGTTTTATTTTATAGAACCAAGAATAAAGAAATCGATTCTTGCAAATCGATTTCTTGTGGGGTTGTGAGGGGAGGGGCTTGCGGGACTTGTGGGCGTGGCTAGTGGCAGTGGGAGGCGGGGCTAGTCTGGGCGTGCGGAGAGAGGGGGAGGAGACGCGCACTACTTTCATTCGCGCGGGCGGGTGCGGGTGGGGGCAGCGCGCGTCGTGTATCAATCCGCGCCCTAACGGCTGCCATTTTCTGAGCGGCTCTCTTTTTTTGTAATCCGCCTCCGCCCTCTCTCTCTCTCTCCGTCGTCTCTTGAAAGACGCTGCCGCTTTCCCGCCTCCACTACCACCACCACCATCATCGTCGTCGTCGTCGTCTTCATCGTCGTCGTCTTCTTCGCAGCAACCGCGTTAGTTTTAGTCGACGAAACCAACTCGATCTCCCCAACAAGCCGCAATTGCCGTAGCGTGTGTGGGTTAAACATTTAACCGATACACACGCGCGCCTAGAGGCAATACATCCGTCTGCCATTTTTTTATCTGTAACAAATCGATACACGTATGCATAAAGCGACAGTGCTAATAGTTAAAATTGTTTGTTAGGCGTTGAAAGGCTTTTTATTTTGTTGTGCTGTGGGGTTGGTGCCAGTGGGGGGGGCTCAGTTTTTGAGAAAATGGCAGACGCCGACAAACTGAACATCGACAGCATCATAGCGCGGTTGCTCGAAGGTAACGACAGCACTTGTAATTATAACTATTTCTACACATTCTTTACACCGTCACGTGTGGGTGCTTCGTTGGCGATTGTTTATTTAAAAAAAACTGGGGGTCGAATGGTTGAAAAGCTTCGTTTTTGTGGCTCAACACCCTAGGCCTTCCTTAAAGCCGAGTGGCGTTGACCGCGACGCGTTTAACTTTAAACGCTTTTAACTTGTAAATGTGGTCTAGTTGTTGTTGTTTATAGTGAGTGGTGAGCGTGTGCTTTGTTTTAAATCGGTGAGTTAATGTGACGTCGCCACGCTGTGTGGAGTTAAAGCGGCGCTCGGATCGCGCGGAGGCTTTTAACGCCCTTAAATGGACGTGGGGATTTGTTTTAATTGTTTTATTCTTTTGCGTTTAAAGCGAGGCTCAAATGTGGATTTTTTTTNGGAACAACACGGAAAAGGCTTAAGAGTTAAAAGCGTTAACCTCCGAAAAAAAATGTTTTATTGTTCGAGCGAAACTACTGTGGTGGTTTTATACCGGTGGTGTCATGGTGGTGTGGGGCATTTTAACTAGCAACCTTTACTCGAACATCTAAAATGTACAATGATTGCATTTCTCTTTTGCTGCTATGTACACCGTTAAAATTGCGGGGTTTTTTTTAAACAAATATTTCTCAAGCAGGTTAACAAAATGTGCGGGGGAGTTTGTCTTTTGTTTGGTCGGGTTATTTCACAAATCCATTGTTTGGCTTTGGCTATGATGGGCCACTTCTGGCCTAAATTCAATCAAGATTTCTGGACTGAATTCCCATTGTATTATCCTTTGAGCACAGCCAACATCTCTTGATGTGCACCGTATATCTCCTCTGCCAACTCCGTCTTCAACCACCAGCATTTTTTAAGCCAGCGTGGTGAAGTATGGTAAAAAAACCTAAGTATGAATCCTTGCAGTCACGAAAGCTTCAAATCTAAAATTATGGTCAAATAACCCATCCCACAGACAGTGGAGCAGTGGTTATTTAAAAGGCGGTGGGGGGTGGATGTTACAGTACCACCTTTACTAAATCCGGTTTTGTAAATTACAATGGGTAATGAAAATTGGGAGCTTGATGAAGGCTGGGCGGGCAGCCATGGCTTTGTTACTGTGCGTTTGGAGGGGGTGGTAGTGGTGGTGGTGTAGGCGGGTTTTGAGGTCGATGAAGTCATTGGAAACGAAGGCCCTGGGGAGGGAACGGCGAGGATTGAATGGACTATTGCCCTTGCGTGTGCTGCTGCTGTACAATAATGCGAAATACAACGTTTTAAAATTTATGGCTTACAGTGTGGGAGGGGGGGGAGTTGGTGGTGGTGGTGTGATGTTGATGTGTGTGGGGGGGGGGGCTGCTAATGTTTTTGAGTTGAAAATTATTATGACGATAAACCGCCACACAACTCGATTTTGTGAATGGAAATCAACGAAAGTATCGGCTGTTAAAAAAATTGGAATAGGATTCCCATTAGAATGGGGGGGCAAGCGTGTTGCGGATGACTTGAGCGTTCTGAAACTCGTCTGAATCTCCAGTTTTATTGCACTTGGGAGCAGACGGGGGGTGTCTCAATTGGTGTTTAGTCATTTTGAGCCCTTCGGCAACGTCTCGTTACTAAACCCTCTCTTCCACGTTGAAATCAATTTCCCAGTAAGCTTGGGGATGATGAGCACAGGGCTCAACACAACTGTTAGCGATCCACCACGTTCCTCGTTAATGAGCATTTTACCTTATTTTAAAACGCCATAATCGCACCCTAACCATGAAGCTACGGGAGGTGTAGTGGTGGGGGGCGTTTAGTGTCGTCATATATAGAAAGGGTCCCTTCCTTATTTGGCGGCAAGTTTAGCTTTGTGCATTCCACCCTTCATGCGTCGACCCCTTTCACCGTTCCGCGTTATCCCCAACCTCACCCGGAACCCGGCCGCCAAAGTTTCAAGTTTGCACCCCCACCCCCATTCCAATTCGTTCGCTGTTGAAATCCGCGCGCATCAAGCCCATTCGATACGGGCGATGCGAACAACATGTTGCCCCCCGTTTGGCCGCAACGCGCGGCTTTAACTCAATTTGTCGACGAGCTTTTTGCAAACCCACTGGTGCCTGTTTAAAACGTAATCTGAACTCGCGAGGCGCACATTGCGGGCATTAAGTGTGTTGTGGTGGGTGGGGGACGGTGGCAACTCGCGGAAGATGAGAGTATGCGGCACCTCTGCGGGGTTTCGCGTTAGCCGTGCAGTGTGAAGAACGTGTAATTTAAAAGCGCACCCACACTTTAATTGTTCCGCAGTGCGTGGGTCGCGACCAGGCAAGAACGTGCAGCTGACAGAAGGCGAGATCCGCGGCCTCTGCTTAAAGTCCCGTGAGATCTTCCTCAGCCAGCCCATCCTTCTGGAGCTGGAGGCGCCGCTGAAGATTTGCGGTAAATACTGACATGACGCACGGTGGGAGAGGCGGCGGGGTGGGTGGTGGTGGGAAGCCCACACCTCGGGCCGGGAGATTAGGCAAGACTCATTTTATATAACAGCAGGCGCCTCCGTTCTACCGGAGTGAAGGAAACGCTGCAAAAAATCAAGTGACTTGTTTTTTAGTTGTCTTGTGTGTGCGTGGGTTCTCAACCCGGCTCTCGTCATATTGGGCATGATTGCATGCACATGTTGGTCCATTTCCATGTTAACGTTTTAAAATCTGTTTTGGAAACTGATAATTGCATCATCGGATGCAATTTTACCCGAAGATGCCCGATTCATTCATACATAAAAGGGCACTTGCCAATATTTTATGGGAAAGACTGCCAAATCGCAGGATATTTTCTGCCCAGTTCTGTTGCTGAAAAAAAATGGCTGGGGCACTGTATTGACTGGGGTCCCTGCGTGTTGCTGTGGTGCCAGGTGACATCCACGGGCAGTACACGATCTGCTGCGGCTCTTCGAGTATGGCGGCTTCCCCCCGAAGCAACTACCTCTTCCTGGGCGACTACGTTGACCGTGGCAAGCAGTCGCTTGAGACTATCTGCCTGCTGCTCGCCTACAAGATCAAGTACCCGGAGAACTTCTTCCTTCTCCGCGGAAACCACGAGTGCGCCAGCATCAACCGCATCTACGGCTTCTATGACGAGTGTGAGTTGCGCACGTGCCCGTCCCAGCAGGGTGGCCAGAGGGAGTTTGTCCCCCTCGGCTGACGTGTGCAGGTTTAACGATTTATTTGTTCCGAGCGACACTGTCCTCTGTAATCCCGTGGCCCAACTTGCACAGAGCTTGTGACCGCCCCTGCAGGGGCATTGCCACGTAGAGAGACCCCAGCTTCTAGTGGGGTTGGGGATGCGTGCGTGCGTTTCCTTGTGTGTGTGTGGTGGCGTTTCTTTATTTGCAGTTGCCGTGTGTCAGCGGTAACTTGGTTTATGGGGCCCGTGGTGTGGTAACATGCCTTGTGTGTGCGCTGTCTTAGCTGGAAGGTGCTCTTGTGTGCGACTAAAATGCAGCCCTTTACTGCGGCGTGGAGGAGGGGTTGTTACATGTTTGTGCGGCCAACTCGGGTTTGTTGCCTGTAGAGACTGGTGGGGTTCCAACCTGTGTTTATGGCATGAGAGTGTGAGGCGTAAGCCACTTTTAATTGCCTGTGTGGCATTGCCTGTGTGTGGTGGATGCGCCAAGGAAAACCCTGCGCCTTGCTTTGTAGCACAGTTGGTATGCAAGGTGCCGTGCAAAGTGCACTGATACAGGTGTGCAGACTTGCGCGCTTGTTGGCAGCAAGAAAAAACGAGCGATAGCTTGATATTTGCACTCCAAAGTGGCAGTGTGTCTTGCTTCTTACTCACTTTTCAAGTTTGGGTTTAACTTTATTCAATGTATTTGTGATGCATTCCATGCTTTGTAACATTGGACAAAAGCTTGTCAAGTCTTTTAAATGTTGGCAATTTGCCATCTGGGTGTTACAAACATGGCCGGTTGTTTTCATTGACCGAATCTCTCCAGCGGAACTTTTAAAGAATACGTTCTTCTTGTATTAGGTCGCTATTGAACAGCTTTGCCGCTCGCTGTGCAGGCAAAAGGCGATACAACATCAAGCTCTGGAAGACCTTCACCGACTGCTTCAACTGCCTACCCATCGCTGCGATCGTCGACGAGAAGATCTTCTGCTGCCATGGAGGTAACACGGAAGAGTCAAACAAGTTTTTTTTCTCAACCCCATAATGGCTCCCGGACATTGTGCGCAAACCCCCCTGCAGCCACCCAATCAATGAAGGTAGTGGCGAGGTGTAAAGTATCCACTGGCTTATTCGTGCATGTTGGAGAGTGCTTACATTAGCCTGTAAGGGGGTCAAACGGGAAAATATTGGTGAGCCGACAACTAAAAGGTTGCGCATGTCTTTGGATGTGTGGCGCATGCAGTCGTAGAGTCGCGCGAGCGGAGGAGTTGAGTGGATGTAGTAACGATGCCATTGGTGAGACGCCTTGTGAATGTGCTTTAAATCTGTATGCTGAATGCAGCTTAAACCTTGATGTGCTTACTGCGTGTCAGGATTAGCACACGTGGGTGTTCCTGGGGTTACCGCTCAATCTAAAGAAATCTTTCGAGTAATTTAATACTGTACAACGCACAGGCTTTCTCGCAGAGCATATTTGGGTCGCTTTTGTTAAGTTTTGCCCTGAAAGGGTGTTTGCTGGAGAACGGTGTTAGTTTCTCCCATAGCTGGGAACTACGGTACTCGTTTTGGGGCTGTCAATACACGTTTATACATCTCTTCCTATCTCTGCCATAAAACCTTAAACCCTATCCCCGCAATGTTGGTATTACAGCTAAGGCTTTTCTCTTGAACGACATAAAACAAATTACCTGGAAATGTTTGTAGTTTTCCCGTAAAACGTTTACAAAAAAACCACCATCCTCTCGAGATAGGTACTGCAGTAGTTTATACTTAAATTAATAAAACACCGACGTCCGGTCACGCACGGACGTCACGCACGTCACGTTACCAAGGTAACCCCCTCGCCCCACTCCTAAGCGAGACATGGGATGGGGTTGGTAATGTGTGTTTTGCATTTGTAGGTGCGTGCACGTTTCCGTAATCGAGGGTGAATTTACTTGGTGTGCATTCATACAGACTGTCTTTATTTGGTCATTTGCATGTTATAGTATCGACATATGCCATGTTTAATGTATATTTGCATGTATGTGTTAGTATATTATTGGTTTATGTTCGTATGTCATTTATAAGTTAATTGTGCATGTGTAGTGGTTAGTGCACCGTGCTAAGAATCTGGGAACAGAGTTCGATTCCCTCTCGCGGTCAACACCAGTGACAATTATCTGAACCGGTCTTGGGCCTCCCGAGATCGAGTCTGCCTCAAATGAGTACCTGGTGCAGTGTGTAAACATCGCCACTGGGGAGACAAAGTCGATCGGGCGTGGTGCTGGTCACCCACCCCCACTTGTGCCGTCCCCGGCCTTCATAGGTGGTCTCTGATAGTACTTTGTCCCAATGGTCAGTTAAGGCTATATGGAGGATCTTTGTATTGATGTTTGTATTGCGCGTGTGTGTATTGCATTCGTCCCTAAATATTCTGTGCGTATTGTGTATATATGTAGTAGTAGTGAACAAGCCCATGTTAAACTACTGCTAGATGGGGGCCTCCCCAGTGTCTAATGGGGGTTGTTTGACCATGCTAGTCTTTGGAATGGTCAAGCGGTGGGGTGGATGGGGCACTTGTAATATCTGATGTTAGCCATGGTCAGGAATTAGTCACGTGGGTACTGCTTAAAATTGTTGATTCAATATAATTTCCTGAATTGGCCAAACTAAAGAAAGTCATCTCAATCTTGTGTAGAGGATAAAGGTTTCACTGCATGGCCAGTATTTTTTTAAATAACTTTTTAACCCTACCAGATTGTTGTGTATTTTGCAAAGCACTATTGTGCAGGCGCGTACAGATGTTACATGAAGTTATGTGTGTGTGTGGCCAGGCCTGTCCCCAGACTTGCAGTCGATGGAGCAGATCCGACGGATAATGCGTCCCACGGACGTGCCAGACCAGGGCCTGCTGTGCGATCTGCTGTGGTCGGATCCCGACAAGGACACCATGGGCTGGGGCGAGAATGATCGCGGTGTTTCCTTCACCTTCGGAGCGGAAGTGGTTGCCAAGTTTCTTCACAAGCACGACCTGGACCTCATCTGCAGGGCGCACCAGGTGAGCTGGGACACGTGGAAAAACTGGCTGCACACACACAAGCAAGGCGCTCCCATGGATGTATCCACAAATATCTGGGAAAGACAGAAAGGATTTAGTAATGCAGAGTCAACTCACTGGCTTTTCATCAAGAAGTAAGATGAATAACTTTCTGAAATACAAATTATCCTTATGGCTGTACCTTGGGGTACCAAATAATACAAATGGCTGAGGAAATTAAATATTTTATATCTGGGACACTTTTTTCCAGGGGTGTACTTAACTCGGCGACTCGGGTACCAATCGGTCAGAAATCCGTGCTACACCGCAATGTCGAAACGCAGCGAGGACGATTGCGCTGAAACCCTGAACGCTCGTATGCACTATCGTGCATCGTGTACAGCTCGTCGAGATTAGTCCATTGCTGCATCGCCGACCATCGAAAGACTAAAAATGATCACGGACATTATGCGAGAGCTGGAGTACTATGGTGCCCTGGGGTACCGCCAGAAGGTTCAAATGGCTATTTTATTCTAATAAGCTGAGTAACTTACCATTTCTCAAAATATGTTTTTATCTTAAATGGCCACTCCTGCCATTGTGTACTAACTGAAGCATGGAATTTTAGTCTTTTTTTTATTACAACTGGTGAATTGGATGAAGTTGGTCGAATGTAGCTTATTTAGTCTTGGTGTATGTATGTGGAACTTCTTTCGCACCCTATATAGCCTCCTGTTCTCTAAATGTCTATCCCTATAGATTTTCCAAATGTATTTTAAATAAACAGCAGTTTACTTTGTTAAACAAGTTCATGGTATAAAACCAGACGAGCGTCATTCTACTGTGCTACGCCCGTCGCGTATGTGGGCGGGGGAGGGGGGATGTGAAGCCTCCACCTGTGATGTTGTTTGAACTGCAGCAAGGCTCAAATTACCCTTTTCTCACGTTCAGGTTGTCGAGGACGGCTACGAGTTCTTTGCCAAACGGCAGCTGGTGACGCTCTTCTCGGCGCCGAACTACTGCGGAGAGTTTGACAATGCGGGTGCCATGATGAGCGTGGACGAGACGCTCATGTGCTCCTTCCAGGTGAGAGACTGCTGTGTAGCTTTTGTCATTGGGGCGACCATCTGTTTCTTGTAAACGCAGTAGTAGCGTTCCTGAACAACGCCGCGTTGTGGAAAAAATAGTGTAATAATGCACGGTCCGTGATAAATTGGCGAAATGCGTATGCATGCTGAACAAAGACTGAGGCATGTGTGGGTGGCATCTAGAAACACCAGCAGCGTCCCGCCCTTGTGCGATGATGCTACGCCTAGGCAGGCGTAACAACCACTTGTTCCTACTCGCGTGATGTAGTTCCAATTCGCTCAATCGCATTATGTCCAATTAGCATCCGCGTTATAAAAATGTTTCCCGATGCATTCATCGCGTTGTATCCAATTCGCGTTATGAAAACACTACGCGTTATAGTAGAACTGTCTTGGCTGCGTATTGCTCATCATTTGCACACTCTGGTGTGCGTTTTGTAAAATTCATTAAGTAAAAAAGCATGTGACTAATGGAAAGAAATAACTGAGGTTGTGGCCACCTGATTCCATTATGTATTTGTCGTGCAAGCAAATACATAATGTGCACAATTTGATAACCCAGTGTGCTCTTTTAATTTTCCTTGTGGGATCCTGGAGGTTAAACGGTGAGGTGAGGTTAATAAATATATCATTATTACATTTAACGATTGGAGCATTTGGTCATGAACATGTAGAGTGCCATCATTGCAGAGCTTTGCACTAAACAAACCCAGCCTGCTGCAGTATGTTTAATGTTCTGCAGCTACTCTGTAATTTTAGTTAGTGTTACCAGACAAAGTATTTGCTGTATTGTGGTCATTGTATCACATGCATGTTGTCAAAATTATTTCTCGCAAGCGATTTGAGGCTTACGTAACTCGCACCTCGGTTTGTAAAATCATTATTAAAGTTATGAGGAGTCTCACAATGACGATCTATCTATGCATTGCAGATCCTCAAGCCCGCAGACAAAAAGAAGTTTCCGTACGTGGGCCTGAACGCTGGACGGCCCGTGACTCCGCGGAACGCCGCCAAGAAGAAATAGCTGCTCCCCACCACCACCACCTCCTACCCACCCCTATCTTTCACCCACCTCCCTTGCCCCCCCCTCAACCCAACTTTGAAAAGCGGCCGAAGGATGAATGGAAAGCGGACCGGGTCGGTTTCTACCTGACACAAATGATGAGAGTGCTTCTCAGACTCCCCTCCAGCCAAGCCCCCACACCACATCCTGTACGTTAGTCGCTGCCTCCCACGGGGGACCTCTTGTGCCAGTAGTCCAGGTCATTGGGGGCGCTGACGCGTTTTGCTGCGTAGCCTGGCCTCGCTAGTCTGGCCTCGCTAGGCGCTGTAGTGCTGCATAATTCGCAGGAGTTTGTCTAATTACGTGAGATATGTTTTTTTGTTTGCGGGCGGGTGGGGGAGGGCCATTTTTTTAGTTTCGTTTTTTAATTGAACAGGAAACCTTTCTAATTTCTTTTTTTGTCCTTAGCTGTATTTTGAGAAATGGAGCACAGTGGATACAACCCCCCACGCCTACTCAGGGGCATCATGGTACTGATATGGAATCGCTGCCTTGGTCCCCAGGGGACTGGTTGAGCATGGCAATACATTGGAGGGAATCGGAAGTTTCTCTTCCCCTTGTGTGCAGACAGGCTGCCGTGCGTGTTGTCTTCGCCGTTATTTGGCTCAGTCCTTTTCATATCGTTGCCATGGTTCCAGCGTGGCCCTTGCAATCCCAAGTTGTGCATATTGAATAGAATGTTTCTTTGGTAGCTTTTTTTGTTTTGGCAACTGCAAAAGTTGGCATTCCAAGGGTTACGGTTCCATTTTGTTCTTGGCTCGCAATGTCTTGACCAACGGAGCGAAACACAGACTTGATATTAATGAGGCGTTTGCGATGTACGTTGACGATTAGTACTTACTGTATTGTGCTCATTTACATTTTCACACGTCGGCAAAACTTATGTTCCTCTTTGGCCTGCTTTTCGGTTTTTCCAGAGTTCCGTGCTTTTATAAACCACAAAATCAGGGGTTTAAAAAATTCGACCTTAAAGCTTTGTGTACATACAAGTGATCTGGAGAGAGTTAAATTGTGAGTTGACGTTTTGCTTTGTCCATTCTTTTATTTTCTGTTATTTTTTNGCTTGCCAGCACGTGGAAGTTTTCTGTGGTGTAACATACGTAATGTAGACGGACAATAATCACCACTCAAAAAAGCGTTGGGTCTACTCCAAATCTGTTTTGTGACTGCTGTTTTTTTATTTTAAATTTTTTGTCCTATTATGTGTGCTTTAGTGGTGTAGGGTTCTTGAACTGAGCCTCCTTTAAAAGAAATGATTTCTCCTTGAAATAAATTGAGTAGAATTGTGATTTGGCAGACTATAGAAGCCATCAGTTGTCTTGTGGCCAAACCTCGCAATGAGAAGAGATGGGCGGGTAAACGGGAACGGCCAGTGGATCGCCGTCTGCAGGTGTCGTGACCTTCTGCCCTGTAAGCGGATATTGTTATTGCCTCATTCAATAGTGCCGTAGGCTCCAGTCTTGATTTTGTATTTAGTTGTATTCTTGAATGTAATAAATGGTATTTTATACACTCGATGTGTTTCACATATATCACCACGACTGTGTTTTGCGTGCTGCATGTGCATGATTACCCAAGTTTTTCCTTAAATGTTGGCGATTTGCACTGAACACACTTTGAAGGGCGTGGTTTTGTTTTCTTGTATAAAGGTAAACCCAACTCAAGTCTTCCGCTTGGCATTATACAGCATCATGTTTGACGCAATGTTTATCATTCTTTTTTTACCAGCTTTGGCGAGGTTATGTGCTGAGGCAAAGCAACCTTTTGGGGTGATAAATTGGAAATTTGTATGAGCAACAGACTACCCTCGGATCTATTAAACCGTTATAATCCTGTCCCCATTATATTTTCATATAGCCAGTTTAAGGCAATCGCATATGGTCTATGGTTCCTGCAGTTAAATTCAGTCTAACCATGTTTACAGTGGTATTCAGTTTAATGTTTTGGCTTTTCCACTGGTTTACAGTCCAATGCTATAAACTACTGACACTTCTCACGTTTAGTCAACTTTATGAGTCCCCTTTTTTGTATTGCATATAAAAAAAGCACGTACATTGCAATGAAATCTTAACTGGAAGGATAATAAGACATCTCTCAATATTGTAGGTATAATTGGGGGGGGGGGGAGGCATTTTTAAATGTTAAACCAACGATAGTAAACAGTACAGTGAGTTTATTTTACGTAATTTGTAATGGGGTTTTAATCTAGTTCCAAGCTGTTTGTAACTCACATTGCCTCTTAAGGAGCCCTATGCTATTGTAAGGAGAAATTCGTTTTTATTCCTTTGTTAACAAAGAGCCATGGTTTGGGGCTTGAATTACAATAAAGGGCATGACCAAAATTATAAAGATGGTTCCATAATGTTATATATGATTGACAGTCTCTCGGTACCATCCTGGTGAGTTGGCTGGATTTCCAGATGAGTCCACTTTTTTGTGTTTCAAGTGCCATCAAATAACCAGGGTCATCTTAAATGCCAGGATAAACATTGCATAGAAACATGCGTTTCGAGTATTTGGCTGCTATAAATGTCTGCATGAGAAGCCACTTGAGCTATCATTTGTGTGGCCAGATCGCTTCTCAAAAGGGCTATAAGCGGTGACTTCAAATCTCAATCATCTTCAGCACTGGGACAATTTAACTTCAACTAAGGGAGCTGGGATGTATAATGTACCTGTAAGGCACCGTTTTAACATCGAGTAGTTTCACTTCGGTGTACCAGTCGTTTTGATTACACGTGTATACGATCAGGAAATGAACCTGACCTGGTAAAATAACAGTTTAGTTTCGAATACATTTTAGCTGGAAACCAGTACCATTTTCCCATAACAGACATGGTGTCCTAACATTTCCTTTGCAAAACAAAACTTTATCATGTTGGAAAATAGGTTCTCGTTAAAATAAAAAGTACACCTGATAATGGGGCTTTCCAGATTAGCAAAAATATAAGGAAGGAAATTTACGATTTTTTATACAGTATTTGACATTTCCTGATCGTACGCTAGTGTAATCAAAACTGCTGGTGCAGCAAACACCGTCGTGAAACTGCTGGATGTTAAAACGGTGCCTTACATGTACATTATACATCCCAACGACCTTTGTTGAAGTTAAATTGGCCCAGCGCTGAAGCTGATTGAGACCCAAAGTCACCGCTTATCCGTGCATCTCCGCATCATTTTCAAGGCACTTTATTTGGCCCGTGAGGTATTTCAACAAATTGAGATGGGGAGGGGCGATAAGCTCGCAATGTTAGCCAAGTGGGATTTTTTAAACACTTAGCAGATAGTTAAGTCTTATCAGAATACGACTGGATGTACCAGGGTCGGCGTACAGTGCAATAATATTACCGGTTCGAACTTGTCCGTCTGGTGATTTGGTAATCCTTCAAACCCCACCCACAATCCATCTTATTCTTCCGGCACATTTCTATTTTCCATCCGACTTGGCCGGCCGCAGGAAACGCAACACATTCAGCCGCCCATTGTCACCGCGACCACCTGCCGTTAATTAGGTGATGTGGGTTCGCCAGTGTGAAGACGGACGGATTGGAAGCATTTTTGCACGTTCATTAACGCCTAATTGTTGCCGTCACGGGCGGTAATTGCACGTATGAGATGTTGGAAGCCGGATGAGCCAGTTCCTCTGCATTTTAGTTGCACGCGTGGTATCTGCCTCTTTGATTACGGAGCGCTGAATAGATCACCAAACGCGCATTGCTGAAAAAATTATTGCAAGCAAAAAAACTGCGTAGGTTTGATTTGGTTACCCTTGCGACAACACTTTTAACCTAAGACCTCGTATAAAATACGAAGAGGTTGGGAGTATTGGCAGAGTGGTTAGCGCAATGACTTGTATTTAATGCCAGGCCACCTTTCAACATAATTGGTGACATCTGGAGCAACCTTGGGTCCACCTCTTCACCAACCCGCACTGTCCAGTGTGGTGAAGTTTGCTCAAACGGCAGACTACTAAAAGACCACCACTACAATCCTAACAAAACATAAAACATACTACGTATGTATGTTGAACTGCTTTCCCACCGCTCGTAACCAACCGTGCTCATCGGAGATGCGGGAAATATATTTTTATGCTACTACAGTATCAAAGTGCTGTACAATAAGAATATACAGGTAATGTATAATAATTCAATGATATTGATTTGAGATAGGAAATTGTGTGATACCAGCATCGGTCACCGTATCACGTTGGTGAGTTTCCTGCATTCTGGAGACCCGGTATTCGGGTCTCCAGTACTGTATTTGAAAACCACTATACATTAATTAATCCTTTATTTAAACAACAAAACAATGAGAATAAATAAGTTATCAATCATTGCCTGCAACAATGAATTTTCCATTGGCATTGTAAATACCAAAGGCAGCTTATCTGCATGTCACGCTATTTGGGCACAATGTCCGAATACCAAACGAATATGAATGTCAATCTGCACTGAGCATGGCAAATATTTCGGTATCTTCTCGTACTGTCACTTGAAACTCACTTCTGAACTCCTTGAGGGCCCCATACATTTGACACACTTTATCTGGAAAATGTTCTTACAGTGGCAGGGCCAACTCAATCTGGTTCATAATGGTCAGCAGCCGTGTGAGTGAGACGTGTCTGAAATTAGAAAAAAAAANTGTTCCAGGAACTCTGGAGACCTGGGATCAACGAAGGCATGTAACGATTCACCTCCGTCATGATTTGATGTATTTGTCCTTACGGTTACTGCAAAGCGATCCACTAATGAATGATAGATCGTCATTTGTGATCTACGTGCGGATTGTTTCGTGGCTGGTCATAACGGGATGAGCTGCGAAACTCACAAAACACGTTCGCCACGCGTCCCCAATTGCATTTCTTTGACAACGTAAAGAACGTGAAACTTGCTGACGTCCAGTTCGTGAGTAGGATATAATTTTTTTCGGAAGGACGTACACTTTTGGAGCCCTCCTAAGCTTTAAACTATACAAACTAAAATTAGTATTTTACCAGGAATGCCCACTGAGTTCAAGAGCTCTCTTTTTTCAGAAGCGACCTGGCCACAAATGATAGCTCAGCTAAGTAAGTGGCTTACGTGGAAATGTATTGCAGCCAAATACATTACTCTAAACACATGTTTTGAAATGCGGAGGGAAAAACCGGAGGACCCGGAGAAAAATTCCACGCGACCACGGTGAGAGAGACACGCAAACTCCAAATTATACAGGTGTCAGGATCGGGATCGAACTCCACGACCTCCTGTATACCAGACGAGATGGTTAACATCTCGCCAACGTTCGAATACGAAACCCAAGAAGCCCCTCAATTACCTGTGGTGAAAAATTCCAAGCATTGATAGAGTACTTGTAACACGGCCGATGTCACAACAATTGTGGAATGTACGACCGCCTGTTTTTCCTTAACGCACCGCTCAATGAGATGTCGATCGGTCCGAGAGGGTTATTACTATGACCATACTTCACCACACTATAGTCGAAGGCAAGAAAGCTTCGATATTGAACCGTGGCAACAACAAAAAGTACGCACCAACAATTGATATTCGCTGCAATGCCCTGTGCAGACAACATAATTTTGGAATATCTGGAACTAAAGATGTTTTTTTGTGGGACAGCGTCCTCAGCCATCACCTTTGAAGTTTCCTTTTGGTTTATAAATTCACAAAATAAATCACGAGATGTAATGTGTTTTTTTTTTTTAAGCCAGATTGAATACAGTGCGCACGTCATACTAACCACGTTTGGGTGACCGTACGCAAAAATACGGTTCTAATTATAGTCACACCGGATTTCAAACTCCACTCCCACGTCGCCACAATGTTGCACGCCTCCTTTCCTCCGCCGTTACGGTCAAACTGCATCAATGAATCACACAATGGGGGGGGGGCGGTGGTGGTGGGTGGCTACATCCATCCAGCACAAATGGATTCATCACGTCGCTTAAAGACAGGCGGGGTAGGCAAGACTCATGTCGGAGTAGCAGCCCAAGGAGGGCTGCTACTCCGACATGAGTCTTGCCTACCCCGCCTGTCTTTAAGCGACGTGATGAATCCATTTGTGCTGGATGGATGTAGCCATCCATCCAGCACAAGGAGGGCTGCTACACCGATAAGTAAGGTGTTGGGAAAGGTGTTCGTTGTTGCAAGGCATGCGGGGGCCCACTGGCCGGCCCCTTGTAGCCTTTAGTGCGGCCCCTGACAATACACTAATAATAATAAGAAAACACATTCCTGCGGAGGGAGCTGGTAGGAACGTTGGGTTGCTCGGTCAATGGCCTGCAGGGTCAACGGCGGCGTGGTGTATTCCGCAAATATGCCTGACTGTGAGGGCGGGCACAAGCCGGCGTGAGTAGGTTAACGTTGAGTTTTATAAGGGCACCACGGGGTGACCAGCCCCTCCCCACCCAGCCCACCCCTCCCACCTCCCACCCAGCCCCACCCTCCCCACCCAGCCCTCCTCCCCACCCAGCCCCTCCCTGCACGACTGACACAATAATCCCCTGTGGGCTGGTGTAACCAGGAGGTTCCTACCAGTATAATTTAATTAATATAGTGCTTTTTATCAAGGATCTCAAAGCGCTGTACAAGACGCAGCAGCAGATATTCAGATTTTTTTTTNACATTGTATAAATATGATAAATGTGAAAACAGCTCCCATGATTGTGGTGCTGTCACAAACCCCAATGCTTTAAAATGCGTGGCGGCCCCTCACACTGAAAATTAGTGAAGAAACATTGGGGGTCGGTGGATAGTCACGACATGGCAAGGGCTTGTGGGATACCTTCATCCAGCAGTGGAACGATGATGGCTCATGATGATGATGATGAAATACAGCACTGAACACTTATCGGCTTTATAAACATGGGTCACAATTGGACCTCTTGCTGAATTTCGACGAACAAGCAGGGGGGGGGTGTGTGAAAGGGTAATTAAAAAAGTATTGTCCAAATACTTGCATTTAATTCAAATAAATAATTTAAAAAGTTTACCTAAATTTTTATTTTTTACGTCCTTGACTTCTGAGTTGTGTACAAGTTTCAAGGATGTGTCGTGTTTGGTATTCATTCAAATCGATATTGCAGAAAAATGCACATCGAGTGGTTACACTAGAAAAATGTCCACGTACAGGGTCAAGCCATTTATTGTTACCACAACGGTTTTTTCTCTTATTCTAATAACCTCTTTGACTTTCTTTGCAAAGGCCAATTGGATATTTGTGAGACTTTACGGGACAATATATGGCGTGGAAATAATGACACGTGTTATTGAGATCACTGGGAGACGTAGCATCAGGGATTTTTTTTTATCGAATGGGTGCTTTCGAAATCTATAGTAACTCCTGCCAAGTTAAGTGAGCGCAGTAACGTCTATAAACGGAATGGCTGTCCTGGTTATTTGGCTGCTATACATTATTTGGCTGCTATAAATGACCACGTGATAAGCCGCTTCGGTGAGCTATTATTTTGTGGCCACGTCGCTTCTGAAAAAGAAGCAAAGAGCTCGGTGGACGTTATCTAGCAAACCAAAATAGTTTAAATTTTGATTTAAAGCTTTCGTGACTGCAGGGATTCATATTCTTGGTTCTTTCGGTAAAGTCACGTAGAAGGGAAATAATAAAATAATAAAAATATAAAACTTTTATTGTTTTATAAAAATATAAAACGATAAAAAATGTATATAAAACAATAAAAAATAAATATATTTTTATCGTTTTATATTTTAATAAAAAAAGTTAATATTTTTATTATTTCATTATTTCCCTTCTACGTGACTTTACCAAAATAGTTTAGTTTTATAAAAAAAAATGTTTCGTGATTTTCTTACCATTTCCTATACTTTGCACTCATATCGTGTTTTTGTATTGTTTGTTGCAACGTTCGAACCCACCCCACCCCTTACTGAACATGTGAAAAAATAGCTTCATAGCTCATCGAATTCCTCAAGTATAACTAAATATTCTGACGGTGATCCTGTGTGCAAAGCAAAGCAGAACAAATACACAATGGGTAAAAGACAACAGCAATAACAAACATCCGTTAAACTTTGTTTTGTTTCTCTCTCTGGCGTGCGTGCGTGTTGTGTGTTGCGTGAAAACTCCGACCGAGTCACATGATGCCACGAGACTGCTGCTGCTGCTGCCCTCTGACACAGCGGAACAGTTCCGTTCTTTGCGGACAAACGAGTAATCAAAGCGACGTCTCGTCAGTTCTAACCACTCATCATCGTAATCATCATCATCGTAATCATCATCGGCAGGAGCAGCAGCAGCAGCTCATCTTCATCTCCGTGGGAGGCGGCTCCCTTTTCATCACCCCCATTGTTATAATCATCATCAGCTGCTGCTGCTGCTGCATGGCTCTGTTTAAGCGCCCTTTGTTATCCTTCGCCATTGTTACGAAGATCATTGACTGGCTCTTCTCTCGTCGTCGCATCATCATCACCAACACCACCACCAAACGATCGTCTCGTCATCATCAATAACACCACCACCACCATCATCGTCATCCTCATCATTAAGATAATCACCATCAGCCGATTATTCATTTGTAACCTCTCATTAGCATCATCATCATCAACACCGTCATCGTCATCAGCAGCATTGGTTTCGTCGGCTCATCGTTATCACCACCACTGTCGTCAACATCCTCATCACCAGCACCCTCATCACCAGCACCAGCAACTTTATCACGCTTTTGTTTCGCAGTTGCAACTCATCAGAACGCCGCGGGTTCCCCTTCGCTGCTCCAACTCCGCCACCAGCGGCGTGGTAATAACCACATCCACCATCATCATCACTTCCACCATCATCACTACCATCATCATCATCACTACCATCATCATCACTACCACCACCATCATCACTACCATCATCATCACCACCATCATCATCATCACCATCATCATCATCCCATCATCACCACCATCATCATCATCACCATCACCACCATCATCAAAAACAAAGACAGATCAACCCGTGTAGCCTTAACAGACTGTTGGGGCAAGTGCTGTTAGCGAGCACCTATGAAGGGTCTGCACGGCACACGAGGGGTGGGTGGTCAGCACCACGCTCGACCGCCTTTGTCTCCCTAGTGGCGATGTTCTTACACACCAGGTACTCATTTGAGGCTGAGTCGACCCAGGTGAAGCCCAGGACCGGGTCAGATAATCGTCACCGGTGTTGGCTGTGTGCGGGAGTCGAACTCGGGTGGCCAGGTTCGTAGCGCTAACCGGTGTGCCACCGCTCCCCAAGTAACAACATCTGCCATCATCATAACACAGTGGGCCACATGCACATCCCTTTGAGCAATCAATCCACCGCCTAATTATGTCATACTGATTACAATACTATATTCTATCATAAAAATAAAAAAATGTTTATGTTATGTTTCGGCTTGAGTCTAATTGTTCACGGTCAACTGACGTTGGCTGTAATTTGTCAAGGTTCCTTACGTTATGGCAAGCTTCGGGGCCACTTCCTATAGTCATGGAGTTCTTCCATTACTAATACATTTCATAAAAGCGTGTTTTTAAAACTTTTTTTAAAATTATTTATTGAACGTTCTATTTACGGAGGAGTTGCACGCATCAGACTTAAGACGATGCTCTGATGAGGTTGATTGGTGACACCAGAAGACATGAATCAGAGTAGAGTACGGTGCAAAAATTAATCTTGCTGCACTTCTGCAACCCAAAACGTAGAACCACCCGCTGCGTGAATAGTGGCCTCTGTCCAAGAAGTATACAATATATTAAATAACAAGCAGAAGAATAATAACACAATTGATCCTGCTAACAAACATTTGTGCTGGCAATGACCGCTGCTTAGCCATAGTTAATGTAAAAAAANCACGACTCCACACACTCGTGAACAACATCGCCTTTAAAAGAACAGATATTGTTGGCAGTATGTTGGGCAATTGGTCTTTTTCATAGCAAATAAAACGACAATTATGTTTGGAAGTATATTTTTAGTCGGTGTTGAACCGAGTGTCCAGTTTGATGCAGCTGTGGTACTTACTACAGTAATTGTGTGTTTTTTAAATGAATTATGTATTAACTGCTCTAACTTTGCGTCAATCTCAATGGGCACTTCAACAGCATTGATTCGTTTCGGGGCAAGCCTGACTCTGCTGATGAGACCTGCGTGTCGAAATCACTCTGCAGCTGATGGAATGTTAGAGAATACAAAAAAAATCCCTTTTTGTGTGATTACGCTCACAATACCGTGCAGCTCAGCATGCCCGAGAAGAGATTACTTAAAATTGTTGCAAATTATATGCAACTATTATGCTCGTGGTGCTAAATGGGAAACAATATAGACGAGGCGGTAAAAACGAGACCAACAGAATCGATCAAATCGTTACACTGAAGAGTAAAACAGTAATTGAATCGTTAATGCACACAACATTCCACATATGTAAAGGTTATTCAATAGCTACCAATAGCTAACTGCTGTATCCATATACCATTTAAAAAATGTTACTCGCAAACAAAATTTAAATGTAATTCTCATCAGGCCCCGTGGTGTAAAGTGCAGTCCTCCAACTCTTCATCCACTCAATCTCTCTGGCCTGTCTGTGCTACGAAAAAGGGCTATTACCTGAAACGTTGCCTATTATAAATACGTTATTATTGTCCTTAAGGCTACAGTGTTATTGACCAAATGTTGTGAAGAGGCTTTCGGTTGTTCTGAGGTGAAGTCCAATGGTTCAACTTTTCACACGGCTTTGTTCATTAATGCGTAGGCTTTCGCGACCGATATCCATAAGTTGCTTTTTGGGGTTATAAATGTTACATGCAACATTCAATACGGCAAACGGTGACGCTTCTCCCTGCCACCGTTTTGCATCGTATTTGCACATTTTCCGAGCCATTGCGACTCATCGCAGACGGAGAGTCTGTGCCCATGATCGTGTACGCACGGGAAGATGAAGGCACGAGGTCTGAACCCCACCAAACCCTCCTTGCCGTAGATAGCCAAGCTCCAAAGAGCATCCTCCTCCACATCCACCCATCGTCGTCAGCAAGAGGCAGGAATCTGGGCAGGGAACGATGTGTGCCCCAATCTATGAAAACACGAGGCACTGTGGGGAGGAAAAAACAGGTCGAGAAAGAAAGTACGGCATTGTATTAGGGGGAAACAAATGATGTGTGTTATTTAAAATAGGCGCATTCATCCACCTTCTGTCGTTTATTGTAATATTGAACCTTATTCTGTCGTAGATTAAGGAAAATCCACCCTGTTTAATGTTGCTACGATGGCTCGCTGTGACATCCTCATCCAGGCGACCACAGAACATACCTGTCAACCTCTTATCAGTGCCCTACCTTATACAGACCAATTCAGACCTTATTGGTCACCCTGTGCCCTTATAAATCTCAACGTTAATTCTACAAAGTCCCATCACTAGGGAGCAACACAAATAGACAATCCCCACCACTACACTCACCACTCGTAAGTACACTCACCACTACACTCACCATTACATACCTGTCAACCCCTTATCAGTGCCCTACTTTACTACAGACAATACCAATTCAGACCTTATTGGTCACCCCGTGCCCTTATAAATCTCAACGTTCATCCTACAAAGTCCCATCACAAGGGATAAACAAGCAAATTGACACCTTTTTTGACCATATTGAAACGGCTGGAGGCTGTATGGACCTGAAAACTCAATTTCCCTGTAAAAGCATACGGGGAAAACCGCATGGGTTGACACGGTATGACAATAGCTGTTGCATAAGCAACAACACCAAAAACAACATTCGCCATTAATTTGAACAAAGTTGTGTGTTGTAGGGTGACAAGATTATTTGAGGCAACTTTCATCGAGGAAAATGTCACATTTTCAACAGCTTTAGTGGCTCGCCCTTCACCGCCGACACTGACGTTTTAAGGTCAAAAAGTGGCGTAGCGAACGCTTGTTGTTTTCCATGTGCTATTTCTCAATATCAGTTTGTTTTTCAGTTTCATTTATTTGGTATAGCCCTGTGAGCCATTCGGCTCTTGAGTCGGATGCAACCGCAAAAAACAAAAACATGAACAAGAAAACATCAAAGTGACTATGCGCAAACAGAAAAATCCAGGAAAAAACTGCAAAGTATTCCAGAAAAAAAAAGCACCGTGCACCAACGCTGTGCAAAAATCCCAGTGGTATGTAAGTCGAACAACAACAACCACAAGACAACTTAGATCAAAACCATCATTCTAACTCAATACTACAACAAACAATCATGGCCAAACCAAAAAACTTTTCGAGATCACCAAAATAAAGCCATAAGCAATGTAACAGTGATCATAGGAAGCACGTAGAAGCGTGCACACACACGCACACGATTTGCAGTGGATCGAGCCGTGTTAAACCATTAACGCTTTAAGTATTACTGCAATTTGGCGTTTCAAAGTTCAGGCCAAGGGTGCTCGGGGTGGAAAGTCCAAACCGTGTTGTCAGGACTTTGGATGTTGGATTAATATTTGCCGACAGACATGCGGCTTGCCTGGTTGTTTATTTTGTAAGCACCACGACCAAATATTTTTTTACAAGCCTCCTATCGTTCTAACATTACACCTTTCAAAAAAATTTGTAAGTGCGTACAATATGACTTTTTTTTTATTATCCAAGTCAAACGCCTATCCAAGGTTGAACTGGAGAGTTGCTTACGTGAGATGCCAACTGGCCGCAGGTGGCAGCGGAGCTTCGGAGTGGGCAGCAGAGGGCAGTGCAAGCACAGTTCATGGCTGTGTTGTACTTCTATGATCTCCTCTTCCCCTTTCACCAACCTACTACACCGGTGATCGTGGTGAAGTGTGGTCAAGAAGCTTTCATGACCCACACGGCGTGGGGAGGGCCTCAGTTTATTGACAAAAGGGCTGCACGTGTACAGCCAGTTAGCAAGGTTTGGCTACGTAGGGTGTGGAATAAGTTCATGCATACATCAGGACGGGTCTTTTGGTCCTGCCGTGAAAACGTGGAAATTATCTAAGTTTCACATTCGTCCAGGATTTATAACATCGTAGGGTCGTGAGGGATGGCGAAAGCTGGTAAGGCCTCATCCAGAAGTGGATTGATCATGACTGCTGATGATGACGACTTTGGCACAGCGAAGTCTTGGGTAAAAAAAATAAAAGAAATTACCGTCGTTGCAGACTTTTTCGTCAAGCAGTGGCAACCAAGAGGCACAGCAAATATATACGACCCTGAAAGGTTGACACTGGCACGGCTGTTTATAATTACTCTCAATGGGTTCGTACCAGTTGATAGACATCAATCATGCGGTAAAGCCTGGATGTGAGCACCAAGGTGTGCCAATGGTGCCAGCAGCATGCGCGTTGAGGGCATCACGCCGGCTATGTTTAGTGTCGGTGGGTCGGCTTGTTGACTAAATGCTGCTTCATCCCCGCCACAACACGGTCAAAAAAACCGCAGCGCTCGCATGCTCTTCTGCCGCCAGATCACTTCAAGAATTACCCGCACATGCGGGGGATTGAGTAAGCCATTATGCTCTGCACAGACTGGAAGGTCGGGCGGCTCCGGTGACACTTTTTTTATAGCCCCCGACCTTGTCATGATGCAAGGCTTAGGCGTCGTGTCCGTGAAGTGAAAGGTCGCGGTCGCATTAGTTGCACTCGAAAGAGGGCTTGTTGGTGTGTGAGAATATGCGGCTCATTTTGAGCTCCAGCTTCTTAATTCATGATTGAAGAGAGACTGCCCAAAATGTGCCAATCACAATACGTGTTTTGTAGTTTACCAAGTTTGTCGTGCGATTTTGTGCACACACCTGCTAATGTAGACAATTGTGTAATCTAACCTCTTGTGTAATAGAAATGTAAAAAAAACACTGCAAAATGTGAATTGAACTCGTGTGCTTTTTGACACACATACGATTACAACTTGAGTGACCCAAATTGATGTACTGGTTATAGTATCCTCCGACACTGATAAGATACTCCATGTACCCATTTTGCCGTTCTCATGCAATGCTATGCTCCGTAGCTTATTTCTACTGACGATGTTGGGACTTGTAGAGTGCTGCAGTCACAGTGATTAGCACACTAAACCATTAACCCGGGCGACCCGAGTTTGATTCCTGGCTGAAATGAGTGGTGAGTAAAACTTTATACTGGCCCCTTGGGAAAAGTATGGTCAAACAACCCCCAACGACCAATACAGAACTGTTTCAGTTTCATTTATTTGGCATAGCCCTGTGAGCCATTCGGCTCTTGAAACTGTGAGGCTTTCACCCACCAGCGGCTTGACAAATGGTGTAAAAATCGGCACGTGTGGTCGGTATAATTAACTTTTGACAGAATGTTCCTCGTATATCAAGAGGCGGCAATGCAGTCTGCGTGACAGCGAGGTCAGACTTGGGTTTCAAAAAAGACCGAACTAATACATCGCACGCTTGCTACAAGACTGTAATGTGCACCAGTGACTCAGGATGAGCAGTACTCTTTGAGGGGTGTAGTCAAAAAGGTTTTGACAAAATAATATAGCACCAGCCTTGCTGACCCAATCTTCGAATCCCCATTATATGTCTGTTGATTAATATATCGTATGAATTAATACTGTAAAACAGTTATATATTTATAAAAAAATTGTACACTTGTAATAAGTGAGTGTTTTATTGTGTTTAGCATTCTCTAAACTTCTTTTTCACCCAATGACACAGGCTAAGCATGATCACCTAGAGATGTTGGATGACTGCAATTGTTAAAACCGCCATCAACCAAAGAGACTGATCTGTGCGCTTCACTCCACCCAGCACAGTGGCACAAATCCATTCTCCTTTCCCTTTGGTTGTAGGGTTCGAGGGAAACAAAGTGGGAGAATCGAAACGTACGTTTGAAAAACAAAACCGTTTCCGATGGAGCGTTATCTGCAATATTTCTCGACGCTGGGAGACCCGCGAAGGAGCCCGGGCGATGACGAGAATGAGGCCATCGTCTCGGAGGAATCTGACGACGTGGAGCAAAGCGTCCTGCAGCCTCCACCTCCCTCATTTCGAGAGTCCCTCAAACGCATACTCACGTCTGAGCGCTTCCAGGTACTCAATCATTTTTTGTAACAATTTTTTTCTACAACCAGATAAGGCCCACTGAGCTCTATATAGATCTTTTTCAGAAGCAACCTGGCCACAAATTATAGTTAAAACTAAGTGGCTTATCATCACGTGGGAATTTATAGCAGCCAAAAATACTCTTAAATGCACTTTGATTCTAAATGTGGAGGGAAAAAACCGGAGGACCCGGAGAAAAAGCCACGTGACCATGGGGAGAGCATGCAAACTCCCGCACCTATTAGCACAGTTGGCTTCGTATGGTGCAAAAGAAGTTCTACATACAGACGTCGGGGTCAGGATCAAACCCACGACCTCCTTTATACCAGGCGAGGGAGTTAATATCTCACCACCACTGTCAATATAAACAGCTCCTTTTCTCATACCTCTGTTGTGCTTTCTGGTTGTTACGACACATGATACTTCCCAAAGGTACAACCGAAAGCTATCCAGCACAATCATTAAAATCTACGCAAAAAAGGATTAACTCGTATACTACTTCACTAAGTCATAGCCTAATGTTCTGAGAACATTTATGTGTTATAGAGGCTTAGTGTCTAACCAAACATCTGAAGTGGGCTGGAGCAGGGCTGCATTATGAAACCTGTGACTTCAGGTTTGATTCTAGCCCACAGCTATCATTGGTGCCGAGTGATATCTGAACTGACTCTGGGCCACCCATTCCACATCACCAATCTGCACCGACCTATATGGAGAAGCGTGGTCAATCAACCCTCATGTCCGACACTCTGTGGGGAGGCCTTCATCCAGCAGTGGATTAACAAGAGCCACACCATAATTTTTAGTTTACTTGTAATGCCGCAGGTGGCTGTGGTGTGCCTGGTGCTACTGGATGCCGGGCTGGTGATGGGCGAGCTGATAATCGACCTTTCCATCATCAAAACTCACAAAGACAGCGTCGCCCCTGAGGTGGGTCCACCTGCTCGACGTTAGGGGTCACGCATTGGCAGGGTTGGCAGGGATGTGGAGCAACAGAGAACATCAACAACATTTCTGGTTGTGGCCAAAACAGTTTTATAAGGGCTATACAGGTGTGCCTGGAACACACTCGCACTATTATCAGTATAAAATATGCTCTGCAATTGATGCCCTTCGCTCGATGAAAGAATGTACTATGATGTTCACATTAGTTGCTGCAAGAGAACGCAATTCGTGGGGTGGAGTGGTAGTTTTAAGTGAGTTTCAGACTCCATGCAAGGGGTAATTATCCACACATGCTATGTCAGTTATGGCAGAAACCAGTAAACAGATCTTGTAAAAGTATGAAAGGGCTTTTTTTCCTCACTATAGCTTTGTCTACATAATTGGAATTTTTATTTCATCACCCATTGATATTTTACAGGCATTTGTCAAAACCACCACTACTGGATAAAGACCTTCATCCATGGGGGTTGTTTGGTCATACATAACCACCACCGCCAGTCAGTGTTAGTGATGTTTAGCAGTGGCTGGGAATTGAACTGGGGTCGCCGGGGCCAAAGCGCAGTGGACTAACCACCGTGCCACCGTTCAAACCCCAAAATGTAGGATAGGGTCCACAGCCATAGCGAGATCTATACTTGATGTGTTGCGTGATGTGTCGAAATATTTTCCAGTGAGAGGGACCCAGCTGAAATTAGTACCTCAGTTATGCGGCGTGGGATCTTTGTCTTTGTTCAGGTTCTGCACTACATGAGCCTCGCCATCCTGTCGCTCTTCATGGTGGAGCTGGCCGTCAAACTGTTTGCCTTCCGCCTCGAGTTTTTCTGGCACCCGCTGGAGGTGCTGGACGGCGCCGTTGTGGTCATCTCGTTTGCGCTGGACATTTTCTACGCGTCGCGGCACGACGGCTTTGATGCCACCGCCTTCCTCATTCTGCTGCGTCTCTGGCGGATCGCGCGCATCGCAAACGGTCGGCACCACTAACCGCACAGCGTACAATTCAGAATAAGAATATTTATTTGTACTGGAGGAATCCGATGAGCTATGAAGCTCTTTTTCACAGATATCCAGTAATTGACGCATGCGTGCGCTGTGCTGTAAAAGGTTGGCTTCGTGGGATCGATTCCTAAGTCGTGACATGCAGCATTGGTTACAATTAATATCCGACCCTTCGGCTATGCCTCTCCTTAGGTTGTACATGGTGGATGGGGGTGCTCTCCATGCATTTTGTGGGTGCACAGATACCTGGATGAATTGCGCCTTTAATGTAAACCATTATTATTAATTGACTATTTTTCAATATGCTGGTTCGTGCGCGTCGGTGAGACCTGATGAGATTTTCTTATCAGCCGCTTATTTCGATTCGGCGTTAAAGTCGCCGGACAGACATTGCGATGGTCAGGTTTTTGGTGTCATACATCTTCCCCAAGGTTCGCTCTGTCCTGACGTGGATTGATGAATGTGCTTGTCACCCACAGGCATCGTTATGTCGGTGAAGAACAGGACCGGACGCCGTGTCGCCGTGCTGAAACGCGAGAAGGAGGCTCTGCAGAGGCGCTGTCTTGAACAGGTGACGTCCGCGCTCCCCTTCCCCTCATGCCATGGGGCATAGAGCGCCAGAGCCGATGTCCCTCTGCAAGAAGCTCAAACCAAAAAATGCCACACGAACCCACAACAGTTAGCTGCCCCTGAAAACGCGTGGTGATGTCAGCATATTCTGTGGAAGGTTTGTTAAAGATCTTTTGGTTTGCGGTAATTGTTATATCCTTGTTATCATGATATGCTTTGATGGTTTAGGCTTCCAAAATAGTGTTCGAAAACTTTTTTATATTGACTTTGGCGCGGTTTTGTAGCGTTGGCTTATATTTAACGTGTAACATTTTGGACGCATATTTCCATACTTTATTTAAACATTATTTTGCCTATTAAATGGCGTGTATTGAATGTTGGATAATTAATAGTTAACAATGTTAACTTGTTGTAAAGTATGCACGTAATGACTTGCAGTTGGCATAAATGAGGAAACGCTGCACGGAAAATGTTAAAAGCAGAAGTCTGTGAAAACATCCCACTGTAGTTCAGGAAGCTGAAACTCAGAATAAAACATTATGCCAAGTGTGCATACTTAACAATGGAGGTTAAAGCGTTTCTAGTGAACATCTGAAGATTAATCCACATGTTCTAAGAATGTCCCTGCTTTGGGGGTTACAATTTAATTTAAAAAAGGTTATTTTTGTCTTGTTTGTTCAGCCTCATTCTATCAGCCTAAAGGTATTATTGAAAATCTTGCATAAATTATAGCCAATTCTCCCTCGCTAACATCTATGCATGCACTTTCAAATAACTTATTTAAATGCATGTATATAAATTCAGTTACTGGAATTCATTCAGCTGATGAGAGGTCGCTTTTTCAAGGCTCTTTTTCAGGGCCATCCTTTCGGAATGTTAGTTCAGACTCTTTTTTAAGCACGTTTTATTTGTTCGATAGAAAAAAAATGACTCAACGGAGAACGAAACATCGACAATCGATTGACAGAAATCCGTGTTTATTTTATCTCGTGCAGGAACAAGAGTTGGAATATCTGCGGTCACTGGTGCAGCAGCATGGGATCAAGTGGCAGCGTCCGAGCCAGCCCAGGTGTTAGGAGACCTTCGTTCAGAATCGCCGTATCCAAAGGGCACCGTTGTAGGTGTTCTAGATACATGGACCATTCCCTGATGATACACGTGCATCGTGATTGATAATTATTATTAGAGAGGGCTTTTTTATGTTTGGTGGCCCAGCGAGGGAATGTGACCACCTCGTATTTTCTTTAGCTGTGTGGTCAGCCACTCTGCAATTTGCATTGATTTGTGTGGAGGGCCAGTTGGAGTGGCGGAAAATTGATAAGTTCCTGAAGAAACCTGGAAATGTGGTGGTTAAAATTAATCGAGGGAGTTTGCTGCAGTGCGGCAAGATGGTCTCATAATTTTCGAGTGTACATAGAGCCACAGGCTAATCCAAAAATAATCTGCGACTGTAGTTTGTTAAGTGTTTCATATAACCAGCCATTCGGGTTTTTGATTCTGTAATGCATTTCAAAATAGCTCGTACATTTAAGTTACCTCGAGCAATATCAATTAAAGATGAATTTAAGCGATGAATTAATGATGTCCGCTGTGGAGCCACCAATGCAATGCCACTGATCACCAACAAGATGTGAAGTTACCAGTGAGCAATAGGCGTTCTGGCCTTTCGATATGTACCATATATATTTCTGTAGTGCATTTTTTTTACACCATAACAATGTACATTTGGCGCATTGTTGCACCACCACACATGAATATCGTGATGAGTTCCAGTATTACAAATTAAATAATATATGCAAGTAGCAGTGCAGCAATTTAATTTTTTTTCCCCTCAAGAATATTATACTGAGGTAAACATGACTGGTGTCGACCCGTTTTGGCAAATTGTTTAAATAATGGGACGAAAAATCCGAGATCGCGTGGCGTTTCCCGCGCATTTCACCACACACGCGCACTGTACCGCACTGTACGTGCGTGTAACCAAGATTCGCTGACGTCACCCTGGGGGGGGGGTTGTGACGTCACGCCCCTGTGGTGACGTAGCGCAGTGAACGCACCCTCCGTGACGCGCAAAAGACTCTCGGGACCCCCCCCATCCCCCGCCACCCCCCCCCACATCCCCGCTTCACCCCCCCATCCCCGCTTCACCCCCCCCATCCCCCGCTTCACCCCCCCCATCCCCGCTTCACCCCCCCATCCCCGCTTCACCCCCCCCATCCCCGCTTCACCCCCCCCCCATCCCCGCTTCACCCCCCCCCCGCTTCACCCCCCCATCCCCGCTTCACCCCCCCATCCCCGCTTCACCCCCCCTCCCCGCTTCACCCCCCCATCCCCGCTTCACCCCCCCATCCCCGCTTCCCCCCCCATCCCCGCTTCCCCCCCCCATCCCCGCTTCACCCCCCCCATCCCCCTTCCCCCCCCATCCCCGCTTCACCCCCCTCCCCGCTTCACCCCCCNATCCCCCGCTTCACCCCCCCCCCCCCCATCCCCGCTTCACCCCCCATCCCCGCTTCACCCCCCCCCATCCCCCGCTTCACCCCCCCCNATCCCCGCTTCACCCCCCCCATCCCCGCTTCACCCCCCCCCTAATCCATACTCCGCATAAGCAACCGCCAACCAATCGGCAAAAGGCCCGCTGCCTCCACGTGACCTTCAAAGCAAGCTCGCGCGACCTTGCCCGTGACGTCCGACGATGCGTGCGAACTGAGCGGCCATCTTGGGTAAGGTGGGCGGGGGGAGTGAGGCAACGCGAGAGAGGCGCGCGGCGGTGGTGGTGGAATCCGATGAGCTGCGATGCTCTTTGCGTTCCCCGGAGCCAGGGTTTTCACAGACGTGCGTGTGTGTGGCTCGCTGCTGTCACAAGCCTCGCAGTTTAGTTGAAGGTGACAACACCTCGTTCTTTGACCGGCGTGGAACTGTAGCCGGAACCACAACAACAACAACCACCGCCATCCCCCTGAGCAAGATGGCCGCACGGCGGCTGTCGGCGCCCTCTGCCGCCGTCACTGCCGGCAATGCGGCGTGGGAATTGCAATAGAGGGGGAGGGGGAGGAGCCCAGGCAGGGGGGGGCAGGCAGGGGGGNNGGGGGNAGGAGCCCAGGCAGGGGGGGCAGGAGGGNCCCAGGCAGGAGGGGGGAGGAGGAGCCCAGCAGGGGGGGGAGGAGGGGGGGGNAGGAGCCCAGGCAGGGGGGGGAGGAGGGGGGGGGGAAGAGCCCAGGCAGGGGGGGGNGCAGGGGGGGGNGAGGGGGGAGGGGGGGGGAGGGGGGGGACCCAGGCAGGGGGGGNAGCCCCCAGGCAGGGGGGGGGGGAGCCCAGGCAGGGGGGGGGGGAGGAGCCCAGGCAGGGGGGGGGNAGGAGCCCAGGCAGGGGGGGGAGCCCAGGCAGGGGGGGGGGGGGGAGGAGCCCAGGCAGGGGGGGGGAGGAGCCCAGGCAGGGGGGGAGGAGCCCAGGCAGGGGGGGGAGCCCAGGGGGGGGGGACCCAGGCAGGGGGGAGCAGGGGGGAGGAGCCCAGGCAGGGGGGGAGCCAGGCAGGGGGGGGGGAGGAGGGGGGGAGCCCAGGCAGGGGGGGAGGAGGGGGGGAGCCCAGGCAGGGGGGGAGGAGGGGGGAGGGGAGCCCAGGCAGGGGGGGGAGAGGGGGGAGGAGCCCAGGCAGGGGGGGGAGGAGCCCAGGCAGGGGGGGGAGGAGGGGGGGGAGCCCAGGCAGGGGGCTGGGGGGGATGGGGGAGGAGCCTGTCAAGGGGGGAGGAGCAGCAGCAGCGGCAGCGGCACAGGGGCAGTCGCCCACGCGTTCCTCTATTTTTATTATTTTAGTTTTATTATTTGTGCTACACTCGCCGTCACCACCACCACCACTCTCACACGCGGCACGAGCCGGGCGGTGTGGTTCCTTCCGACCAGTGGCGGCGGCGTCGTCGTCGTCTTGTTGAAGGGCAAAGGAAGCGAGAATTCCTCTCCCCGACACGTGAAGGAGCGGACGGGCTCCGCGTGGAGACCGAGACGCGTCACGACGTCTGCGCGGGCCGAGGGGCCTCCGCCGCAAGCTTTACTCGAGTAGGTGACCACCTACGAGCCTCGTGCGCCTTCTATTCTGCACCTCATCACCATCATCATCATCGTCGTCATCGTCGTCGTCGTCCTGAGCATCTCCTTGGGGCCACCCCCCCCCCCCCNGTTCGTCTCTTTCGTTCCTCGCCGGCCTCGTGTCGAGGCGTCTCTCCGTGTACCACGACGACTCCTCATCGTCGTTCCTCCACCACCACCTCCTCCACCACCTCCACCACCACCACCTTCATCTCTCCTCGTGATCCTCGTCACCACCACCAGCGAGAGAATTTGCAGCTTGAAGTCGGAGCGGAGCTTACCCAGCGCGTAACCCAAATCGTCCTCGCCGAACCCTTCATCCCCATTGTGTTGGAGTCTTTATTGAATATCTTGACGACATCCCATCCCTCATCACCCCATCGCATCTAAAACGTATCTCCCATCTCATCCCACTATCCCATTGCATCTCCCCTCTCATCATCCCATCGGATCTCTTCACCCTGACCGTCCTTCGTATCCCGAACCCATCCTGCAGCTCGCATCACCCCACCGCATCCTTCTCCATCACCTCCTCCCTTCCATCACATCCCCACCCCCACCACACTTTCGCTTACCCCCCCCCCCTTATCATCCTCTGCCATCACCTCCCATCACCTCATTCTCCATCACNTCCCACCATCCTGACCATACCCTTCCCCCTTATCACCCATCACCTCCTCCCATCACCTCCTCCTCACCTCATCTCCCACCACTCCCATCACCTCATCTCCCACCACCTCCCATCACCTCCTCCCATCACCTCCCATCACCTCATCTCCCACCACCTCCCATCACCTCATTCTCTCACCACCTCCCTATCATCCTGATCACCCCACCACACATCTTCATATCTCTCCCACCACCCCCTTCCCTAGCCACCACCCCGAGCCATCTCCTCCATCACCTCCTCCCATCACCACCCACCACCTCCCATCATCACCTCACCCATCATCCTGATCACCCCTTTCCCCAACCACACATCTTCATATCTCTCCCACCACCCCTTCCCCAGCACCACCCCTAGCCATCTCGTCCCATCACCTCCTCCCATCACCACCTCCTCCTCCATCACCACCTTACCCATCATCCTGATCACCCCACCACACATCTTCATATCTCTCCCCACCACACATCTTCATATCTCTCCCCACCACCCTTTCCCCAGCCACAACCCCAAGCCATCTCGTCTCCTCTGTGAGTGTGGCTACCTGGGGGGGGGGNTGGCTGCTGTGCTCGTCTCGTGCCTGGGGGGGGGGGGTGGCGATGCTGTCGGCTCTGCAGTGCGGGCGCCTCGTGGCCCGCGCCGTCCTGGGGGCCTCTCCCTGGGCGACTCTCGTGACTTCTCGCTCGTCACGGCGAGCTGCGGGTTCGGCAAAGACTTCCGCAGACTCGGGTGCTCAAGAAGGGGATGTGCTTCGGGGACGACGCATACTTCATCGCGAGACATCGGTCGGCCGACGTGCTCGGTGAGCTGCTTTGGAGGGTGGTGGTGATGGTGGTGGTGATGTTGAATGGTGACTGATGGTGGTGGTGGTGTTGTTGTTGGGTGATGAGGTTGTTGGGTGATGATGTTGAATGATGATGATGATATAGTTGGATAATATCGATGATGATGTTGAATGATGATGATGATATAGTTGGATGATATCGATGATGATGTTGAATGATGATGATGATGTAGTTGGAGTATGTCGATGATGAAGTTGTATGACAATGATGATGTCGTTGGTGAAGTTGTTGGATGATGATGATATCGATGATGATGATGTTGGATAATGATGTCGATGATTAAGTTGTTCGATGATGATGAGGATGATTATAATGATGTCGATCATGAAGTTGTTGAATGATGATGTCGATGATGTAGGATGATGAAGTTGTTGGATGATGATGACGATGGTGATATCGATCATAATTATGCTGCTCCAACGGCGGCAACGTTGTCTCTTCTTCTCAAACAATGCTCCATAATGACTGCAAAGCAGAATCAGCACCACCACCACCACTCCCGGCGCGGATATTTCACAACACACCACCGCACCGAGTAGCTCGATTGAGGCCGAGTCGACCTAGGGGGAGACCGGCCCAGGGGTGGTGGCGAGGGGGTCGTCGGGACTTCGTGACGCAGCCGCTCCCAGACACACGACACGTGAACGAACACGGCCTCTTTCGAGATGCGCGGTGGTCTTGTGTTTTTATTGGGTTGTGATCTTGAGATGGTGAATGCTGTTGTGGTCTACGTCGTTGTGCCACGTTGTTCTCTCTCTCTGGCACTTGGTCGCTGCGAAGCGGGGCTGGCTCTTGAGATTACGGTGGGGTTGTGTTTTTAATTTAGACGAGTTCCAAAATTCGAATAGTAATTGTGAGTTGCTGTTGTTGTTGTGGTGGTGGTCCCACCGCGTGTTGATTGCGAACGTGGTTCGTGTTGTTATTGTGTAGATGGAAGGGGAGTGTGTGTCTGTGTGTACGTTGGAAACTTCTTTCGCACCGTACGTAGCCCAACGTGCTCATCGGAGGTGCGGTGGCAGGACAACGAACTGAACACGAAAAGCAGTTCTAAAGAAATGCGTTTTCAATCGAGATTTTTTTTTAACGGGTGGATTTGAAGGTGTCATCGATTGCCTTTTGTGTCGATGGCATTGCTGGTGCAGTGTCTGTTGGGTGGTTGTTGTCTGCCTAATTAATAGTCAACTGAATGTTTCGTGTTGGTTGTCTTGTCTTGTGCTTTGGGTGGTCGCAGAGGTTGTGGTTGGGAGCAAGCATGGTGGTTGTGGTGGTGTTTTAAGGTGGTGGTTATCATAAGTTATTGCATTGTGGCCGAGCACTTTATTGGCATTTATTTTAGGATTGTGTGTACTCCAGGTATATTGTTGTTGTCGTGTGGTTGTTATGTGTTTCAGTTGTGTGCATTCTCTACGGCTGGGACTAGTAGGTGCGATATTGTCTTGTGGTTCTAGTGAGTAATGATGCAGTACCTTTTTGGTTGTAGTCGTACTTTTGAGAGTTGTATTTTTGTGGTGGTTATGGTTATTATCTGTATTTTGTAGTGGTTGTGGTTATTATCTGTATTTTGTAGTGGTTGTGGAATTGTGCTCACGCGTGGTCCTGGTGGTTGGTCCACCACAATCCCTGCGGTGTTGTAGTGGGTATGATGTCGGCTATGGTTGTGCCTTTTGGATGTCACGGTGGTTAGAGTTGGAGGTAAGAACACAAGTTGTTGGGGTGGAGATCGTAGCTCCGATACATTCGTTGTTGGCTTGCGGTTGCACTTGTGGCGGTGGATTTGGAGAGGCCCTCATCCAGCAGTGGATTGACAGAGGGGTGACCATGTACACAGTGTTGCTTGACAACGGTTGTGTGTTGGAGGCCTTGGTTTAGAAAGGTGGCTTTAGGACAAGCACCGAGCCACGTGTTTCTATTCTCAGCCAGTTGCCACTGCTGTTACCACAGCTATCGCCACCACCACGACTAACAACACCCCACGAACGGTCATCTTCACCAACACTAAGCACCACTGCCACAGCACTAATACTTTTACCACCATCACCAGCAGCACTAACCAACATTGCCATTGTCTTTACCACTCCCAAAAACACTGCCACTAACAACCACGACAATCGCCGGCATCACCTACACCATTGCCACCACCAACATCACCAGCATCGCCACCAAAAACTATAATATCGGAGCCTTCAACACCAATAGCACCGGTTACAGTAAACACATGCCTTCATACTTAATTCTGCCGATGTACTTATTATCTCACCTGCGTTACAGATCATCGTTGCTGTCATTATTAGCTTGAAAACATATTTGTTTGGCCCTGCGGCGCCGATGGAACAAACTCTTCCTCTCCGCCGCCACCCGTGTGCTGGTGGTGGTGGGGTGTGAGACTGTCTGTGTGGTTAGCAGTGGTGCCAAGGCTTTAGTGGTGTGGTGCCAGAAGTCAGACGTCAAATCTCAGCCTTGAGACTTGTGTAGCTTCGGTGTCCAAGCCTCGCCACAAATAATGGCCTGACCTTTTCGAATAGTCCAATGTCACAGAACCTCATCTCGTCGGCGGCGGCGTGACCTTGTCACCGGCGAAGCCGGCAGTGCAGGCTGTCTTGCCTTTCCTGTTTAAGCAGCTTACATAATGTGTCTCGCGTAGAGGACACACGGGGGACACCGATCGGCTGCACGCAAATACGCTCGCACAATCATGTCCACGTGCTGCCAAGAAATGGAGAGGTCTCGTGGCCACACGCGCCACCCAAGATCACCCCCTCTAAATCATTGTCATCGCTACGATTGGCTCAAGCGCTCTAATTCCCGCCAATGCCACAACCATCGCACTATCGCTGCCGCTCGCGCCACCACTTTATCAGACGCGTCACTACCAACACCACTGCCGTTAGCGGCACCAACGCCACCAACACCGCAATTATTGTTGCCATCACTAAACCTAATTTCACCATAAGCTATTAGCAGCAACACCACTACCATCATCACTACCACCACACTGCCCACAGTCTCTCAAATGACCGCCATCATCCCCTCTACTTCACCACTACATCAAAGACAGATGTCTTCCTTATAGCCAACATCGGCTGTTGGTGCAAGTGCTATTAGTGAGCACTTATAAACGCCAGCACAGGATGGGGTTGGTTACCAACATCACGTCTCTCCAGTGGTGATGTTTGTATTCCGCACCAGGTACGCATTTAAGGCCGAGTCAACCTAGGGGAGACCCAGGACTACAATATCACGACAAGAATCACCAGCAACACTAACACTGACCACCAACACCACTACCCTGATCATAATACCACCACCATCATATGCCATAGATCGGTGACCTCGCCACCCACTAGCCTCCTTTTCATCCCAATCCCATCTCCCTCCGCGACCCTAGCCCCCGACCACGTCCCGTGCACGTGCTCCGATAGAGGCTGCTGCTTCGGGATAACCGCGTGTCCCTTTTCCCATCAAGGTCACCGCGCTCGCACACCCTGTGACATGCCTGCCACGGCAGCGCGGTGTGTACAGTCTTGCGTTTTGCAGGCTGTGCAGAACGTGGATGTGTTTTTGTGTATGTAGGTACTTTAAATAGAGTACATATGCACGTGAGGACGTGTGTGTGTCTACAGAAATGTTGTTATGTAGGCGGTGGTCGAAAGCACACGCTGCGCCCACAATCCCGGTCACCCGGGTTCACTCTTGGTTGTGATTAATGGCCTTAACGCCACTGGTGGTAAATTTGTATCAAGATCTCGCCCAAGACTTTCCAAGGTCATCGTAACCTAGAGGCCAATCCCTGTGCTTTCGGCAAAGTCGTCCAGGTATGCGTGGTTTTGGGCTCACTAATAGCTTGCATGCCTTATTAGTCGCTCACAAACCAGTATTTATCGAACCAGTCTCTCAAGTTTCCACTACAACGTTATTTGGCATGTGTTGAAACAATTACCAAGCACGTGTTTCTGTGAAACGGCTTACAGCTGTTCTCACACACACACACGCGCATGTGCGCCCTCTGTATAGACGTACTGTACAGGCCCACGTGTGGTAGTGAAAAATGTCGTGGCGCTTTCTCGGGGTTTTGCTGTCGAAGTTGCTGCCTCCAGCGACTACCAATTGAAGAGGTGGTGGAAAGGGGTACCTCGATGGTGGTACAGAAACGGATGCCGCATCGTATTTGTGCTGCTCTTAAGAATGCGATTGCCATAGTGGGCACAGAACCGGCTTGCGCCCGCTTTTGACCTTGGAAGGTTGCCCGTTTGGTATTTTCTCAGTGCGCCCGCGTAATGTGTCCCCCCCTCTTAAGGGCGCCGTGGCGTGGGAGGTATGCGCAGTTCTCATATCTTTGTGCCATAATAGTGCCGGCGCTGGACAGCTTCCACTCGCGAAAAGAAAAATTAACCGACCAGTTCGCGTCAAAGAAAAAAAGTATCCAGTGGGATTTAAGTTTGTGACTGCCAAGAGGGATTGTCGCTGTCGGCAGTGTGGGATGTTCAGAGCGAAGAGTGAGGGTGGTGTCATTCCTGTAGGGATTGCCGTAGGCTTAAGCCATGTGACCTATAAACAGGGATAGGTCATGTTTTTGTAAAGTTTCTAAATTGGTAAAAAAAAAAACCCAATACTGCACAAATGTTGTATCCTGTACAGTACCCACACCAGGTACTGTACGGGAGTTGTTTTTGTCGACGGAGAGTTCTGGTTTGTTTCATTCCATTGCCGTGTCTGCTTGACGTCCGATACTCTCTAACCTGTAAACCGTCGCTAAACTTTGTTTACACTTTCCGGTGTAATTACGGAAAAAGTCGCAGGCCTTCCCTGTTCCTATGAGATACAACGTCAAAGCACATGACGACCCAAAACACGTTGTTTTTATTTTCATTCGGCCTTATTTGTTATTCTTTGCGCCCAAGGGAAAAGTTTCTAAATCACTGTGAACATGGGCTTCAGGTTTCCAGCAGGGCCGAATCGCCACCGCTGGGTCAGTGTTTCGTGCGATTCACGACCTCCAATTTGAGGACATGGAATTTGAGGATGAGCTGCCCCGTATGAGGCTGTGCTCTGCACCTCACCCTGGTGCGGTGCGGGGGAGGGAGCCTCTTGCAAAACGGTGGCAGGCAATCGGTGAAACGCTGGCATGTGCAGCGGTGATCAGGCTTCTCGTGAGGGGTTGCGCACATAATCGCGCATCGATTGGCCAACGCCGCCAACCAACGCACGATTGGGGTGGGGGGAGCGCCGCTTGTTTTTCCGTCGAGCGGCGAACGAATGAACGAGCCAGCGAGCGATCGAGTTGACGTCGAGCTGACCCACGTGCCGTGCTTCCTCCTCCACCGCCCTTGCCTCTCCACAGGTGTGGCAGACGGCGTGGGCGGGTGGCGTGACTACGGCGTGGACCCGTCGCAGTTCTCGGCGACGCTCATGCGCACGTGCGAGCGGCTGGCACGCGAAGGCCGCTTCGTGCCCTCCAACCCCGTGGGCATCCTGTGCGCCAGTTACGCCGAGATGCTGCAGCACAAGGCTCCCCTGCTAGGTAATGTCAGAGCACCCATTCCACAGCCCCCTAAATCCGACGCGAGGCCGCGTGCACTTGTCCACAGGCAACGCCGACATAGGCACCTCTGATTTGCCTTGCTGGGATTGCTGCACATGTTACTTGGCAGTAGAGTAAACCCTCTTGACGCTGATATTGGGGTTGAGATCCTTTCCGTGACGGAGGGTTTTCCGGCATGCTCTGAATGAACACACCTCACATTAAATTGAATTCATTGGAGTCTTTCTGGCTCCACAGAGTATGACTCCAATGGGGTTTTCTGTGACCGCACAGCATATCTTTGCCATGACACCCCCCAACCACTCACCCCGTGTCTCCCTCTGCTGGAATGGAATCAACCCAGGGTGTTGGGTCTCGAGCAGTCACAGTGGAAGAGTGACCACTTATGTTGAGGCGTAAAGCTAGACAAGCACTTATGCTAAGCGGGTCACATGACACTGGCAAATCCATTATCGCTCTTCTCTATTCCCAGTGCATTAGAGCTATTAAAGAAGGAACGTTTGCCCAACTGATCATTGTGCATTTCCCAGAAGAGACGCATGTACTTTGTATGCAATGTCATTGTGATTCTTCTTTCTGTGTTACTACTACTACTACATAAGTCATTCTGCATGTGGTGCGTTCATAGACAGGCATATGAAACATCACGATGATATGATTTATCACGAATATATATATTTTTTGCCATTGTGGCTGCCAGATTACCCTGAACCTGCAGGTTAAAAACCTCTTCGAATAAAAAAAAAANGATCGATTGGGTAACTTTGATCACGGTACGTAACAATTTACTATAGACGGAAACGACAAACGGCAGCAAATCTTGACGGCGGCAGTGTTGTGTGCGCGTTCGGCCGTGTCGTTGCGTGCGGCATGCAGGCAGTAGCACGGCGTGCGTCGTTGTGCTCGACCGGAGCAGCCACAAGCTGCACACGGCGAACCTCGGCGACTCGGGCTTCCTGGTGGTGAGGGGCGGCCGTGTCGTGCACCGCTCGGACGAGCAGCGCCACTACTTCAACACGCCCTTCCAGCTCGCCATCGCGCCGCCCGGCGCCGAGGGAGCCATGCTCAGCGACAGGTGCGTTTCGTTTCCAGCGCGTCTGTGTGCGGATGCGTCGCTGCAGGTTTTCGGATGTGTGCAAAAAATCCGACCAACCCAGTCTGGGTGTGAACATTGGGATGATCCGAAGAAAAATATGTATAATTGTGTTTCAGTTGGATTAAAATGTGACGTCACCAGAGGCGACGTCATTTCCACGTCGTCGCTTTTTGCCAGAAAAAAATTGCCGCCATGTGACGACGTCAGTTTGACGATACATGCCGTCACAACTGTTTTACCCTGAAAATAAAAAAAAGCTATAAATATTTACAAGTATTACGTTTAGTGCAAAAGCTCTGACAGTTATTACATTTAAATACATTTTATTCTGAAAAATATCGAATAAATTTTGAATTTAAGCAAAATTTCTATGAATTCCATGCCCATAAAAAGTATAATCTTGAACTCATTGCTGGCCAAAGCTCATGACCTCATGGCCATGCCCTGTAGTGCGAAGTTTGGGACCATCTGGCCCAACGGCCCCAAAAACGGTCAGCAACTTAATCTTGCCCGGCCCACGGCCACGCGAGGCCCTACCACCTTGCAGCAGCCGGCAAACGATATTTCTCGCCGTCGATGCGAATAATAAATAAATAACCTTTGGGCATTGCAGGGGGGAGGGGGGGGGGGACAGAATATTTTCGAGTTGGCAACCCTGTGTTCTAAATTTGACAAGCTCGGTTCACCTGTTGTCTTTTTTAATATTTCATAGCACACAGTCAATGTTTAGTGCCAACTAATGTGCGACCCGCCAAAAGGTATTTGAGAATCTTATTAGGACAAGATTCCCCCACACCCCCACCCCTGGTTATGGGTCGCTGGGAAGCGAGTTGGCCACTTTATCTGCCGTCCGGCTCGACGAAGTCCGTGGTTGGCGCGGCAGTGCGCTTGTTGATTCTTTTGTCCGTGTCCCCGAAACACGGTCGCTGTGCCCGGTTCTCAACCTCACGGAACAGCTGGTTGTGGATTTTTGGGCCCTCTTCACGATCCGCCATGATTCTGAAACGAAGTCTTTGGGATTGGAGACCTCTCTTTCTAGAGCCCTCAATGTTTAGTAACCTTGTCGGGTTAGCTGTTGATTAGTTTGACCAAATATGTTTGATGTGCTCAAAGAATTGCAGTATTCTTCGTTCATTGGTGGCTAGAAATCTTTCTGTCCATGCGTTTTGTTCCATAGCATGCGTTTTGCTGTTGCGATAAACGTGTTGCGTAAGTCTAGTATTTTTGGAACAAACTGTAAACTATGGGTGTAACGATTCACCTGGTACCCCCAACCTCACGATTCAATGAAATGTCGCAATTCTGAGTTGTGATCTGGTTCAAGATACAATAATTTGCTTTAAACTATGTGGTGAATGTAACAGCCGCGAGCTACTGGGTGTGGTCAGATAAATTCTCCCGCACAAAGAATCTCTTCTTGTGTCTTGAAGTCAATGATGAATAATAAAAATAAGGATTTGCATTTCTTAAGCTTTTAAATGCTGCATCTTCTCAAAGCACCTTAGAAAACAAGAGGAAAATTCGAAATCTCTTGGCAAAAAGTAAATACGTGCAGGATTAACATTTCCTTAAATGACATTTGAGCTGTAACATGGTGTTTGCACGTTTATATATATTTTTAAACCTGTTCTTCATTTCGTTTTCCATGTAAAAATAAATAAGTATGTAACAAATGCCAACGAGATATTAAGCAATGCACTCCACTGCCCCTGACGGGGTTACCTGGCTTGATCACCTGAATGTTAAATTGTAGTTGTTGCTCTGCATCTGTATCGGCCATACGGAAGAAGAATATTTCCGGACCTTTGTCAATCCCCTGCTGAATAAAGGCCTCCGCAGACCTTTGCTGGCCACGGCGGTTGTTTGATCATACTTCACCCTGCTGGTCAGTGCAGGTTGGTGAAAGCGGCGGGCTGCCGACAATCAGTTCAAATTTCAATCGCCGCTGGAATTTAAGTTGTGAAACCAACCCAACCCTCCCTGTGTGTGATGTACTGTATTTTGCGAACAATACTTGCGTTTAATGTTCAGCCCTTGCACTCCATTTTAGCCTTTTCTGGCAGGCTTTTTATAGATTATAACTTACATTACAAATACCTGGTTTCATAGATACTTTTATGGTTTATGGGGCTCAGAAAGCTACACTTATACTTGCTGATTTGAATGCCACGCAATTTGGCTTTTAACTTGTGAAATTTTCACCTACGCCTTCCTTTGCTTCCTTTTCGCGTGCACGTAGTTTTTGGGCCATAATTTGTTCTGAACTCCCCCCCCCCCCCCNACGCACATTATTTGGCAATGGGCTCTTACCGGGGCGAAATGGAGAAGTTGCAGTTCAAATTACGAACCTTACCAGTTGCAGGAGAATATAATTCCGAGAAAGGTACATTTCTTTAAATACCCTTAGCTAATGCACGGCCTCGTAAAAACGACGCCGAATTGTTGATTACGTGCGACACGATGTTGCGACACGGACAGGGGCCGCGTGCACATTTTCCGGTGGACCTCAATCGTAGGGCGCCAGAACGTGATTATTCGCTTGCAGCCACAGTGGAACGCATACCTGGACGCGGTGTGCCGGGGCGTCGGATTATTTTGCGGCCCGCTTGAAATTAAGCCGCCCGCCGGGTTACACACGGACCATTAACGAGACCGCCGCCGTTCCCGCAGCCCCGAGGTGGCGGACAGCTCGTCCTTTGATCTGCAGCTCGGCGACATCATCCTCACCGCGACAGACGGCCTCTTCGACAACATGCCCGACCACATGATCCTACAGGAGCTCCGCACCCTCAAGGTGTGCGACGCACGCGGTTAACCTGCCTCTGCGCTGGGATTTCGCTAGAATCGAGCCTGATATTCAGGTAGCCCATAAGTCTTTTCCAGGACGGATGTTAAAACGTCCCAGTTTCTTTGTCCATCGTGTAATAGATACACCTCCCAGACGATGAATTCATACGTGCAGTTCTCCCAAATTCTGGTGTTGTGCGAGAATATTCTTGCGATGATGTGTCCCGGTTTTTTTTTTACCGCGGAGGTGGCAACCGTGGATGAGGCATGTTGCCGAAGCCGCAAACCTAGCAGGGCTCTTCGTGTCCCAAGCAAAAGTACTTTGTTTACATCGACAACGGAATACCGCAGCTTTGTCTTCTGGCTAAACGTAAACGTGAATTCACTCTGTTCATTCATGAGCCCACGAATGTGTAGGGCTGCTTCCGACAGCATCATGCGTGTAATTTTGATTCGGCTGCCAAACCTTGGGAGGGAATGGAATGTACCCAAAAAAAAGTATTTACTTATTGTTTAATTATTTCACAAGAGCTCGAGAAAATTGCTCCACAATTGATTTTAACAGTTCCGCCACTCCTCGTAGACCAGTTGACATGAGCTCCCGGCTCGGCCAGTGGCCTGATACGGATGAGGTGCCCCCACTGCACTGTAAAAACATTTCTGGCAGCATTAATAAAACATCCCACCCCCCCACCGCACTGGCTGCCGCACCACGATTATCAAACGCCATTCGACGTCATCGTTGGTAAAGTGCGGCCTTTTGTGTGGCGGCTTCGTAGCGCAAATCCCCAAGCTGGAAATTTTCCAGCAGTTGAGTTGTGAGTAATAAATAAATAACCCTTCTTACATAACAATGGCTTCCTAAGTCCCCCACACCTCCCCTTACGAAAGGGGTGAATTCAGTTCGCTGGAGATGTGTTGTTTAGCGCTGCCGTGAGGGATCCTGATCGAATTAAATAAGCCAAAATTGGTTTGTGCTTGGTGTGTGTGCGCATGGGGACTGGTCAGGGCTCGGACATGGAAAGCATCGGGCAGACGGCACGCAGCATCACGGAGCAGGCTCGCGAGCTGGCCTACGATCCCGAGTACATGTCGCCCTTCGCCCGCGACGCCTGCAGCAACGGCCTCAACCTCAGGGGTACGAAGCGCACGGTCATGCACGGGCCAAATCGAGAGCACCTGTTTTTAAGCGAAAGAAAGTGTGGACACTTTTTGTTCGTTGTGCAGATTTTTAGGGGGAATTTGTTTTTAAAAACGTGTACGCTGTTGTGTTGACGTTTGCGCGCGTGTGTTTGTCTCTGCACAGGCGGGAAGCCGGATGACATCACCGTACTTTTGTCAATAGTTGCGGAGTACACAGACTGACTAACCATGGCGCTCCATCGTGCTCCTCGAGATTGAAGTGGCCGTGCCGTCACTCGCCATCTCTGCGACACTGCCCATCCCCATCCTTCCTGCCTCCGTCTTCCCCTCCACCTGCAATCTTGCACCTTCTTGCCACCAAATTTTTTTTGGTTTTGTTCAACCGGAGATCAACTTCTGCTCGACGGTCCCTCCCGCTGCCACTCCTCTCCCTTCCAACTCGCGGCGACGAGAACGTCGGATGGGGGAGGAAAGAGAGGGCGCCAGGAGACGCGAGGTTGCCGTGGTTCCCGCAGAGGGCCGTGTGACCCTGTGAGACCAACTCTTCACGCGCTCCACCGTGGGGAGCCAGCAGCAAGCCCCCCCCCCCTTTATTCGTCCTGTTTTCCGGAGGAGAAAAAAATTCCGGACTTGTGAGACATCGTCGCGCGCACTGACTGCATAATCCTCACGCGCGAAGCGACATGGGAAGCCTCACCGCTGCTGCGTCTTGCCCCCTTTCGTGCTCCTGTACGCCACCGTCGAGAGTTCTCGGCTCTCCGATCGCCGGTGGTCGCCTCCTCCAGCGATGCTGTGGTTTTTCACTCCCCACCCGACCCTCTGCGTCGCAGGATCCTTCGAGCGAGGGATGGCGGGGCGCGCACATGCCATGTCGGCCCCGCACCACCGTGCGGGCCACGTGCCAGAGGAGATAGGAATTGGCGGATTACGCCACGTTAAATGCCGTCCCTATTACTTCCTAATGCCCTCCTACCACCGCCCTCTTATCGTGTATATTAATGCCTTTCTTAATTGCAGCCGTGAGTAAATTGTGCTGAAACAAAGCAAGTGAAGACTTGAAAACCTATTGCAAAAAAACTAGAACATTATGTATATATATGTATATGTGTATACGTTCCAATATAATTTTTTTCCACTGAACGTGAAGGGCTTCCGTTACGTAGTCAAGAAAGACGAGTCGCCCCTAAAATGGTCTGTTCGGTGAAAAAAACATTTTCTTGTGAATGTTTTTATTTTCTTATTGTTACTGTTAATAGTGTTATTAATGTTCTTTTAAAAAAAAAAATTCAATAACCTCTGTGGTCGCTGAAGCAGCAACAATTTTAATACCATCGGCATATACGTATACATATATATTCAACGAAGAAACTCCTTAATTTATTATGTGACGTGCGTACGTGTGTGCAGATTCCATCCCACTTGTATGTAAAGTACTTATTTATTCGGTGCCGTAGGGTTGTGCCGCGCGAGTGTGAGAGAGATGGGTGTCTGGGTCGGTCCTGTGTGCTCGTACGTTTGGCTTGCGTGAGTGGGCGCCGTTTGGCTTTCCTAACAGGGGAAGGGGGGGGGGNCGCCCTCGATTGCGCCTTCGGTAAGTGCCGGTGCCGGACAAGTTCAAGCATTGCATTTCTTTTCAGAATGTGACGAACCAACAACAAGTTGTTCTTGGCATGTGCTACTGCTGCTCCTGGGGGTCATGGAAAAAGGAAAAATATTTGCGCTCTCTCAGATTCTTGTAACGTTATATTTTAATACACAGTATTTAACTTCAATTTGACATGAGCGAGTGCCTTCCCATTGCTGAAAAAAAACCTCGATGTATCCCCCCGCTTACACGAATTCCTTGGAGACACGTATCTGAGAAGCTGACAGTTTATTTTCATGGCCGTCAGTGAGTGCATTCTCAACGCCCCCCCCAACCCCCAGGTGTCCGTCGCCCCATAAATCTCCGCGTTTTACCAAGCGACGGGCCCGTGCAGTGCGCTCTGGACATTTGCGGCAAGCGGACAAGATTTGAGGACGGGTTGAAACCCGAAGCGTGGATGGGTGGCAACTCGTTGCCGCCTGGGTGTTTGGGAGTGCCAGTGTGCGGCACCGTTTGTCACGCGATGTCCTTGCGTCGGTTTATTACGGCCGCGTGCGGAGGCATGCAGCATCGGGCACCAGGAGCAGAGTCCAAATGTGTGGTTGTCGCGAAGGTTACTTAATGTGTGGAGACTTGAGAAGGATGTGATGCTTTAAAAAAAAAATCAGTTTTTGACTCATGGCTTTGATTCTCATACAACATAACCTTGGCGCATGACAATATAAAGGCAGTAGCAGCGTGTGTGTGGGTGCGTGCGCTGGGAAAATGAGCGTAGCGAAGTGTGCGCTTTCACCGTAAAGCTGTAGGTCACTGTGCGGTTTGTTTTGAAGCAATACCATACGTTACCAGGTGCACCGCAGACAAAAATGCAACATTGTAAAAAAAATAAAGGAATGTCAGAGACTTTTTTTTGTTTATCTAGCGGTGTCGTTCATTCCGCAAAACAAATGTAACGCTTCTCGCACGTGACTTACAGCGACGTTGGTGCTCTTGCGCCCACCGTAACCCCTACGACCTGGCCGATGGAAGCTGCAGATGTCACCCCCCCTGACGACTGCAGTGTCAAGTGGGGGCGCATGGGACACCACGGTGGTCGCGGTCAAATGTCGCCGCTTCCACATTGTGGAAGCGCCGAAAATATTTTAGAAATGTGTCCCGGGGATGCCAAACTTGCGAGTATTAACCATGCACCCTTTGTGCAAATCCAGGCTATGATACCAGCACAAATACGAATAACGGGCAGTGAGTGATCCGTGTTCATCCGTACAATCCAAAGCACGTGTTGACGTATCTGCAGTACTTGGCCCATCAAGGGTTTTCAAACTGGCACGCGACACTTTTTGCTCTTACAATATGCCCACATCTTTTTGTACAGCGTGATTGAAATGCGGTGGCCTTCTGATGGCTATGTATTCCCAAACTGTTTTGCGAGGTTTGAGTTCCGTGTTAACGAGCAGTATAAAATAGGCGCGCAATCTTTACGCTGCAGCAATGTGGTCCCGTGGAGGACTGGTCCATGATTTTTGCCCTTTTGTCCACATTGAGAAGGGGAAACGCACCAGCCCGCAATCGCTTTGCTGCCACTTTGGTTGGTTGAGCACGTCTCCGCCGTCCCTTAAGAATTGTCACGAAAACCACGATCTCTTGTGGATTTGACCATCGTTACGTATAACACATTCCATTTGAATGATCGAATGTTGAACTTTGCAGAATTAAAATACGTTGGCATGCAGTTGGGGCCTCATTTGAAGTGAACCCAAGGGGAAAACGCCACAGTTCTGGAAACATCTACGCTTATAGCAACCACGCAAATGTATGCATTGTATGTACCAAAGCTTGGCCTAAGACAACCAGCTCAAACGAACTGTGGCTGTGTTTCGTGGAGATCAACTGGTTGTGAAAATTTGGCCAAAACATTTTCTGTCATAGATGCGGTTTGACTACTTATGTAGGTTATAAGTCTTGTAACAATAAATGCGTGTTTTAGGGTCTAAACATTAAATTGGATAGTGGCCAAGTACCATTTATGGCCCTCAAACTCCAACAAGTTCAAGAACATTCTTATACACTTCAACAGCAAGCCACAGATGTATGTCAGCACGCCAAATTCTTGTGGAAATAAACCAACTTTGAAATGAGGGGAAAACCCATGTCATCGCAAATAGGTGACAAGTCCACAGGTAATGTGGAGCGCAAGGAGCAAGTCGACTGGCGAGTTTGACATTGCAGTGAGGAATAAGAACATCGAGTGCACAGGCAGCAAGTTACGTGAATATAATGAACACCTATTCCCCCCCCACCCAAAAAAATCTAGGAGTCCAATTGTGAAGTTAGGAGCCGCGGAGTATCAACCCATGAATTTGATGGCCGCTCATGTAAACGGCTGATATTAATGTATCGTATTTGGAAGAGAAAATGTGGTCATGGATAGTCATTTCATTTTTTTTGTTGGTGACCAAAAACGTTTGGGTTTAAAACAGTTCCCAATTCCCCGACTAAACACGAGATTCAGTTTAAAGGAAGAATGTAAATCGGGGTAGGGCACACACATTCGTCGTGACTGAAGAGGCTTCTATGCAACTGCACCGCGTGGCACATCGGTTACATTTGCTGGTGTGGGAAGACCGCTTATGGGTGATACGGGCGTAATGGAAAGATGGGGAGTGGAAGGAGACGAGATGCGCCATGTGGGTGAGAGGCTGCGGTGTGACCCGCTCATCACGAGGTTGCTGAGGTGGGCGGGGGAGATTTTAAAAAAGAACCAAGACTATCAATGTTTCAAGATTATTTACCCATCGGTGGATGTTTAAATCGAGCTGGTCCCAATCTTGCTTGGGCCATGCACAAGTATGTGAACTTTATAACCGGGCGACAGTCCAACCGAGTCGACGCAAGATTTACGGTGTAAGGACGTTAAACTTTGGGGTCATTTTACGGGTGGGTGACTCGTGACTGTGAATCCACAATGTTGGGGTTTATAGGTCACAGGTGGAGCTATTTAGACACTTTCCCCAGTGCAGTGTTGCCTCTTTTTTATTGGAAAGCAGGGGGGGGGGGGGTCAAAGAGCATTGGGAAGATGTAGCCAAAATGACTCGGTGGTGTCAGATGATTGCTCATGCCCCGGTATGCTGGGTCGGCACGTGATGACATCAGGTAAAAAATAGCGAGTTCATGGTCTCAGCACAGTCACCAATGGCAACACCATAAATAAATAAAAGACTTATGCCTTTTCCCTTTGGCTAAATATTAGATCTTGAGTATATTGTGGTTTGCTATGGAAAGAACGTGCGTGTCGCAGGGCATGTGGAAATGTGCAGGGCTCCCTCACGGATAAAAACAGATTACTTGAAAGGATCTCAAGTTGTGGTGTCCGCCTTCCATGTTCCACATCGACTCTTCTCTAGCCACGGGGTAATATAAATTGCTTTTCAAGATATCCAAATAAACACCTTCCACCTTGCAACACGGCACCGCCAAGACTTTGCAATACAGAGCCACCTAGAATATCGCACGGGGCTGGTCAGGCGATGTGCAAATCACAGCTCAGCCGAGGTTTGTTTTTAAGTTGTTTTATTGGTAACCCTAGAGCCAAAGAACAGAACTCCAAATCCACGTCTTCCACAGCAGTTCATCGGCGGCTACATCGGTACTCGGCTGGGTGCCACTGCTGCCGCCCGTACGACAACGCATGCAGCGGCGGCGCACACGATCGCACCCCACTTCATCGATAGAGCAGCAAGTCTCGCGGTGCCCCCCTCCACACATCGGACACACCCGCAGCTCAAATGGCAATCCATCGACGGGTCACATGTGGTGATGCAGTGCGGTAGCCAATTACAAAATAATAATACATCCTTACATGACCTTGGACAGGCTCTGCAAAGGAGCTGCTTCGCTATTGCTATAACAGAACCACTTTTAGTTGAATCAATGATGCCCCCCCCCCCCAACACCTGCCCCCTTTATTTCTATGAACTCGGACCGTGATTGCTCGCCACCGCCTAGCCAGGTGAGGTTTCCACAGCGAGAAATCGTGCGGTCACCCCCACCCCCCGGATGCCAGCTTTTGATTGGCAAAGTGACAGCATTATGGCGGATGAGCTTTTAAATGCGTTTGGTTAAAAAAAACAGAGTTTATTTGAAATCAATTCTTAAAACGGCACACCAACGCAAGAGTTCTAAAAATCTATTAACGGCAAGGTATGTCGTCATCGGCACATAGTGCACCGGTGGAGGGTTTCGTGGTGGTGGTGGGGGGGGNTAACGAGGGGTGAGAGGAGGGTAGACAGTGACTTGAAAGGGCAGGGTGAAGAAGGGGAATTGAGGCAAAGAAAAAAATAATCACGCTTATATTGTCTTGCCATGCAGCGCTAAACCACCATGCTGAGGGCGAGAACTTTGCCTTCAGTTCTACTGCAGCAACACAGTTCAGGGATGTATCTTGTGAATGCCCATGCACTTTTAAGCATATGCACGTTCAATTCGCGAGAGAAAGCAACCTTCAGTTGAACACTGCCTGCACTGTTCCCGTCAACTGTCTTGAACGAAGCAGCGACTAAACGAAAGGAAATTGCAAACGGCGGGCTGCGTTTTTGTTTCTTCTTCTACATAATCTGCAGTAATGAAGTCCCACTATCATTCGTTGCCATTATAACTTCCAAAGCTCTGTTTGGCAGGAGGGATGAAGACAGGCAGGTTTGTGAATGACGATGACTCAAGTCACCCCACCCCCCTCCCCATTCACACTAACACTGGAGTACGTATTAATATTACTATTAATAACCTTATCGGGTTTTTTTCTTTTCTTTTATTTCTTTTTTTTTTACAAGACGTACGCCACCATTATACACCACATGTTTCAACCACAATGGCAGCGACAGGGAGAGTGTTGATTAAGGTAAATTGATTCACCGACTGCTTTTAGGATCAGCTGCTTTTTTAAAATTTTATTTGATCGACTTTTTTTAAAGTTTTCTCTTTTTTAAGCAAGAAAAAAAGGGAAATCCTCCGCTCTGAACGAGGGATAATTTGCGTCGAGGCTAAGAACGACTGCCGATGTCGGGAGAGGAAGGGGGTGATGGGTTGGGGGTTCAGGAAGAGGGGCTGGGTGGCGCTGGGTGGGGTTGGGTGGCTGTAAGGATGCTGCCATGAAGGGACGATGGCGTGGGGACGCGTGAGTGAGTTACGACGGCAAACATCAGTTTTCCTCCGCCTCTGGCTTCTCCTCGCTAGGCTTCTCCTCGCGTGGCCGTGCGCCTCCGAAGATGGACGACTGCGGGTTGGCCACCTGGTTCAGTGGCACGGCCACGGTGCGCGGCTTCAACTGCAGCCTCGGCCTCTGCGCTCGCTCCTCTGTGATCGCATCGTGAAGGGAGGGGAGGAAGTGGGATAGACGAGGGGCGGGTGAGAGACGGATGGCCGAGCGAGGATCTCATCGGACCGCTGGGGTTTGTGAAAAGGTGCAACACGCATGCAGACACTGCACATGCAGACTGCGCTTGCCGATGGTGCCAAAAACAACTAATTATGCGAGTAGCGCAAGTAGATCTTTCAACTATCGGGTTTTTTGTTTGACTGCCTGATATATGGGGGTTTGTGCTGCGATCGAAAGGAAATGTTTCAAAACATAGCTTTTTTATCATTACATTGCAAACACTGGCCAGAAAATTACGTGCCGTAACGAGCAGCATGATTTATATTACCCAGAAAAAGCCTCAAGTCTTGAAACCTTTTCAGGAGGGTTTTGCATGTGGATGTTATGACCAATTCCATTAATGCACGTGTGGCATGTGGGAGGAAACTATCATAGACAACGCAAAGCCATCTTAAATTTGGAGCTTTCGTGACTGCAGGAATTACTCTTTGGTCATCATCATCAGGTATAAATGAAAGAGCAACAAAAATCTAACCAGAAAACTATAGACAGACATACAAGCAGACAGATATCACCAAGATACATAGAGAGAGTAACACAGGCACAGAGAGAGGGAGATCGTCTCTATTTCATTTATACCTGATGACGATTGCTTGTGTTGCAATCGAAACGTCGTATGCTATTATTTAATTTATTATTTTATCTTTATACGTGACTTTACCGAAAGAACCAAAGAGTAACGCAAAGCCACACATACAATTGGGTAACAAAACTCTGTCCTGTACATAAATTCAATACATCACCATACTGCCATCTACTGGCTATTTTGCAACCCAGGCCTACAACACCTTATAGTTCCAGGTAGTCCGATCCACAGGAGCACCTCCGTCGCCCCCACCCCCCCCACTTTTGCGACCAATGCTATGCGTGGTCGTACTCACCCTCGGTGGGCTCCCGGAAGTCGAAGCTGGCGCCTCCGCGAGGCGGGGGTCCTTCGCCCCTGCGTGGTGGGGGCCGGCGCCGCCAACGCCGCCGCCGACGCCGCCGCCGATGCCGCCGCCGACACCGCCGCCGACACCGCCGCCGCCGAAGCTTCCGGGGGTCCGTCACGCCTGTCGCTGGGTCTTCCCCGGGCACCGCCACTCATTCCCATGCCCATGCCTCGCGCGCCATCGCGGGGGGTCCGGCTCCGGCACCGGCACCCCAGCTGCCCCCAAAGCTGCCGCCGCCGCCTCCGCCGCCACCGCCGCCGCCGCCAAAGCCGTCATCTCGGACGCCTTCGTTAAATGGTGCGTGGATGCACGAGGAAGTTACCGCGCGTTAATTAATTCGCCGAGCAAGACGGAAAGCAAATTTGTCAGCTGCGAGAGCAAGGAGAGGCTGAAGGAAGATTTTTGGTCGACCAAAGCCATTCGACACGAGGCTCATTCAGACCAACCGTAGCAGCCAGGCCCACGGCCGCACGGCCACGAGCTCTGATTCCTGGGCCCTCAAACGGTGCCAAGTTCACGTCAGCCACGGCAGAGGGCACGGTGACATCACCGTGAGGCAGCGCGTGCTGCAATGCAGGTGGCGTGTGACATTAGCCACACCGCATGCTCATGTTATTTAATCTGTTAATCATATTACTAACGATTGTGTTAACGATGATGCCGATGACTATTGTATTCATGACTAGGTAAATGCAATTAACTGTTCAGGGGCCACGTTGTGGTCACACCATACACCCCAAAGCCCCATTCACGGCTGTTCGATCCTCCTGTGCACTCCCAAAAGCAACAGGGACGAACTCGGGTGTTTGGCGCTGCCTCCACCGCCTCAACCAATTCATAGGACGCTGCCGCTTATGAGAACGACGGAGGACAGAGCCACTCCACCAGTGCACTCCGGCTAAAAGGTGAATATATAAACGTGCTGGCCGATTCCAGTTTGATCCTGGTCCTGGCCCCAGCGACTTTGACAGCTGTAAACGAGCCAAACAGAGGTCTTCCTCATAAAATAAGTATATATTTCAAATTGCTCTCACTCGTTTTCCAATTGAGGTAACAACTGATAGGACTGATTAAATAGATTTCACACAAATGAAGCTGCCGATGCGATTTGCACCAAAACATGAAACCAATACAAACATATTTTATGCAACAATTGGACTTTACATCAGACTCATCAACTGAATTGGCCTCTCATTAAATTTTTACCTAATTTACACCATACACACTTGTGCCAAACACATGCTCTGCCCGAGATGTTGGTTTAGCAGGTGTGATGGTGATTTTATTTAAAATTTGGTCTAAAAGCACGGGCTGAGTGCGGACTGTGCATACCTCTGTCTTCACGACCACCTCTGAACCCACCAAAGTTTCCTTTCTCTTGCTTGCGGCCTTCGGCCACGTCAATCCTCAGGGACCGGTCCATGAAGAGCTACGGAGGCCAGTGTGGGTAGTGACGGTGCATCACAGCATGGATTAACTCAAGAGTCTAAACAAAACAAGAAATGTAAAAAGTAGCATTTCTTAAATAAAAAACTCGCCAGATATCGGTGTTGTGATCGAGTATAACATGAAGTGGACTCGTCGACGGACGGACTCACCGCTCCATCGTAGGTCAGGGCTTCCTGCAGAGATTCAATGTCGTCAAACTCCACGTAACAAAAGCCTGCGGCACGGAGGATACTCACAATCGGTCACTCGGCGAACACACAGCATGTCTCAAAAACACATACTAACCACACAATACCCGCCACCAACTTTCAGCTTATCTGATGAAAGATTTTTACTATTTTGAATGGCACAAGCATCAATTTATCATTCCTCCCGATGGAATGATTCACCCACCCACCTACCCAAGAGATATGATTGACACAATCCGGGGAAATCGCGATTTAACTCGATAATTATTAGCCTTTTTATTGTCACGTGCACTGTTTTTTTTTCAAAGTTCTCTCACATTAACTTAACATGACAGTGTCATATAATTTGTATGTAATCTTCACGTCGTAAATAATCTATCCTCACAAGTGCACGACTCAATGCATTCAAGCATTTATTGATGCGAGAATCCATTATAGTCAATGAATCAAGGGCATCGTTGCATGCTTACATTATACAACGCCGAAAAACGTGCCACCTCTCAGCAGTGGCATTCGCACTGCAGGTGAATATTTGGCCACTGCACCCAGTTCAAAGGTAAAGATCTACGTGACTTTACCGAAAGAACCAAAGAATAAAAATGTATCTGTCCCTTTTCTCTGTATTATAGAATTATCCCATGTCTAAATTTCGATTTAAAGCTTTCGTGACTGCATGGATTCATATTATTGGTTCTTTCGGTAAATTCACGTAGAAGGGAAATAATAAACCTAATAAGACAGCGTCCTATGACGCTGTCTTTCCGACAGCCCTGTTCTTCACCCGAGGACGGCTGCTTGCGTTGTGGCCGAAACGTCGTGAGAATTTTATTGTTTCATTTTTATTATTTTTTCCCTTCTACGTGACTTTACCGAAAGAACCAAGAATATCTCCCATGTCTGTCTTGCTGGGTGACACTCGAAACCCAGCCCCTCGCTCACAATTGAACCCTCACACTCACCTTTGAACTTATCAGTGTCCCGATCGCGCACGAGGCGAATGCTGCGGACACGCAGGTCCTGGAAGATCTGGTCGATGTCTCCCTGCACTGTGTTGAAGGGCAGGTTCCCCACGTACGCGTGTACGGGGGCTCCGTCGGTAGATCCTTCTGCCTCCGCGGCCCATCCCTACCACCAGGGCCGCCGCCGCCGCCTCCTCCCCTACCACCTCGCCGATCGCCATACCTGTTAACGTCAGAGGTGCGTGCAAAAGCAGTGGTGGTCAACACGTATTATTTAGTAGTAATAGGTTTTTACCCTTTCAACTGGTACAAAGACTGACACCTTTATACAAGGCATCATGTTTGCAATAACCACAATACAAGCAGTCAAAATGCAAACAAAAAGAAACAACTCTAATGATATGCACTGTCGTCATTATCAGAGTTGTTTCTTTTTGTTTGCATTTTGACTGCTTGTGTTGTGGTTATTGCAAACATGCCTTGTATAAAGGTGTCAGTTGTTGTACCAGTTGAAAGGGTAAAAAACTATTACTGTACTATATTTTGTCACTGGTAAAGGAGGTCTCATGGTGTAAACGATATTATTTATTAATCGCCTTATTTTACAGATTAAAAAGATACGGGCACCCCCCCCCCCCCNAAAAAAAATCGTCATAGAAATGTGTTCTCCCTCGCACACACATACCAGATTATACGACGCACCATTAAGTAATTGATCTACTTTGAAACAAGGGGGGTGGGGGCACGTGCATCTTACATTTCGGAAACATTTTTAAACCAACGAATGCAAAGAATTTAACGATTATTATTTCGACGCCGGTTGACTAACGACACGACCTCATAACGGGAACGGGTGATGGTTGATCTGTTGAGGGCAAGTGCGTGAACGGGGCGAGAGAGAGAGAGATCGGGCTAGCGAGAGGCCACGAGGTTGAGGTAGCGTGAGGGTGGCGATGATGCCACCATCCAAAAAAGGCGCTGCCAGGTTCAATAATCCGCTATCTGCAATGCGCGCCGGGCGTAAAACGCCGCTGCTTAATGTCGAGCAAACCGCGTGGAATCAAAATGAAAAGCGCACACTGTAAAAAATTACATGACAATCGGCGCTCCACACTTTTTTTGACGCAGTTTGCTGCCGCTGCGACGGATTAGTGAAGGAGCGAGACATTTCTCGCAGCAACACCCCTCGGTGCTGCACCAATGCAGCACGAACACAACCTCGCACATCGATGCACGACATCTTCCCCTCATGCACGAGAAGTCCTACACACAGCCGCGCACACGAACTGCTGCTACATACCCGCCGGACAACCATATATACACCGCACACCTCCCCACCCCCAATCGCTTTCAACACAACTCCCAAACCGCGTGCAATTAAATATCGCGCGTGTAGGTGGCGAATCGCAACATGGACGAGGGCACGAGATGAATGAATGGAAGATGCAAGGTGCACGAGAGGCTCAAGATAGCGGCTGTGGGAGGCGAGAGGGCAAAAGTATGAGAGGCGATGAGCGGCGGAGGATGGGTGGCAGGGTCATCGGCCTGGGTACATCCGCCGGCATCAGCGACTCCTGAGCCGGCGGAATTTCTAGGCAAGGACGGGGGCCGCACGCGCGTAGGCCGAGGCCGCAGCAGACCCCCCCCCTTCCATCTACGGCGGCCCGCCCGCACGCAGCCGCGCCTCTCTAGCGCGTTTCGAGGCGGCGATCCGCGCTATGTGCGCACCCTCTGCCTCCGCCGAAGCTGCTGTAGGCTCGGTCGCCGTAGTCGTCAAAGTCCGCCATGCTCGGCGCGGACACGGAGTGGAAACAAAAATGGGGCGAGGAGCAGGAGGCGGAGAGACCTGGCGAGACCACGTGGCCTGGCCGAGGACCCCCCTCCCCCCTCCCCCATCACAACCCCCCCCCCCCCCCCCCCGGGCAGGGGTGGCCACCGCGAAACGAACGCGCAGGTGCCTGACTTAAAAAAACACATTTTTTTTAGCTGCGTCGGGTGGTGGAGGGTTAAACGACACATTTATATTCTAGATTTGAAGCTTTCGTGACTGCAAGGATTCATACTCTTAGGTTTTTTCGGTAAAGTCACGTAGGTAAAAAATGAAATAAAAATAAATAATAGAAATAATAATAGGATAAAATAATAAATCCTATTAGAATTAATATTATTCATTTTAATTTTTTACCTGCGTGACTTTACCGAAAAAACCTAATAGTATGGACACATTTATAGTTACGCAATATATTAAAAAAACTCTATTATGGAAAATAAAATTGCAATTACGTATTTGCCTAGTGTTTCAGCCGTATCAGAATCATCGAAATATATTTATTTATTCTGGAGGAATCCGATGAGCTATAAAGCTATTTTTTCACAGATGTCGAGTAAGGGGGATTACGGGTTAGAACGTTAGAGCAACAAACAATAAAAAACACAGGATGGGAGTGCAAAGTATAGGAAAGGTAAACAAATCGCTTACGAATTTTAAAAATGAAACAAAACTATGTTTTATTTTTATTTTAGCAGTTAAAGTCCACTGAGGTATTCACTTATTTTTCAGAAGCGACCTGGCCACAAATGATAGCTCAACAAAGTGAGCAGTTATCCTGGTTGCCAATTAATCAAACATACTGGAAATATTCGAATGGTAAAAATGAATATTTTTAAATATTTGCAAAACGTGTGATTATAATAGCTTCATTTAAATTGTATTAAAAATTGGTTCTTCGGTTCATTAATTAAATTAGTAACTATTGGTGCAGATGAGACATGGTGGCATGAGATTAGTGCAGATGTCACAGTCCACATTGAACAGTAGAGTACAAACAAGGCAATGCAAATGAGAGAACATGTAGGAGAGAGCACAGATGAGACAAAACCACACCTGTCAACCCATACGGGTTTCCCATATTCTTGTACAGGGGAATTTAGTAAAAAAAAATGTGGACATTTTTGGTGTTTCTCTCTTGTGATGGGACTTTGTAGGATGAACGTTGAGATGTATAAGGGGCACGGGGTGACCAATAAGGTGTGAATTGGTCTGTAATAAGGCAGGGCACTGATAAGGGTTGACAGGTATGTAAAACAAAGAAGACAATTAACTGCAATAGTAACATAACTAAAATCAAAGCAAAAAACCCACAACGTTTCGATCAGGCGGAGAGAAAAGTTGGGTCAAGCCTTCAAATTTAAGCGGCTACATTTGGGTTTTTTGCTTTTATTTTAGATTTTTTTTTCTATTTACGTGACTTTACCGAAAGAACCAAGAATATACTTTGCACTATTTTAAATAACAAAAAATCTAAACCTTGCACTATTTTTGTTTCAAAAAAACCTTACACTATTTAAAATAATATATAAACCCTGCACTATTTAAAACTAAAAACCTTGCACTATTTAAAAAAAAAAACTTTGCACTATAATTTTTTTTTACTTCGCATTAATGTAAAATAAAAAATAAAAACCTCACACGAGTTTAACTAAAAAAACACACTATTTAAAATAAAAAAATAGAAACCTTGCACTATTAAAAAACAAATAACCTCGCATTAATTTAAAATAAAAAATAAAAACCCCGCACGAGTTAAAATAAAAAAACACAATATTTAAAATATAAACCTGGCACTATAATAAAAAAAATAGTTAAAACCTCGCACTATTTAAAATAAAAAATTTAAACGTCGCACTATTTAAAATAAAAATATATAAACGTCTTACTATTTTTTTTCTCTCTCCCTGCGTAAGATGGCCGCGGTGACGTCACGCGTCGCCTACGTCATCGGCGTGACGGGACGCCGAGAGGGCGGCAGAGCGCGACATGGCGGTGGCTACTCGGGTCGTCTTCACCAGGTCGGGTCCGAACCGTCTAACCTCCTCCTCCTCATCCTCCTCATCATCATTATTATACTACAACAACAACACGGCCACCGTCCTCACAAGTTAAAAGTGGACTTTTCGTTGCCACTGATCGCGTTGTATTCTTACCACGACAACGATTGTCACGGCGACGATGATGACGATTGCTGTGCAATAACAAACGTGTCTCTGTGTGTGTTTGTGTTTCTCCCTCGTAACGAGACTTTGTAGGACCAACGTTGAGATGTATAAGTGGCACGGGGTGACCCAATAGGATAGGGCACTGATAAGGAGTTGACAGGGATGTGATGTGATGATGAACTGGCCGGCGAGACGTGTGCGTGTGTGTGTTATTGTGCATTCAAGTTTTTCAAGTTCAATTTCGATTTAAAGCTTTCGTGACTGCAGGGATTCATCTTCTTGGTTCTTTCGGTAAAGTCACGTAGAAGGGAAATAATAAAAATAAAACAATATTTTATTTTATTTTTATTATTTTATTGCTTCCCTTCTACGTGACTTTACCGAAAGAACCAAGAAGATTTTTCAAGTTCATTTATTTGGTAGAGCCCTGTGAGTCATTCGGCTCTTGAATCGGGTGCAACCGCAACAAACAAAACAAAAACATGAACAATAAAACATCTTAAAGTGACTGTGCAAATAAAAAATCCAAGAAAAGGCAGCAAAATATTGCATAAAAAAGCACCGTACACCAACACAAACATCCCAGTGGGATGCTTGTGCAAGGTTTGTGTACGGAAATTGGAGGCAGCGTTGAGTTTGATGTGCAAGCGCCACGTGTTGTCAATCCCCTGCTGGATGAGGAGGGCCCTCCCCGTGGCCGTGGGTGCGATTTCACCATATTTCACCATATTTCACCACATCTGCCAGCTGTGCATTTGGTGGAGGTTGCAGTGCAATGCGGCAAACAACTTCGCTTGCTGCATTGTCGCTCCCTTTGCAGCAGTCGCTGTGTTACTGATGGACTTGGGTGCATGGCTATGAACGTCCAAATATCAATGTTCAGGCTTCCCAACGCCCTTTGAAATAGCTTAACGGAGTAATTTTTCGCAAAATAAAATCTTACGTTGGTTATTTACTGAGTATTATTGGTTTCTTTCGGTAAAGTCACCAAAAGAACCAAGAATATGAATCCCTGCAGTCACGAAAGCTTTACATCGAAATTTATCTGAGTGTTTATCCAAGCCACGGCGCAGTACTGGTATCCTGCTTTCTCAGCATTCGAAACCCACACACAGCATTCATTTATGTTCTGTTCAGCTGTGGGTTTATTATTTAGAACGTGTGGAGAGCCTTATAATGTCAGAGATGACATTGGGCAAGGCGAAGGAGAATGCCAGGTGCGGTGGTCTAAATTCGTTGCAAATGGTCTCTTTTAACATTGTGCAGCAGTCTTCATAGTAAGTATGTGAAATTATATATATTTTACCGGGCGATAGTCTTGGAAGCTAAGCAAGTTTGAACCCGGATAGTGCAGGGATGGACAGCAAAGTGCAGAAAGAAAATCAGGTGAAGACGGTCACTTGTTGTTGCGACAAAACGTTGTGATCATTACTTTTTCTATATGACTTTACCGAAAGAACTAAAGAGTATGGATTCCTGCAGTCACGAAAGCTTCAAATCAAGATTACATAATAAAGGTTTTTGGATTGAAGCTTTCGTGATTGCATGAATCCGTTTTCTTGCTATGGTTTTCCAACCTGATGATGATTGCTTATGTTGCAATCAAAACGTCGTGATTTATTTTATTTTATACCTACGTGACTTTACCGAAAGAACCAAAGAGTAAAGGTTTTTGGGTTAGATCGCGTAAGTATAAATGTGACACACATAAATATACACGTGTTCGTATAAGTATAAATGTATAAGTATTAATGTATACGCAATCTAACCCAATACCCTTTATCATGTAACTCAAAAACCTTTATTATGAATAATATTGGTCGCGAAAGCTTATGTGTCACAATTACAGCTGTCGTTGACTCCCCGGGTGTGTCCTCCACGTGCTCAATGCGTGGGTCATGCAGGGCGCTGTCCGTGGCGAGCGTTTGCCACAAGGAGGACAGCTGGCTGCGCTCGCTGCTGGTGCACAAAGTGGACCCACGCAAGGATGCGCACTCCAACCTGCTCGCCAAGAAGGAGTCCAGCAGCCTCTTCAAGCTGCAGTGTACGTGTCACTGCAAGCCTGGCAATGTCCACGTTACAGCCTTTTTGTGTGTCCACTGCTGGATGAGGGGCCTCCTCACATTGTGCCGGTTACATGGGGGTTATTTGACCACATTTCACCACGCTGGTAATGTGGGTTGATGAAATCTGTGCACGGTGGTCACCCTGCAATCACTGTCCAGACTCGAACCAGCTTAGCTTTCGAGATCTGACAAGGTCGGGCACATTCAAGATGGTTTGGCAGCTAAGCAATATTTTGTTAAATACATGAAACATGAAGGGAAGATGCACTGCAACGTAGCCTCTATCCTGCACCTAACCATACATCTTCTTTCGTATGGCGAGGTGAATTTAGCACTGTTATGGCTATCGAGGTTGTAACATAAACATTGACCACTAATATTTCCTTCATTTTCTCTACAACCATAAAAAAACCTGACCGTAACCAAAACCTTAGCTGTAACATGGACATTAATCCTTGCCCTCGCTTTAACGTGAGATAACACAGCCTGAGATATGTAAAGCAGCAACCTTCACTGCCTGATCCAGTAGAGGGCATTCTCTGCCTTATTGGCCATATGATGGTGAAGTAATTAAGGTAATTGTTTACTTGGCAAAATAATTATTTTGCCATTTTATTTGAGATCTCATAACCAGAAACATATGCCTGCAGCTCGACTGACCTTCACTGTCAGCATCACAATCCAAAGGAGGTAAGACTAATGCCAGCATAATAATTCGGACATTAATCTTTTATATGTGAACAAACTTATTCTCTTTCCATTTGTGGCTGTGTAGCTTCAAATCCAGTCTTTGGCTCAGGGATACAGCATATAATTTTTAAAGTGTATATAACAATCCTGGTAAATGTAAAACATCTGTTTGCTTATTTGCAGTTCATAATGTCAAGCCAGAATGCTTGGATGCGTACAACCAGCTGACGTAAGTTTTGATTTCTCATCTTCACTTTAAAAACACTTAAGAACTTAAGCCAGTCTGTCTTAATGTAACAGTATTATTTTGATCATTTATAGTGCAATAATCATGATACATTTATATTTTTTAACTATTGCGTTAAAGCAGAACTTGATCTTAGCAATACTGTTTCCCTGCAGTTAGTTTTGTTCTCGTGTGTATTGCGGCATACAGTGAGGAAGCTCTGTCGGCCTTCATCGAGTCTGGGAGCGAGTACCCATGCGAGATTGTGGGCAGCTGGAATACTTGGTACGGGGACCAGGACCAGGCTGGTACGCACACCCGAGCTGTCACTTCGCCTTCAACACGTATTTGCATTTCCGTGCTCAGTTTCGATTACATCAGCGTGAAGGCTTTCCAACTAAAGTTGGGAATCGTCTGTGCTGTCTGTCCGTCCGTCTGTGCCATTGGGTCACTATGACTCTTGTAAAGATGATCCAACCCATAGTATAAAGTTGCTTCAGTAATTCCCTACAGATGTTATCAAGAATTTGAAGACGTAAAACAAATGACTGTCACTCAAGCTAGTTTTTTGAAATGTTTATAAACCATCTGTGAACTTTTATTCGCTCAGCCAATGTTGCAAACAGCACAGATGTTGTTTCTTGGCAGCCATGGGTAGTGAGCTTTCGACATCGTTGCAGTTCATCTCTGGAGATACAAAGGAGGCTACCCTGCCCTGACAGAGGCAATGAACATGCTGAGGCAGAACAAGGTGTGTAAATGTGCACGCACGCACGCTCTTTGTGCCGGCAGGGACACGGTGACTTCTCTCTTTTAATTGTTACTGCATGATTTAGCTGTTCTACTTAAATCCACAGGAAAAAATGACATAAACAAAGAAAAACATGGTGTAAACCATCACTTTTGTGGCTACAGCTGTGTTTTTGTGCTTAGAAATGTTTTACAGGAATGTATCCAAATGTTTGAGGTTTGTTAGGGGAAACGGATATAATGAGATTAAGCTAGACTCAAACCTCTGAGTCTGTGAAAAATAAAGTGAATATTTTGAGAGTTCTTCTTAAAATGTATCCGGGATTAAATTCACAATGGCAAAGGTTTTATGAAATAAATTAATTGCCCTTTCAATGGTTGATGATATTGTGCATGGCTGGATTGATGCAGGGGCGGTGACGATTCTAAGATGCGGTAAACGTAATGGCGCCATTAGAGGTACCACTCAATGAAGGGCACCAATATTTTATACCCTGATTGTACAACTCTGGGGTTGGAACCGTGGTGCAGAGGTTAGCGCACTGCACTGTAAACCTGACCAACCTGAGTTTGTACGTATGTTGAACCTCTCGCACCGTACGTAGCCAACAGTGCTTATCGGAGATGTGAGTTTGATTTACTGCTATGGAACATGACCATGTATAGAGTTCTTTGGGTTTTTTTGTTGATGCTGTCACCATGTTTCAATTGTGCAAAAAGCTCCCCATCGAAAATTAGAATTTATTCTCCAATGGGTTTTACCTGTTCCAAACCCCATCCCCAAAAACAAACAAACAGTGATGAGATATAGCTAAACTGGTCATGTGCTTTGCAGCATGGTGAAATTTGGTGAAACAAATGCCATAACAACACGGTGTGGGAAGGCTTTCATTCAGCAGAAATTTGAAACAGGGCAGTAAGTTTAATTGGAAAAATGGACACGTAACATTTCTAAGAGGGTAGGTGTTTATGCAACTGCTGCAGAATCTGGCAGAAGGATGAGAGAAATAGGGAGGTGTCAAAAGGATTACGGGAAATAGGCATGATGACCTTTTTAACTTGAACGCCTCTTCATCTCATCCCAGAAGCTGCCTCTGATTTGGTGGGCGGGGGTTGAGGATGGCACTGGAGAGGGTGTACTGCTGTTCATGAGGAGGCATTTACCCATCCAGACAAGTTGTGACTCTCGCGGAAAAAATCAAATGTGTTTGTGTTTATCAGAAATTCATGGAGTTCAGGCGCGAGCGCAGCAAGATGCTGATCTCGCGCAAGAACCAGCTGCTGCTCGAGTTCAGCTTCTGGAATGAGCCGGTGCCCCGTCCAGGCCCCAGCATCTACGAGCTGCGCACATACTCCCTGAAGGTGGCTCGCGCAGTGACACAGTCGCACAGCGTGGCACAATTGTGGCTTATCTTCTTGGTTCTTTCGGTAAAGTCACGTAGAATGGAAATAATAAAATAATAAAANTAAAACAAATAAAATAATTCTCATGACGTTTCGGCCACAACGCAAGCAGCCGTCCTCAGGTGGAGAACAGGACTGTCAGAAAGACAGTGTCTGACGCCGACAGACCTGTTCTTCACCTGAATGACGCTGTCTTTCCGAAGGACCTGTTTTCACCTGAGGACGGCTGCTTGCGTTGTGCTGCTTGCGTTGTGGCCGAAACATCGTGAGAATTATTTTCTTTTTTAATTTTTATTATTTTATTATTTCCATTCTACGTGACTTTACCGAAAGAACCAAGAAGATGAATCCCTGCAGTCACGAAAGCTTTAAATCGAAATTTAATTGTGGCTTAGTTTCTCGCTGAATATTAACCGTGTCACGAATAGACTGGAGTCGGCACCATGTGTCGAGTAGCCACAGACATATAGCAAGAGGTATGGTGAATGTGGTGTGCCGGATGCTAAAATATTTCTCGGGTTGTTGATCTGGCACACCCGGCTGAAATTAAGCCCTGCCTGAAATGAGTTGGCTCATGACTCAATCCGACCTACGTTACCACAAACAGAGCCCGGCACAGGCAGTAGAAACTTGGATGGTGCAATTAGTATGTCCCGCCTCATGCAGGGAAACCTCGGCTCCTTTGTTATTTCTGTCATTGTGGCGTCACGATCAAATGTATTGTTCAAAGAAATGTGCAGCGTTTACTGAAAAGTAGTATTCAAGAAACTGGGCAAACATTTTGTGCAAACAGTTGAGGCCACATTTCAAAGAGTGCATGGCCTTTTAAAGTCTTCCTTAAATATGGACACTTTCTAGGAAAAAAACATTGAGGTACTTTTAAGAAATAGATGCATGTCATAATAGTAAGACTTGTTTCTATCCTTGTTTTCTTATCTTGCAGCCTGGAACTATGATTGAATGGGGAAACAACTGGTAAGAATGACATATTTTGATCTGTTTAAAATATTGTTGTTTACCCGTGTTGAGAACGTACACTGCATGGGGATGTGTTCAATATATCTCTACATTAATTAGTAATGTCATCATGCTTGACAAAACATGTTACATTTTCACCATTGGAACCTCCTTTGCCAGTAGAAAAATATAAGAATTTTTTTTTACCCTTTTATCTGGCAACAAAACTGACACCTTTTTTACAAGGAGTCCACACCCGAGACACATGGTGTACACCATGTGAGACTAGGCTCTAAGAAAAGCTGTCTCAGGTGTGGACCAATCAATTTCAAGGACAGTGCATACATTATCAGAGTTGTGTTTTTTTTGCATTCCGACCGCAGATATTGTGGTCAATGCAAACCTGACTCCGTGTAAAAAAGTGGTGAGTTTTGTTGCCAGATAAAAGGGTAAAAAAACAATTATCATGTTACATTTTCCTCCTGTGCATGTGTGCCTGCAGAAAATGGATGAAGATTGTAGTCCACCCTGTTGAGTTGAACCAATGGGGCAAGTTTCTTAAATTCCGCGCCTCTATTCAACCCAGCAATATCAATGGGTACACCGATGGTTAATCGGCAGGTCGTCTGTGGTGGAGTAAAATGTGGCGACTCCCAGCTCCAAGATGTCTGGCCAGCATTGAAGAGGGGACTAAAATGCCTTCTACGGGGGCTTTGTAGAGATTTCTCTAGTAAGGGCCTTTGCCTAGGCAGTGGTGTGAGCAAGAAATCACAGGGCTGTACTATTAATTACATTGTACCTTTTTTACGCTATATAGGGCACGTGCTATCCGCTATCGGCAGGAGAACAGCGAGGCTGTGGGAGGATTTTTCTCCCAAATCGGCGAGCTTTACAATGTTCACCACCTCTGGGGTAAATCAAAGTGCATTCAAACATCAGCAAACCACTTATCTAAGACAATACGTGATCATATGTGAAAAATAAAGGAAATACCAATAAGACAGGCCTCGAATTTAGGCATGCTAAAATATGATACTTTCTAAAGACTTCTTAAAATATAGTGATTTTCAATTAAAAAGATCAGAGATGATAATTTTAAGTTTCTAAAACAAATCAACTTGGAAGGTTTTGTGGGTGAATTTTAATGAAGTGGAAACTTGTAGGTTCCACGAGAGGCACCAGATGTTATGTTTGGTGCTTGGCAACACTCACGAAACTTGGCTTGGTGCAAGGTGCATTGCTGAGCAATACATGCACGGTTTCAATAAAAGTGTCTCCATTGTTTAAATGTTGCAGCTTACAGAGACTTGCAGTCACGTGATGAGACGCGTGCTGCGGCTTGGCAGAAACCCGGCTGGGAGGAGTGCGTTTATTACACAGGTACGGAACCAGTACTGGTCTTGCAAACATCCTATTTGTGGATCGATGGAGGGCCGTTTAGCGGACCAGTTGCATGCAACACACCATTTAAGTTCTGGTCAGACCTGGGTGCTTTTAAAAGAAGCGGCATTTTATTTGCACACGTGTTTTGTTGTTTATCGCAAAGTTAGATCCCAGTCCCATCAGTCGTGTGACTTGTCAGCGACTGATCACAGTGATGTTAATTTGTGTGGTGTCATGTAACATTTGATTTAATATAGGTAAAACGCCCTTGGTTTCCACTTGCAATTCTTGTTCAGCTGGTGTGTGGCCCTGTGTTTGTTTTGTGGGTGTGTGTTTGGTTAAGGGCGTGCTTCTGCTTGTTTATAGGCATGTATGTTTTTATGAGCCGTGGTTGTAGTGGAAGGCAATGTCTGATCAGATTTAGTTCATTTCTGCTGTCCCCTACACAATGCCTGGGTTCTTCCAATGACCTTTTTTGGTACACCACATGACCTTTCCATTGGGCAAGTGACACAACGACATCCACAGTGGTTTGTGGTGAGCGATAGTCACGTGGTATTATTGTGTTGTACTGCCTCGTGGAATGCAATCTTAAAATTCACGAAAACGGATGGAAGAGATGCATGCTCGGAATTTACTAAGAGAGAATGTGGGACGCTTATATCGCACATGTATTGACTAAAAGTGGGCTTGGGCAGGAAAAATGTCTGTAAGGTATTTTCGCTCATGGACGAGACTGGTGACAGAATGGCACCTGAAGGAGAGAAGATGCAAGAGAGAATCGTGACAGTTGAGATTGCATAATGGAAGTGGCTCATGTGCAAGAGAAAGAAAGATTGTGGCCTCACAGGGCCGTGAGAGATGGTAAAGGCTTGGCTGAGGCCTTCATCTAGCAGTTGATATTCATTGAATGATGGTGATGCTATGCATGTGTGTGTGTGTTTGTGTCCTTGCAGTGCCTCTCATTCGTTGGATGGAGAGCCGGGTCATGATCCCTCTAAAGTTCTCTCCACTCCAGTGAACAGTTGGATGCTGAGCCAACACAGGACCAATCCTGATCATTCGTACCAAAATAGGTCCCCATTCCATAACCTCTCAGCTGTCTTGTAGAAGATACGCACAACTTAATCTCAGATTTCATTCGGGGCTTAAAATGATCGCAGCCTTTTAGGGAGTTTGTTTTGCACATTGTTGTACAGTACAATGCCAGCTAATTAAATGATCTTCAATTAAAATTGAGTAATATAAAGAAAATGTTACGCGTTTACTTTGCAGTCTGTGGCGGTGTTGATGTCAGTACTGAAAAGAAAGCACTGTAGAGAAAGTACACGGGCTGGTGTTCCTTTCTAGCTTGAATTTAGCGCATTTTGCACGCAAGTTGTTCGTGGCCGTCGTAAGCAATGATGTTGCCTGTGGTGTAAAACATTGCTGCAGTATTTTTTTTGCGATAAAATATATTAAAATATGCATTAAAATCTCTCTGGGGTCGTGCTTCTGTTTGGTGGTCTATGGCATGACCTGTTTAGTAGTAACGGACAGTGCGTGTAACAATGAGGGTTCTGGAATATATCAATAACCCAGCAAATATAATTGTCTTAAAAGTAGGATTTGTTGTTATAGGCAGGTTAAGTGGATGAAAATGATTGAGTTACATACATTGTGTGATAATGTTGGCAGATCCAATCAAAACTATCAAGAGTGGACTGAAATATTCTAGTAAAACCAGCATGGGAGATCTTAAATATACAAAACTTATTGTGGAATAAAGTTGTGATTCAGGGTGGTTATTCAATTCAAAACTAGTCTTAAATGTTGCTGTTTAATTTGTATAGTTTGCCTTGTTTTTGTGTGTGTTGAACTTCTTTTGCATGGTACGTAGCCTCAATGTCACGGGATACTATTTGCGTACAATATGTATGCATCGCAAATAATAGTCGCGGGCCAACATGATGCACGTATCTGCAGCGTACGAATGTATTTTAATCCATGAATCTGGATTGTTGGATACCTCATTAGCAATTGTATGCCAGTCTTGTGGCGGAACTTTTTACAGTGCTTGCAAAATGTGAGCAACATTTCTCCAATGCTGAAATACCTTTGCCTGAGAAATGCAACAATTTCACCGAACATTGTTAGGCTAAAACCCACAGGATAAACCCTGGGTACAAAAGTGCACGCGTGCATTCTATGCAGATTATTACTATAAGGAGCCAAGCATGTTTGTGTGGAATGCGTGTGACGTCACTCCACATGCCACACCCCCCCCCCTCATTAATATTCATGCAGAATTTTTTTTTAGCAAATTCGCTTTAAGTTTGACTTTATTAAAAGTGAATCTAATAAATAATTCTACGCAGCAACAAAGTGGATTTGAAATTCGATTTAACGTCATGAGAAATTTTTTTTGTTTTTATTTTATTTCCCTTCTACGTGACTTTACCAAAAGACCCAAGAATAAAAAAAAAGTGGACTTGAGACAAAAGGTAAGTCTAATTTATGCTTCTACATTATGGTAAAATATACATTTTTCGGTGATTTTCCAGATTTTGTATTGAATTCGAATTTATTTCAACCCCAGCGACNAAACAAAGAGAATAAAGTATCAGAGCAGTGAATTTGAACAAATTGAAGGTCAGTTATATACAGTGCTACAGTGACGTGAAGTTAGGTGTTTTATGACATAGTTTTGTGAAAGAATCACTGCCATTAATGAATACAGTGCTACAGTGAAATGAAAGTGTTTTGATATTCTTTTGTGCAAGATTCATGCCATGAAATTTACACGAGATACAATAATACTCTGCTCAATTTTTTCGTAAATGTTACAGCTTCCATCCTAGGACGGGCAAACAAGCTAGTTAATTATAATGAATTGCACGATGTGCATGCAGCACAAAGCAGCATGTGCTTTGGCTTCAGGATAATTCAACTATCAGGGGCTGTACCATTACACTCGATTGGGGGGGGGGGTGAGTTTATAGTTAGACTAGACCACTACAAAACGTTAGGAGAGTATATCTGCTAGTAAAATCAATAATAGTAACCAGTAGTAACTATTAAATTATAACATTACCAGTAAAGTGCTTTTTTCCAGCGGTGGGTGTTAATGGCATGCCTATCAAATGCCCTTTCCAGTAAAATAAAATAACAAAAAGGGGCCCCAAGTAAAACCAACGCGATAAACACACCCGTTGCATTGCCCTCTGCTTGCGCGTAGAGTAACGTTTTAAGAAATCGATTGCATTTCATCAGCGAAACGAACCAAAGAGGGAACGGAGGCGTTTTAAATATTTTAATCGTAAATGTTTATAAAGCGTCAATGTTTAAATGCCGTCGCCATGGAGACGCTGCACGTGACGTGCCCGCGTGGTGGGTGGGGATGGGCCTCATGCGCAAAATTTGCATCAAAAAAAGTGAAAAATCATCGCCGGCGATAATTCTGTGGCGGTGGATTTTTTGTTGGTTATTGTGTCCCCGTAATATTAATATTTTATTGTTTTTGCTACACGCACGATCGCGTTAAACAACACCGCTCCGATTGCAAAGGTACGATCCTCAATTCGCGTCGTGTTCGTCGTCGGTCTCGTGTGCAATGTTCGTGCGCGTCAGGCAAGGCGGTGGTGGCTGCATCGGGGGGCCTTGGGCCACACAGAGAGAGAGAACAACAAAAACAATAACAACAACAACATTTGCCGCATTTGGACGGAGGGAGGGAGTCCTCATGCCCACTATAATTGTTATCGGACCTTCGATAACGACGTGAAATCGTTTCGAATTGTTAAGACCCGGGTTGAGTGTGCAATGCACGTGCGTGTGTGTGACATTCATAATCGATACGTTAAGCTCTCGTATTTGTCTGTCCGCTTGATACAATATATATTACCAGACCTTCGATAACAAGACGTAACGTAGTTTAGAATTGTCGCGAATGTTGTTGAGTGTAAGACATTTGCGTGTGCGTGTGGGTATGTAATGTGCGTGTGTGTGTGACACATTCATGATCCGTTAAGCTCTCGTATTTGTCCTGATTATGATGGTTGACATTACTAGCGGTAGGTCAAACTCAGATTGTAAATGTTGTGGATTTGCTATCCAACACAACCGGTGTTGCTGCTGTACTAGTGACGAATTGCCCACGTTCTGTTTACTGGTTGGCTGTGTCGGGTGGTGGCGGGTTTAACGACACAACATTTATATAATAAGATAGATAAAGGGTAAAAAAACAATTAGCATGTTTTGCTACTGGCAAAGGAGGTTCCAATGGTGAACATTTATATATTTACGCGATCTAACCCCAAAAAAAACACAATTTGTGTTAATGTCTGCTTGGGGCTGGCGATTCCTGCACGGTTAATCATTTACACTGTAATTAATTCACGGAATGCGAAGAGTATTTGATTTTTGTATCTTTTTTTACTATTTAACGGATAATTATTTTACGAGCGAGCTCTATTAATAGTGTGCATTCTATGCCATACTTGTCAACCCCTTGTTAGTGCTCTTATTTATTACAGACCAATTCAGATCTTATTGGTCACCCCGTGTGCGCCTTATAAATGTCAGTGTTCATCTTACAACGTCCCATCATCACACAAATAGACCATATTCTTGGTTCTTTCGGTAAAGTCATGTAGAAGGGAAATAATACAATAATAAAAATATAAAACAATAAAATTCTCACGACGTTTCGACTGCAACACAAGCAATCATCATGAGGTGTGATGATGATTCATCAGGTGTGATGATGATTGCTTGTGTTGCAGTCGAAACGTCGTGAGAATTTTATTGTTTTATATTTTTATTATTTCCCTTCTACGTGATTTTACCGAAAGAACCAAGAATATGAATCCCTGCAGTCACGAAAGCTTAAAAAAAAACAAATAGACCATGTTTTGTTTGTTTTGCCCAATATTGAAACGCCTGTACGCCTTATGGACCTGAAAACTCAATTTCTCTGTACAAGAATAGGTGGTAAACCGCATGGGTTGTACAAGTTTGGTGTGCCTGCCATCCCCTGAGCTTATTCAGTGGTTTTTATTCTTCCATGGAGATAAATTATATTTTGAGATGCAGCAAAACAACCGTACAAATGTATAATTTTGTTATTGTAGTCAATGAATGAGCGATTTCATCGATTTATTAATTCGTAAGTTAGATGCTTTTTTTACGTTGTTCAATTTTGTAAAAGAACGCATGAATAAATTAATGGGAGATTAATTGGGTTAATTAATTTACCTGGTTCACCTGCCTGCCTATAAAACGCCTTAAGTGTAACTTTCTTATTTAATTCGACATTTTAAATGCATACAAATATATGTTTAAAGAATATTAAAGGTGTCTCACATAATTGGCCACTGCATGGTATACTGTACTGGATATGTATTTCCCTGCCAACATCATATCACTGCCAATGTACTACTCTTGGCAACTTCAATAACAAACAACACGGTAATATGCTAATTAAATTGAGACGTAGTGTAAGCACTTATATAATGTACATACATACACATTTTAATGCAGTCCGTTGAAAAGCAGTGCTAATTATCAATGAACGCTGCCTTACAAGGTACCGCTGCCCTATGTTATCGATACTAAATTCGATTTCAATTGTGTTGCGGGTGGATGTGAAAAAAAATACACCGTGGCAAAGGCGCAATTACGCTGCACCTGGCATTTTCGTGGTTTTTTATTTATTAAATGTAATTGTGCGTTGCACTTGGAAGCACACGAGTAAGGTCACGCTCATGAAGACGACGTCGGTGGTTAATTTCACTTCGCACCATCACCACCGTGATGTTTTATCTCGCACCACAAGGGTGGGGGGGGGTAGTAAATCCTTTGCACGTGGTTTGTTCTAAACGTGGATTGATTGGGGGTGGGGGGGGGGCATCTCCACACGCGTGTTGCTGGTGATGCTGGTGATGATGAGAACCAGTGTCAGGTTCTCTCCGAGTTTATTAATGGCAACCGTGTCCTAGACCGGCATGTCCCCCCACACCCCCAGTTCGTCGTCACGTGGCCCCGTTTGGCTTTTGTCCTGTGAGCCGTGGCGAAACGAGTGGCTTATTCCAGGGGGGGGGGGGGCAGTGAGTGGCTATGTCTGGCTTTTCTCACCAACCACGACCACTCACCCTCCCTCTCTGGCTCCTGCTGATCCCCAAACCTCTCGCTTGCTCATGAGTCAGGGAGGTTGAAAAAAACCAAGCGAGAGAGGTGGTGTTGCTGCTGCTGCTGCCATGGCGTGGACCTGGTCGTCAGTGGCAGCAGGCCCGGCACGGGGAGCCCCAAAACGGCCCGTGCCCGCTACCGCGTGCGCTCCGAGGCCTCCTTCGTGGAGGAGACCCTGTTTGGTGACCCCTCGGGCCGACCTCTGCCCTACGTGAGGCCTTTCGAGGCACCGTGGGCTGGGTCACCTCGCCCGACCTCGGCACCTTCCACCGTGCCCTCTACTCCGAAAACGCCGAGCGGCAGCGGCATGCCCATGACTCGGAATAAGTACAGGTACGACAGGTGAAAACGATGGGGTTTGTGGTCCGTTTTCGTGTTTGTTGATATCCCACTAAAATATCTGGAAATTGTTGCAGATTTTTTTTTTAACCGAGCCTCGAACACCAATATTAATACTGGAACGTAGAGTCGGTACGATTCACGATTTTCAATCGCCTATTGAGATGAAATGAACAGGGTGATACAAAAAATGGGGCCTCTATAAAAAGATCACCCAATGTCACACGTAACCACAAATGCCTGTCCAGTAATTAACTGATTAACGTTCTTTCAAGCAATGCATTGCCAATTTTGCAGTGGATATACTGTACTATATTAATACGATGCCAGAAACTGGTTTGGTAACAAGAAAACACTGCATGTGATGCTGTTAAATAATATGCGGTCGGGGAACGATTCAAGTGGCAGATTGAACGGCTTTCTGCTAGGGACTGCTGTCGAATCTGATGATTTTCAGCAGCAATTTGGAGTGCAAATTTCCTTTCGTATGGCCCATTTTAGTTTGCATGGGAGTGTAGTTAAAACATTCAATATTATACCTTAAACGGTTGGGCTGCATAAATTCCAGTTTTACTTACTCGATCTGGATTTGTTTTGTTGACGAGAAATGTGTTATCGGTTTCTAGAGTTATAAGTGCATTGTTTGCAACCATCATTAATAACACTGCTTCGTAAGATGCTAATTAATATTACGTAAGCCAACAAAGATGCAGTAGTCGACAAAGGCACATTTAATGCTGTTAAACTTTGGCCAACTTCCAGCTTGGCCAAAGGCCTGATTGTGCCTGGAGTGAATTCATTAACCATGGTAACGAGCGGATGTTAAATGAGTGGCATTTTAGAATTGTTGCGGTACACTTTAAGCCAGTTTTATTATGGACTGGTGCAGGTTTTAAATAGTTAAACCTTGCACTCATCAGCGATGTCATTGGTTTAACCCGTCACCTGGCCTACCCACTGCATGTGATTATGCATGGACTCCTCGATTCTTGCACTCAATTGCATCATATGGTGCATGTGAGAATCAATTATATGCACAGATTTAATATGAAAATAATCTTGTTATATATAGGCTACTATTGGGGCAAATAAACCTGTGCAAACAATATATAATACATGAGAAACAGTACAAACTAATCTTTAAAAATGATACGAAAATCTACTCTCAAATAGACTCAAAATATCGAATCTTGACAATTTAATCTCTGGGTGTTGGGAATGAATCGCTACATGCCAAGTACATGTCACGAACCCTGAAACCGCTTTCCAGTTCTTGCCAAAGCACTGCTTGCACCCGTCTGATGCGCACCGCACGTCGTCAAGGACGCACGTGAATCTTGGCGGGCACTGAACTCGTGTGCTGGTTGCGCAGGCTGGTGAAGCACTCGCCCACGTACTGCGACGAGATGCTGTTTGGGGGACCGCTGGCCGACTCGGGCTGGGATCCGCCGTGGGTGTCGCGCGAGGAACGGGGTGTGCGCATCAAGCCGCTGCTGTGGACGCCTCCGTCCTACCGGCCGCACCGCGCCGAGAGCGAGCACAAGAAAAACTCTCCGCCGCTCAAGGCCCCGCACAGAATGGCTCCCCTGGAAACGACGGCACCCATTGACGGGCGGCCAAACGTAGGCTCTGCCACGGCGTCGACAAATGGACGCGGCGCGGGCAGCGGTAGCAGCCACAAGTCAAATCAGCCGGGGAAAGAGAAGCACCATCGGACTGTGAGTTTGGGAGCGCACGGGGTGGCGGGCGACCTCGTGGTTTGCGGTTCTCGGCCCTCGTCTGCCCGCGGGGACTTTGCGAGGCCGCGGCTGGATGGCCGGCGGGAGTCTGCGGCCTCTCAAACGGAGGTGGTTCGGCCTGGGTCTGCACGCAGGCCACAGTCGGCGCGGCTGTACGGCTCGACAGGTTCGCTAGTGGCAGTCAGGCCACCCTGGAGGTGAAGGGCCAAAATTAAGGGTGGTGGCCAAATGAAATTGGGTTGTCGATTTGCGAAGCATATGTGGCACCCGCAAAACAAACGAGCAACGGTCAAAGGAACAACAAAGGCAAAAGGACATCTTTGTGAAATTTTATCTGTAAAACAGGGTTCTTTTTGAAACAAAGGTTTCTAAATATTACACGAGTACGTCTTGATATTTAAAATTACTGGTAGAAAGACACTTTAATGAACAAAAGTGTAAAAGTAACAATTCCAAAATGTCAGTGAAGTTGTCATTTCACTGTTGTGTTCCTTAGCTTGATAAGTTAACCCTGCTGAGGCCATCATACAAATGGGATTTTNTTTCAGTGCAGTTTTGCCGTGTGTACTTTGCATTATAGTTGTGTTCATTCGTTTTTAATTCCGTTATTTTTCTTGTATAGATTGCCTTTAACTTTCCTCTTCAGCACTTTCGGGCACGTGAACGTGAATGACTACTGTATTTAAATTAAGCTACGTGATTTGAGCTGCTACATTTCAACATGGCGTTGCATTGATCAATAGGCAGATTATAAAAAGGTGTGGAAATATTGTTTTTAATTGTGAATAAACATGTGCCAAGACATTTTTTTAAAATGTCAATTTGTGTGTTGCTATGGTAATGCCAGTTGAGACCAACCTATTAGTGTCATTTTGCAGTGAAGGAATGTGTCGAGAGTTTGGCACAAGACGCTGTGTGTATGTATCCATGTGTCCTGGAGCCTGACAGCTCGGGTGAGGTGTGAGAAATAGTATTTGCAGAACAAAGTAACAGGTTTTTAAATGTTATGCAACCTTACCGTTTGTAGGCTTTAAAATATAAACAAACGCTGGCTTTACAATAGTTGCAGCAGAAAAATACAGTGATCGCACACATACAAAACATTAATCGGTGATAAAAAAAAAANTCTTAAAACTAGGCTGCAGTACTTAAACACGTAAAACACAGCACCGACTGCAATAATTGTTAATGTGCAGCACAATTAGATTGCTTTCGCTTTGTGCACTGGCTATTTCCATATATAAATACAGTACAAGCCATTTGTACAAAATTATAAACAAATCAAGTGTCATTCAAAATAATGTAGACGTTTAATCTTGCTTAAAATCCAAACCTAACCCTACATTTCAAAAGATGTTCTTGCAACTTAAACATTCTTTACGTTCATGGCTAACAAAATCTACTTGCATTAGTGACCTAAATTCTCTCGCATGGAGATAACATGAAATCGCCCGTCCATTGGCATGTCAAATCTCAGAAGTAAAAACATAATAATTTCGCTGGGACAAATTTGACGCACGCTAGCGAAAGCAAGCGAAAACGAAAGTCCCGATTGCACCACGTTAGTCACCGTAAACACAAACCACGAATCGCGCTGTTGATCGACTTAAAATCTAATGATCTGGAACTCTGTGAGGAGCGCGACGGTAAGGAAAGCGAGGTAAAGTGCAAAGAGGCAGACCCCGTATTTGCGCGTGAGGTAGAATCCCTGCAGTGGCAATGCCACGAAGGACAGCACAAGGCTGATGCCCAGTGACACGCACAGCACCCACACCAGCGGTACATCCGGCACCAGCTGCATCGTCGAGAAGGGTGGGGTGGCACAATAAGACGGACAAAGGGCACAACATTACGCGTGTGTGTACATGTACAGCCCTTCTTTGTTCCAATCCACAGCAGGATGAGTGCCGTCCCCATGCTGTGCGGATCGTGGGCGGTTAATCGACCGTACTTCACCAAGCTGGTCAGTTCGGGTTACAGATGTTTGAAAATAAATGTAAAAATGTAACTAATAAGCAGATGTGCTCACTGGTGTGCCATACCTCATGTCTAAACCGTTTTGCATCAATTTTGTGTGTATACATAAACATGCACAGCCCTTTTGCCAATCCACTGCTGGATGAGAGCATCCCTGTGTTGTGCTGTCATAGCGGGCCACTGCATCGTGTACTTTCAGGTATGTTTCTACGGCAGTCTGGAACACCCTTCCTATATTAGGAAGCCATTGAGGCTATACACTTTTAAATCTAGATTGAAAACTAATTTCTTTAAACTGCTTTTTTGTTTAGTTTGTCCTTCCCCGCACCTCCGATTAGTATGGTTGGCTATGTACGGTGTGAAAGAAGTTCAACGTACATGGTGGTTATTTGGCAATACTTTACCACGCTGGTCAGTGCGAGTTGACGGGCACGGAGTGTAAGACTTTGGAGCATAGCAGAATACAGAAATCGATTTTCCTACGCTCCATTCTGCTGACAACATAGCCATCCAGCTGCCTGCAACACCCGTTTATGCATTGGGGCTGCCTATCCAAGCACTAACCAGGCACAGAACCGCTTGGCTTCTGAGATATAACAAGATCAGGCGCAATACGGGTGATGTGTGCCTAATTATTAGGCATGTCGATCAATTCCTACGCTCGCATATAACAGTAGCGTATAGGAGAACGGGATATTTTATTTTATTGAATCATGACCCGTCAAATCACGACGATAAATCACAGGGATGGCAAAACTATTATCGTGAAAAGCCATAACAGTTATGGTCCAAGCGTTCTGAATGTGTTGTGTGCACGGCCATACCTGCTGCACGTGAGAAGGGGGCATACTGAGCAGGCAACCCAGCCCAATCCCCACAAGGATGTCTGTGCAGACAGTTAAGGCTGCAAATGAGGTCTCCTGCTGCCCTCCATCTCATCCTAGACAAACACAAATATTCCCGTATAGCTGTGCAAGACTGCCGAGGCAAGTGCTGTTAACGAGCACACCGATTGAGGCTGACACGATGCATAACAGAGGTTGGTGTGGATGGCACCATATCCAAGCCACCTGTGACTCCCAAGTGCTGATATTCATGCTGCACCAGGTACTTATTTATGACTGACCATTTCAGGTATAACTGGCCTAATGTTAACTGTGGCTTGGAATTTAACCCATATAACTGGGTTTGTATCACAGTGTAAGAACCACTGCACCACCACTGAGGTATTTCTCTTATTTACTATTCAGCCACACCTGGCTTTCAATTCTGAATTAAAATTACAATGTTCGGTTATAAAACTACAAGTTCCAAACTTGCCCAGACACACCATGCACAGACTGAAATGCAAGTGTCATTCAGAATGTGGGCACAAATGTTGCAATTTAAGAACATATGTGTTTGAGTTTGTTTATTTTTAAGCGAGATTGATCGGGAAAGAGTTTCTTGTTTTTCTCATTGGAAAGCAAAAATAAAAAGTGCTATAAAAGCAAATTCTTGTATTAACTTAATCTTAAAAAAAACGGCTACTTTCCATACGCTAAATACGTGAGCGACCAAGTCTGTCCTCTTATGAAAGGTAATAACTCGGAGCATGTAGCACAAGGCCTGAAAACAAATCACGTGCCCTCGTGATGTGGTAGAGGAACTGTGAAAAATTGAGTAATTTAGGTATTTCGAGATACGTTTGAAAAAAATACCCTTTCAAAAGAAATTCCTTTTATATACAAACGAGTTGTGGATGCACGCTTGCCTGCCAATTGGCTGTTTTCACTTCGATGTCTCTCCAAGCCATTCCTTTTCCTGTGTGGCCCTTCCTTCTCACTGACAATAACCCCTTTTCAGGCACAACTTGCACAAAATGAAATATAAATCCTCTAATCATCGCAATCGTGCAGCCTAGTTCAAAGGAACGCAACTCGTAAAACGTATCTTGTGGATACGTACCTAGGCTGTGTAGTACACACTGTCTGACGCAAGTGCATAATTGCATTAAATATCAAATATATTTTAGATTATGGTCAGCAGCACTGCAGACATGTATTGGAAAGTATGGAAATGATGTTCTGGATCATGTATGTGAGTGATGTCTAAGTAAAATCCGTGGTATAATAATGCTCTTGACTATGCCTTTGAGAATACCTTTTTGAAAACAACTGACACTTCAAACTCATATCGGATAGCCTTTGAAATATTTTGCAATTAACGTATATCTGCAACATGAACAGTTATTTGTTATTAGAATCGCGTCTTCCTTTAATTACAAATGACGCGATTGGAGAAAAGGATACTGAAGACGATGCCACCAAAGCACGCGGAGATGGCCATCCGTGGGTAGCCTTGTCTTGCCATCGTGATATCCGCCACGAAGTCTGCACATGTGCGGGGGACAGTGGTTAGGGGGAATGATGCCATATATTCGACCACAAAACAGATTCGATCTTCTGGACAATCAAAAGTGCAGTGTGACGGGCACAAGTGTGGCACCCTTGTGGTGTGTTGGATTTCAAACGCTTGGCCGTGCTTACAGTGTCGGTGTGTCGATCAGGAAAGGTTTATCTATCTGAATTAACATCAATCCGACACCGCACAGAGCTTTGTCAGTCTTGCCTCACCGGGTGGGTGTTTAAAATCATAGGGGTTTACCCGAGGTCACCAACTATGCTGCAATATATTTTAATTTGCATGTATGTACAGTGCAGGACAGATATATGCATTATTGTGGTGCAGCAGCCTGCAGATTTATTGCAGCATAGCGTGGCGCCGCGCGGCATAGCATGGAGTGAAGTGACACGGTTATGTGGTGTGGCATGTGATGCGACGTGGGGAAGTGAAGCGTGGCGTTGTGCGATGCGTGGAGTGGCATGCGCCGTCACGCTGCAGCATAGCATCGAGTGATGTGACACGGTTGTGTGGTGTGGCGGTGGCACGTGATGTAGACGTGGAAAGTGAAACGTGGCGTGTGGTGCGTGAAGTGGCGTGCGGTGGCGGCGGGGCTGCGACTGTGGTGCGTTGTGCGTGCGTGGTGCGGTGCGTTGTGCGGTGCGTTGTGCGGTGCGTTGTGCGGTGCGTTGTGCGGTGCGTTGTGCGCCGCGGCGCCCACCGGGCACGCTGTTCCCCCAGGCGAGCAGCGTGAGACCCAGCACGGTGCTGCTGATGCCGAACACAACGCCGAACGTCTGCAGCAGGTTCACCACTTCGTTGGCAATGGCGTTCATCCAGAGGGCGCTCACCACGAAGCCCACAACCGCGAACGCCTAGCGGGCGAAGCGCAGAACCAGCACTCAACATGAAGGTTTTGGGTTCCGAGTTATTTACTATCAAATTTGACACAATCTATGTATGTTGAACTTATTTCGCACCGTACGTAGCCAATCGGAGCTGTGAGGATACAATTACACTATGAAATGGTATTTTCAGGATAGAAAATGCAATGGAAATGCAAACTTTCACGCTGTGGTTTAGCTTTTTTGTCTCATTTTGACATCTCATTTGTATGGTTTCTTACATTTCGTTTTGATTGACTCGTCACGTTTATTCTATTCGTTGAAATGTAACGCTTTCAAATATTTTCCAAAAACGGTAAACCGATTCGCACAATGACAGTTCGATGCGTGTATGGTGTGAATAAGAATTGACGAGTCAATGCAAGAAAATATACACGCCTCCTTTTCCCATGATGCACACATCCCACTGTTTTGTACAGGGTCTTCAGATGTACTCTATATATACACACATTTTAAATGTAACGCTATATGAAGACCTCGGGCTAACGTTAATCGCGATACCTAAACATGGTCTTGGCACTGTTTAACTTCCTTTAATGGGCTGCTTCCTGCTCACCAACTAATCTTATGGCCTTCATCTGGCTCTTACTACTTCTGTACTGAACAGTGTTAAGAAGTCCGCTCTCGTCACTGTGCAGACCGATGAGGAACATCTTACGAAATATTGCGGTCCCCGCTCGATGACAGTGGTCGCGCGCTTGGGCAAGTTGACAATTTACGGAAGTGTGCACGCAGTGCGAGGCGTTGAGGGGCAACGGACTCACCAGTTGAAAGGCTGGCGGTTGCTCGCTGGTCATCATGAAGGCTATGACGGCCAACAGGCCGCCAATAGCCAGTATCAGGCTCCAGAGGGGAAGGACACCACCAACAGGCAACATGAAGTCTGGACACGGGGACAGAAGCACGGGACGCATGGTGTTATTTGTTTACGACATGCACAATATCAAGAATATGTTTAGATGATGATTATGTCATGGGACTTCCTTTGCCAGTACCAAAATGATAGGTTTTTCCCCTTTTTTCTGGCAACAAAACGGGTGTTAAGATGTTGGTTGGTGTGGACCAATCAGTTTCAGGACAATGCATATGTTATCAGTGTTTTTGTTATTCTGACCACAAGCATTGTGGTTAATGCAGACGTGATTCCTTGTAAAAGGTTTCAGTTTGGTGTTTTAACATCTTAACACCTGTTTTGTTGCCAGAAAAAAGGGAAAACCTATTATCATGATGATAATGGTGAGGGAGCAGCATTAGGTGAGAGCTTAGCCTCAGATGTATATTTTGGAGCTGCTAGAACAGTCTTGATTTGAAGCTTTCGTGACTGCAGGAATCCATACTCTTCGGTTCTTTCGGTAAAGTAGATGACGGACGCTTGTGTTGTGCCCGAAACATCGTGATTTATTTTATGTTATACCTGCTAGAACAGGTGATAATAAAATCAAACTCTGCACTTGAGGACACTATAGAAAGCATGCAGCTTCTGTGACGGTGATACATATCTCGGCTGTGTGTTGCAGGATGTCAAACACCAGTTTGAAGCTTCATTAATGATTTTTTTAAAAAGATCACGATTGAGCACTACGATTACACTCGTGATATTACTGCATTGACGTATGAAAGCGCACGGGAGTGATATAATCGTGGCATCGCGAGAATGCTATGAGATTAGCGTTTGTAACATAAGTCAAAACGTTTTGGTTTCAATGTTTAAATCTAGATTTAAAACTAATTTATTTTGAACTGATTTTTATGTTAATTTGTTGTCTGTCCCCGACACCTCCGATAAGCACGGCTGGCTATGTATGATGCGAAAGAAGTTCAACATACATAAAAATGATCCAACTCGTGTGCAGAACCAAACTTTAATGCGATGGATATTTTGTTGTTGTTCAGTCCTTTGTGAAAAGGCTGAAAACCTATCAACTCTGTACACCTGAGAACACGATTTAATCACAGGTGGGGCTGAAACCCACTTTCAAACCCAGGATGTCAGCCAACGCCCAGGCCCAGTCTTATGACCTCCGAGTCACCCGGCCACCTCGCTGAAAAACATTCGACGAGACGAGGGCAAGCGTTTGGCTCGGCATTTTAGCGCCTTCCACAGTCGCGGGGGGGGGGGGGGTCACGAGTCGACTTACAGAGCCCCCGTTCAGGGAGTAAAGAGCGCCAGAGGCCCCGTTATCAGCTGCAGGCAGTTGAGTGGGCGATTCCACTTGCGGTCCTCACGCATCACATTCATGACAGGCACCGTAAGAATCAGCAGCAGCTCCACTGGCAGCTGCGGGGGGGGGGGGAAGAGACCGTGACTTGTTGCGGAGGCAATAGAGACGGCGATAACTTGTAACGGCAGCAGATTAGTATCGCATGGGAGAGTGATGGCGCGGTGGAATTGGCCCAAACATCCTCCTGCGCAGGACCTCCTGAAAATCGGATGAGACTCAGGCTTTCTTGGCTAAGACAGAGGGCACTATTGTGGTGGTGGGGTAAAGTATGGGTACTACCATCTTTTCCAAGACGTATGGTCAGTGTAGAAAAATAGGCCAAAAACACCTGGTGAGACCCTTCCGCAAATCTTGGTGCGAGCAAGAAATTGCAGGGCTGCACCTTTACCATCAGTTTAACACTTTGCGATCGTTTTCTATAATAAAGGTTTTTTGGGTTAGATTGCGTAAAAATATAAACGTGTCGTTAACCAACCACCACCCAACGCAGCCAATTAGTAAGGTTTGTCACGTAAACAAAACTTGCTAATTAGTTACTACTTCAGCACACCGATGTGTAGGAGATTAAAGCCACAACCAGCTGATGAAGCTGGTTATAATCACCAGCGAAACGTCGTACTCAAATTGTAAATGTTGTGGGAGTTTTGCTCTCCAACACACCAGTGTGCTAAAGAAGTAACTAATTGGCACATTTTGTGACAAACCTTAAAATTGGCTGTATCGAGTGGTGGCGGCATAAAACAACACATTTATATTTTACGCAACCTAACCCAAACACATTTTTACCCTGCATGGGTACGGGGCCGAGCGTCGAACGGTACGCTCGGGGAATGTCTCCCAGCCTCACCACGACGACCTTGAGAAACTTCCAGATGCATCCTCGCCGCCTCCACTCCGCGAGGTCGAGCGGCGACAAGGAAAGCAGGAACCGGTAGAGCTTCCCTCCGCAGCCCAGCGTGGGGCTCGATGGAGCACCCAGCAGTGGCAGGCTCTCGCTCAGATCCCCCACCACTGCGACGGGGTCAGGGTTCAACTCCAGGTTAGCAAAGTCACGGTAAAGTCAAAACGTTTCTCTTTATTCTACTTCCCTCCCATGGGCTTGTTGTCTATTTTGCCAAATACTTAGAACAACCTTTTCAGTTCAATAAACATATTTTAAGCGTTACCGATGAAAACTTTAATAGTGCTGTCCGTTGCTGGCTGCTTGGCACCTGTGCTCAGCAACCATGAATTAGATGAATACAGTACAGTACTGTATTGCAATAGGGAAACTTTTTCATCATGAACAGCAGACACTCTCTGTCCACTGATGGATGAAAGCCTCCCCAGGTCGTCGGCATCCCTCGCAGTAAAACAATTTTTATTCTGAGTTGATCACTCCATCTCCGTGGAGGACGACCTCTGAGGCATGTACCATTCATTTGGTTGCCATTCCTTCCTCGTCTCATTAATCTGCTATCATTCCTCCAAGCAACTGTGTCCTGCACAAACCCACACGTGTTCCTCCTTTTGTCAAAGCCAAGCAACCCCAAGGAAAAGCTGAGGTTTGCCGGATAGTATAAATATGGGGAATTTTTTTATCAAAGAAATACATTTTGTTGCGATAGCGGAAGGTGATGCAACAAATGATTGGGACAATAACAGGTGTCTTTGTTCACTATACAAGACTTGATTAGTGTATGTTAGAAAATGTTTTACACGGTCGGTTCATAGACACCGTGCAGGACCATGGAGACCACAGAGTCTGTATCACAATGGTACAAATAATCGACTCTTCAGGTTTGACCACGACTGAATGTCAAACACATTCCTGCGGAGGGAGCTGGTAGGAACGTTGGTTGCTCTCGGTCAATGGCCAGGGTCAACGGCGGCGTGTTGTATTCCGCAAATATGGCCGACGGTGAGGGCGGGCACAAGCCGGCGTGAGTAGGTTAAACGTTGAGTTTTATAAGGGCACCACGGGGTTACCAGCCCCACCCCTCCCACCCCCACCCAACCCCACCCTTCCCACCCAGCCCCTCCCTGCACGACGGACGGCCACAATAATACCCTGTGGGCTGGTGTAACCAGGAGGCTCCTACCAGTATTAGAATAGTATATTGTATGAGATCGTAAAAAAATCTCGTGATGTTTTGGCCAATGTACCTACATTGTACTGATGTTGGTCCTGCCCCATGCTTCTTTGCAATGTCCTTTTTTATTTAAGGAGATGATGGCTCATTGTTGACGTGTTCTATGTTTGGACCGGGGGGGCGTGCATCGGCAAACCTTGCTGAATGCTGGCGACACGTCGCCGAGGTTCGTCGTAATCATCGTCGCTGAGGTTGCCTAAAGCGGAGGAAAAAAATTGCATCGCATCATTACCATCCTTTTGTCAATACACTGCTGAATGAAAGCCTGTCAATGCTCACAGGGGTTATCGAGCCGTATTTCACCACACGAGTCGGTGTGCGATGATTAAAACTGGGTTGGAAAGAAGTGGAATCGTAGAAGTACAATACAATATTAGATTTTTCTGCACCACCCTTGACTGCCCACCCACTTTGCGCTGCAGCCTGTTTTACATCGTGCTCACCCATCCATGCGTTATCCAGTTTTTAAATATGCTTAGATTCTAAGGTCTGACAAAATCGGATACATTTTGCGTGATTTGGCCATCGGCCATATTCACCTCGTAATACACATTTGCCATAATAATCGTGCAAAAGGGACAGTTTTTGGGTGTGTTGCACGAGGAGGAAAACCTATATGTCTAATTTGCCCCACGCAAATTTATGTCATATGGAGCTGTTCCCTCAGTTGGGGGGGGTAGCCACTGGTGGGTGTCGTGGTTGTCCAAAACCCTCAATAATTTTTTAGACATGAATTGCAGATGCAACATTGTAATTTTTTGAGTCTGCGTTTTTCTCCCTTTCAATAAGGTGACGTAAAAGCTGATGATGCTAAACCTTTAAATAGTACACTCGGTACTCATTCAGTATTAGCCAGTAGTTTTGTAGAATTTTGTATAGTTTTAATCTAAGCAGAACTCCTCTTATCTGTGACTAACGGGGAGGGGGCGGCAGAGGCAAACGTCATGATCTGCAATCTGACTAATAATGGGACTTGAACCGTTGACTTTAGTGAAGGATGCTCCTCAACTTCTAAAGTGTGGCTGTACCCGTCCTCCCTCCCCCTCCGGTGTGCTGCGTGTGGGCGGTGCACATACCAGGCCCCTCGTAATCGGGCAGCGTGCCTTGCGAGAACCACGTGGCTTTCTGCCGTTTGTAAATCCAGCTGCCAATGAGCACCGTCGCGACGTAGCCTCCGTACAGGCCCAGGTACCCTTGGGACGTCGCACAAAGACAACCAAGAACCAACCGATTAGCATGGTTGGCTATGTACGGTGCGAATGAAATTCAACATACATGTGATCAACCCACAAACAAGAAGTCTTATAAGGTCGCTGTGATTACAATAACAAAAGGCTTGCTTATGACGGCAACAATCCTGGCACGGGTTTTTTTTTTTTATAAGGGATGCGGAGTTGACCACATTAATAGAGCTGGTGTATTGAGCCAGCATGAAGTGTGCCTATCACTGGGTTTCCATTAACAAGTATATGAAATAACGCAACTTATTTGAATCTAAATATCCGTGATTCATTTGAAAACGTTTACTCGGTTACCATTTTCTGAAACGAACTGTTTATTTTCAGTGGCTGCTATTGGCATCGTGTGCTGTGATATAAGAGTGTTTTTTTACAGTACACATTTACTTGACATGAAGGACCCACACACCTTTGTCCGGTTTGTAAATAGGATACATTTATTCTAGATTTGAAGCTTTCGTGACTGCAAGGATTCATACTCTTAGGTTTTTTCGGTAAAGTAGGTAAATAGGATACATGTTGAACAGTCCTATTGACTTGAATAAACAGCACTTATTCAAATGAAAAAGTCAATTGGAAACCTGGTACGTTGCATACGCGTGGGACGGAGATCGCTAGCTTGCCATACTTCCGTTTGCTACGATGCAATTTGGATTGATACAGTGTCGTCTAAATGTCATGCTGGAAAGAAACGGACCACAGAAAGTAGGGGGGGGGGGGGAGTAGTACTGGGATATGGGGGCAGCAGAGCAGAACGGGCAACGTACCGATTGACTCGCCCATGTCGATGTGACCCGGTAGAGCACGAAGAACGTCCAGAACACCGCGACCAGGTAGAAGACAAGGTCACGCAGGAACGGGCGTGAAGGAATGAAGAAGTGGTCAACCCAGGCCACGCTGCCGGCAATGATTGTCGTCACAAAGATCCCCGCGCCTGGGCACGTGACAACGGGGTCATGCACGGTGGGGGGGGGGGGGCAAGCAAGAAGTTGCAGGGCGTTCGACAATCAAATGTGTGCACGAGGACTCTGACCCCGTCACGCGAAACCGCTCGTTATGTGCTACCGAGCACGAGGATTAATGTTTCATTTCTTCTGAGGTCAAATAAAGTTTTTAGTGGCACGAATTGCACTAATTATTTAGACATTATGAATGCAAGGAACATTATCTTCTGTCTTATAGTATTTTATTGAGAACAAGTACTATTTTAAACTGTAAGCCACATGATTGCTGCATTTTTCATACAACGGCTTTTTGTTTCATTTTGCTTGATCATTTGACGTACGCTGCAATTTTTTACGCACAATGTTTGCATTGTTTTTTTGTGAGCTGTCTTATTTTTTAAGAGACTCTTGGTCTGTGGTGAGCTCTCACCTGTTTTTTAGAAACATTATACTACTATTCCTGATGCCACTACGATTTCTGAGCACACGTTGGCGAAGAGACACAGGCGACGATTTCTGAGCACACGTTGGCGAAGAGACACAGGCGGTGCGGCCGAGAAGACGCTGGCCCTCGCGTTTTCACGGTTGTCCGCAAATCACAGACGCACGTACCGAGCAGAGCCCCGATAGCCAGGCCACCCGTGCGGGGTCGGAGAAGGCGGCCACGGCGCTGAAGACATCCGGAGCGCCGTTGCCAAACGCCAACAGCGTCACGCCGTGCACCGAGAGGGCTGTCAAGGAACACTTTGATTGTCGCGCGTGGCACACGCAAGCCCATGGACTGAGACGAAGTGGCACCTTGTGTAACAAACCACCGTTTCTCAAAAACCTGATCTAGCACACGCATACCATAAAAATTATGCCGCAGATACTTATTCTTCAAAGCCTAAAAAATGAAGTGACGGTGATAAAGAGAACCGACAAATTAGTTCAGGGTAAATTTATCTCAAATTACCCACAAGTTTGAACTGCGAATTAAACAATGGAGATGGTATGTATGTTTGTTGAAACACTGTCTTTCATCGAATGTGTTTCAAATTAATTTAGCTACCAAGACACTGCTAATTATTTTGTTTGAAAGGAAAAGGTTAAGGTGCAAGTTTATTTATTTTTATGTACTAGAATCGGTATTGCAGTAAGACCTTTAATTTTCTTCAGAGCTTTAAAGAAACCAAACTAGCAAGACAAATTATATTCAAAAGACAGGAATGTTGCATTGTTCCAGTGGACATTGGTGTTCCAGGACCACAATTAAGAAATGAATTGAGACTAAGCAACTTGGTGTCCCTGGTATGGAGACGAAAATATCATCAGCCATGCAGAAATGTCCCCCAGATCGGAATGAATCCAATTCAAAAGCGCAATTCAGCTGAATTGGTTAATTCCCAGCCTGAACTTCTGCCAACTTCGCTTGCAACAACAACGGCCTGGGTGGCAATGGGGTAGGCTGATGCTTGCTGGGTGGGCAAGGGAAGATAAAAAAAACAGCCGTTAGAATTTTAACTTGCGAAACTGATGTGTGGGGACTCCCATCACGTGTTTATTCACAAACAAGCCTAAAACAACAGGGAGCCTGGAAAGGAATGTGGACTGCCCGTAAATAATCCGGTGGACTAAAGGAGAAATGAACGTGGAAGCTCCCAACCGCCCAACCGTCGGCATGGATTCACTGTACACGCTGTTGCTTTTCATCTCCTGGCCAGAGTCGCATTCCCACAATGATATTCGTGGTCAGTGATTTACAAAAAAGGTTTCTATGGCTTTTAGTTTTTACACTGGGGTATTGTCCCTCCACGCCTCTCCCCCCAGGCCATTCCCGCTTGCGCGTGTCTCCAGTTTACCAGCGGCAGATTCCCTATCGGAGACCGATGTGGAAATACACCCAGCCCCATGCCAAATAAAGCCAAAGGCCCTGCCGCTCACTGATATTAACGCGCACGCTCGCAGGCGCCGCAGGAAAAAGGATATTGCCACGTTGTGGCTGAGATGCAAGGAGTGCGAGATGGACTCCAGTGCCGGGCAGAAGCTGCGGGAGAGAGATGCACGTCCATTTTAAAATAAAACATTGAGGAAAAGGAGCGCAGAGTGAATTTGAATTGTACCCTCGAATATGAACGAGTTGTTGATTGAAACCTTTACGAATGAAACGTTGCCTTGTACCAAGTCGCCCTGGACACACCCAACCTAATCGGATCTCGGAAGCTATGTAGAGTTGAGTGCATAGTACTTGGACGAGAGGCTGCCTGGGAATACCAGGTTTAGGCCGAGAGGTAACCAGATTTTGCCACAGCAATGCATTCTTGAATCTATCTGTGCAAAGCATTGAGTGTTTTCCCATTGTAAAAATGGGCTTCTTCCTACACTGGCCAAACATCCTAATGCAGGATTCTCTTCAGTCTCAGGTTATCCTGTTTAAACATTGGGCATAATAATTATATACATGTGATCAGGTTGATTCGAACTTTGCAAGGGAGACTGAGGAACGAGCTGATTCATGGCATGCCCACATGCACTGTATGTTGAACTTCTTTCGCACCTTACGTAGCCAACCATGCTAATCGGAGGTGCAGGGGAAGGACAACAAACGAATAAATGTTGACTTAATGGGATAAGCAAGCCTGCTAATGAACAGTCAGATGGGTAGGGTTAATCAATCCTGGCCTCTAATGAGACGGAGTTAAAACAAATCCAGAAATTGGTTGCATTGAATCAATGCTGCTGAAATTGTGCACTCCCAGAAGGCCGATTGGTTGTGAATTTTTTTTATGTGTGGTGACGGATATGTGAGAGACATTGTTCGCTCTTTTTTTNATTATTCCCCACAACAAGTGATATCCAAACCAGTCCTGGGGTCCCTCCTTCACCAAACCGCAATGACCAGCATAGTGAAGTATGGTCAATTAACCCCCACGAACCATGCCGTAGAGAGGCCTTCATCCAGCAGTAGATTAACAAAGGGCTGTACAATACACACAAGGTGATTTCTAGACCGCAAAAAGGTGCAATTGTGAGCACAGGATCAGTCCTCCCATCACAAGTCACAGTACTGTATCAAATATATTATTTTATTAGTTTAGTTATATTCTCCGCAACCATGCGAATGAGTATTTTGAGTTCTAGAATGAGGTGGTCGCATCATTGGTAAATCTATACTCGCCTAATAGAGTAAAATTATTTTCCTATCACCGTCCCTGAATTGAGATGTTAATCCACTCCTTGGCAATGGTTAATCTAACTCGATGGCTGTGTGATGGAAAGACTGAGAACTATTTGGTTTGTGGGAAAGGTTGATTAAACACAAAGGCATGGTCAGCTTAGTCCAGTTGAGCCAATTTGTTAATCCACTGCTGGAGGAAGGCCTCCACATGCAACATCAGCCACGGGTGTGTGCCAACCATATTGCATCGCAGCTGGTCAGTGTGGGTTTATGGACTGGGTTGGCCAAGACCAGTGCAGATATCACTCGCAACTGATATTACCCATAAATGGGAACTGATCAAGTAATTTGCGTCACAGCCAGCCCAATACTATGCACAGTGGAACCATCATATTGCACGTTTACGACAGTTTCAAAATAACGTGCAAAAGTCAGTGACATGAGTGAATCGTCACGCTGAAGCTGCTCATTTCAGTGGCTACGGTCAGAGAGGGGGGATTGCAAACAGTAGTTAAAAGGAGCCATCTGCAGCGGCACATTAGAACCCGGGGGGGGGCAGGGCAGGGTGGCTTCTCATTGCCATTGCCCGAGTGGCATTGAGACACGGAGAGACGAACGACAATGCCACATTCTGTAATATCCATATTAATAACTGTTATAGCAGAGTAGGCCGGGGCTAAGCCGACTCACAAGTTTTCGGCGGTCGTGGACGTGGCGACGAACAGCACGAGCAGCCACAAGCCCTGTGCGAGACGGAGGAAACGGAAATTGCAAGAAGATTTTATACTTAAGCGGAAGGAACATTGCACACCTGCGCCAGGGCCTGGCTTGCTCTAGTTTATCATTGTAAAGCGAGAAGGCAGGCAGCCACTGAGTCGCATGCCGTTAGGAAGACAACCCGCCCACCACAAGCAATGCAACTGCCTTTTTGGCTTATGAAAAGATTTGATGGCCTATGTTATCCATTACACGCAGTAATGTTACTGTATAATAGGGACGGGATGAGCATTGTCGCTTTATTGCTGGCGTAACGGTTTGGAAGACTTGGTAGGCGTTTAATGTGAGGGCTTACCAATACAGATCCCACCAAAATGTGGGCGCTGTAATGCGTGAGAGTATAGTACAATTTTACCAATTCACTGACAACACAACATCTTTGCTCACAAGATGTACGAGGACTGTAACCTGACAAAAAACATTATTAAGCGATTTCCCACGTAGACAAGCATCGGGAGGCACCTATCTCACGTTTAAAGCACCAAGCTGGTGCTAGAAATTCCACATTCCTATGGCGGCAGGCCCAACTGTATTGAATGTACTGACCCTGGAGCAAAAAGTAGTTGAGAGGGCAACATCCAGAAATACAACACACATTTCCGATTGCAAGCTGCCGCGCCGCTCTAAACGTTGCGCCACCGGACCACACACTTTTACTCCATTGGACAAAAACGCAAAAACGGGAACACTTGTGGTTATTGCAGGGGGGGGCCTCACGTAGAGTGTCATGGGCAGCGGCAGCATGCGAGCCGGGAAGTTGCAGAAGGCGATGTGCACGTAGTCGAAGTACCCATCGTGGATCTTGCAGTCGGGCGTGCTGTTGACAAAGTGGCATCGCTCCGACACGTTGATGCTCCGGTAGTCGCGGCACTGCAAGCGACGACGGCACGCGGAGGAGGAGAAGTTGAGAAGAATATTTATGCTGGAGAAATCCGATGAGCGACGTAGCTCTTTTTCGCAGATGTCCGGTTGTGACAACAACAGCGATTGCCGGCAGAAATCTCAAGGAGTCTCTCTGCCTGAAAATAATATTATTGCATGGCTCGGATGATACTGTTGTGTGATGGTTAGTGCATTTGACTTGCAATCTAGAGGTCGATCTCCCGGCGTGGCAGCTGAAACAATGAGCAATTTTCTTATATCCCCCCCCCCCCACCTCTGAATGGGTACACCACTGGTCAGTCGATCTATTGGTAGGTCACGTGTGATGGGGTGAAGTGTAAGTACTCCCACCTTTTGTAAGATACCTGCCCAGGGTGTAATAGTACGAAAAAGTAAATCAAATAGCCTCTAGAGAGGCTCTCCAGAGCTTCCTGCAGTGGACGGCCTTCCACCAGCAGTGGCGTAAGCAAGCAATTGCAGGGCTGCCCCTTCACCTTTACAGCTCCCGAAGCACGAGATGTATGCTGCGGTTTGGTGTTGCACAACCCCTTAAATATAATGTGCAACCTCCCCCTTGCCTGCTGCCGAAGGCCGTTTTATTTATTTATCTTTACCTGCTGATAATACACCCAATACTGCTGCCACTTTGAGAAATACAGCACGTGTTTTTTGTTCATTTCACAATTGTTGCATCGCGAGGGATGGCGATGGCTTGTGGAGGCCTTCATCCAGCAGTGGATACATCAAGGCTGATGATTATGACGGTGGTGGAGGACATTTTAAAGTCTTCGATGCTTTTATGAACGATTTTTTTTATTATATACTTAGTCCTCGCAATATATTCAGGTGTTGACATGCTACCTCACTGAGATGACACAGTTGCAATTTAGTTGAATAGAACATATGCAGATGTAAGCACATTGAGTAAAACATTTGGTAAAAGCAAGTTTTTCAATGCACACTTTTATTTGCACTGACAAGTAGAAAAGACATTATTTTGACCTCATGCAAGTAAGCAGCCGTTTTGCCAAGTTGTAACTTGTTTGCAAATTCTTGGCGGAACCTGATTATAACTCCCAGAACTGCAGGTTTGTTTAAATTTAGTGTTTCTTGGTAAACGGTGTTTTACCACTGGCACTTTTTATGCCTTATAATGCACTTATATGTATTCCTTAATTGGCTAAAACTTTTAAAAGATCAATTATATTTGAGAAATTATGATTTTTTACCTTTTTTAAATGTATTCATTTGTATTATTCATTTATTTTCTCTTATGTTTTATCTCTGTCATGGAAACGGTGTGTTTTTTTATTGATGAAACACGACTTAAAGCTTCTTAGCTCACAGGGTACTTCAATATAAACTTAACCGAAGAGTGTGTTCGTGTAAATCACGGACGTGGAGTATTTGGGAGTACTGTCCACTGGTCAAATACCTTATCAAAGCAGTAAATAGACCCAATGCCATGCATTATAGGATACCGACTGTAGCGTTGATGCACCAGCAGTGTATAAACTAAAGTTTGAATGGGTAAGACATTTATTGAAGATGACCCTCGCCCAGGACACTCTGTGGAAGCAACAAAATCCAGAAAGGTAAAAAAAAAAATGAGAATCTGGTTCAGAAAGATGGATTTTTAATTGTTCAAATGGCTCGCAAATGAGATATGGAACATTACAATAATGTAACACAGTGAGATGGAAACACAACTATACTTATATAGTAATGGTGGCAGAATTTACTGTCAGTTGATTGTATATCTACCACCAATGGATATTTATTAGCAGACCGTTAGTGGTGAAGAGTAGTAGAACAAGGAAACACTTTCCTGAGTAGACATAAAAACTCAACATTTTGCTTGCCAAATTCTGCACAGTTATATGGTACTAAAGTGGCCGCAACACGTGCATGGGTTGTATAATAAAGCGTGGCTTGTAGGACTACTCTTCCCTTTACTCGGCAGGAAGCAGTGGAGTACATCAATTCCTCGATGTTATCAGAATATTTATATTGGAGGAATCAGATGAGCTATAAAGCTCTTTTTTTCCTGGAAACAAAAACTCAATCCAGTTGGAGTGATTGAACAAAACGTAAGTGTGATACTGGCACACAAGGACAAAGCAACAAGTTAAGACCTTTGTCAATAACACTGTCCTGAAAAAGAAAAGAAAAATGTACACTGTAATATTCCACATCTCTGTGATATGTATAAGAGCCATAGCACGAAATGTCACCTATGGTATATGTTTCCCATTTAGGGCAGTAATAGGGATGATGGCTTTGAAGCACCATTGGATAAAGGCACTTACAGGTGTAATGGGAGAGTGGGAAACACCACGTAGGGTTATCTTGTTATTTTCTCTCAGCTTGGGATAATTAGATCGTTTAAGCTTGGATATAGATGTGCGGTTACAAGGTATTTAAAAAGCACCTCAAGATGCTTTTTGAAATGGTGAGTCAGAGATTGTGTAGGAACCGCTTTTTGCTAGCATGTTAAGAATTGCATTTACTACGGAGTAAATAATTACACTTTGCACAAAACCCTTTAACATTCTTTCACCCCCCCCCCATTATTTTCCCCTTGTTCTGTTGTTGGGATTCATTAGCCTTAGGTTTCCAAACCACCTGTTGTGAGTCGATCTGCTGATTAAAGAGACTAATCCGTGCATTTCCATGCATGTGGCCTAAACAATGTCCATGACCTGCTGTTGATGCCATATTAACACTTCAAAGGGAAACTAGAGACAAATGGTAATTTGGCCTCACGAAGGGAATGGTCATTTATTTGTACAATGGCATTTCTGGAACAGGAGCAGAAAAAGTGGAAATCTGGGACAGCAAATGAATGTCCAGTGGGTTGTTTGAAGATAGGGCATTCTAATTCACTTGGCAGTGGCAGCTTCCGCGGATCTCTATGAACAAACGACTATGGGACTAAAGTTCACCCAGATTAGCAGAGTTTGGCTGACCCATTGCCTACAGGAGGTGGTTTTTCATCATGTGGCGCGTGTACGGGTAATTTACACGCCAGTTACTGGCGCGAACAATACCTCGTATGCAATTGGTTCGCTAAAACGTGTATCTACTGCTGTACGAAAGCCTTCCAAAAGCCGTTTCGATCATGGGGGTTGCTTGTGCCATACTTCACCACGCTGGTCATGCTGGTGGGTTGGTGGCAAGGGGCATGCCTAAGACTCGGTTCAGATGGCGCTAATCACTGCACCACCGCTCCCCCCGCATATACGGTATACGTACTCGTGTTTGCTTATAACCCACTAGCGGAAGTAGCCGGCGTTGCCCGGTGAAAAATATATTTCTTAAAAACCTTACATATATATACACATATACTAAGGTATTGTCAAAGCCCGGTGGGCCGTTTGTACATTTCTATACCAACAAATATATGAGAGGCTTGCACAAGTCCAAAAAGTTGTAGAAAGTGTGGGGTAAATAGTTGATGTAAAAGGTTTCCGAAAATTGTAGACCCCCCCCTCAAAAAAGATCTTTACCCCTCGTAGCTTTCGTGACTGCAGGGATTTATATTCTTGGTTCTTTCGGGAAAGTCACATAGAAGGAAAACAATAAAATAATAAAAATAAAAAACAATACAATTATATCTTTTTTATTTTATTGTTTCCCTTCTACGTGACTTTACCGACAGAACCAAGAATATCACCGTACTTAAATGAATTTGTTATACTGTCACTGATTGCATAACAAATTATATCTCAATTATACATGAAACACGTGTGGAGATTGGTATCTTAACCGGTCATCCGCCTACCCCCAAAAGCTTCAACATCCGATATTCACTGTCGTGGTGGAGTAAGGTCAAACAACATCCATGACCCTGACACGGCATGGTCACACAGGCACCTGACTCCATCAGCGAATTGACAGCGCCATATCATTATAATCACTACATGCACCAATAATTGTTAGGATAACGCGCGCTCCTTAATAGCACTTAAACGCAAGTGGCTTGTCCACAAATTAATTTTATGATTATAATTCGATGTGTATGGTCAACAGATAGTTGTCCTCGATTCTTAAGTTTAAGTAGTTTAAAAAGAAATCTAATTTTCACCTTTCGCCAACCCGCACAATTCCAAGTTTTCGTTGTAAGTTGAGCCAAAAATATTTCAACTTAAAGCGACAGGACAGCAAGCATATCCAGAGCAAATAGTGACAATATATAAATTTCGATTTAAAGCTTTCGTGACTGCAGGGATTCATCTTCTTGGTTCTTTCGGTAAAGTCACGTAGAAGGGAAGTAATAAAATAATAAAATAAAACATAATAAAATAATTCTCACGACGTTTCGGCCACAACGCAAGCAGCCGTCCTCAGGTGAAGAACATGTCTGTCGATAAGACAGAGTCTGAATGACACGTCCTAGGCTTGGAGCGTCTATTTAAGCTGGGAGGGAAGAGGAAGAGCGCCTTGACAAAATAATTTGCATAGCAAGAGGAATTTAGCATATTTATGGGAAATGCAAAATCCATCAAATGTAGCATTATGACCACAGCAGCAATGGGCGCAACTCATGGGCGTCAATTCGAGGTGCCAGATGATGCCATGTAGGTAGGTGGCATCAGTGGGGCCAAACTGCCGGTGGTCAATACATGGCGCACGTTTTGGTGGCACGAGTAATCGATAAAGAAGATTTTTCACCGAGGGAAGAGGGCTTCAATCCCAGGGGGTCACTGTCGCAGCAAATGAGACGATTATCCTGGTGGTCTGGCCACCTTGGTTGGGTAGGTCCAACAACGTGAAGGTAAAACATCACTGTGTATCGATCAGTCCTCGAGACTCATCCATACACTGGAATGTTTGGGTGCAAATGCGTTCACGGAAATGTTTGTCTTGTGAGGAGGAAGCAGAGATCACGAAGAAACCCCAAATCGTGCACGTGAGGGTGATGCAACAACAACTATTTAAAAAAAAACCCTATAAAGTCGTCTTAATTTTACGAGTTAAAGGCCCCTTTTTGTCAGAGGATATCACAAAGCAACTCTCAAAAACTCCGCACAGATAGATTCAAGAATCCGCCGCGGCTCCACCACCACCACCACGACGACCACAACAACAACAACAATCTCTCTCACCTCCGATGCTGATGATGAATGAGGATCGTGGACGCTGTGACGGTGTTCCGACGATGCCTCGGACCCCACCATCATCATCACCACCAACATCATCATCGCAGCGGCCACGTGCAGCGGCAGCGGCGGGACATCGTCGTCGTGGATAAGAAACAACAACAACAACAAATAACAACAATAACCTTGTACACTAATTGAGGCGGTGCTCACGGCTAGAATGTAAACATCTTAAACGCCGGCAAACGTCCTCGTGCTGCGCCGCATATTCGCGACAGACGACCCATTAAACAGAAGAGGCTGTGGGTTTTTTTNAAACATAACCACACAAAACCACCAATAATAAATAAAAAACCGAAAATAAATCTGTCGTGTTTGTTTGCCGATCGTCTGTAATACTACTCGCCCGTCGTGGCGTATTTTTTATTTAGTTGTATCTCTCTCTGTGTGTCTCTTTCTCTCGCTCTGCGTGCGTGTGTCTCTTCTCTACGCCTGCGACTTTGAGCATCGTGACGCTGCGTGAGGCTGCGTCCTCCTCGCAGACCCGGGGGGAGGGGTGGGGGAGGGGGTGGGGGGGNTCGGGGGAGGGGAGGGGGATCGGGGGTGGGGGGGGATCGGGGGTGGGGGGATCGGGGGTGGGGAGGGGAGGGGTGGGGGGGGTCGGGGAGGGAGGGGTGGGGGGTGGGAGGGGTGGGGAAAGGGAGGGGTGGGGGAGGGGTGGGGGGGTCGGGGAGGGGAGGGGGATCGGGGGTGGGGGGGATCGGGGGGTGGGGGGGATCGGGGGGTGGGGGGATCGGGGGTGGGGGATCGGGGGTGGGGGGGATCGGGGGTGGGGGGGATCGGGGGTGGGGGGGATCGGGGGGTGGGGGGATCGGGGGTGGGGGGGATCGGGGGNTGGGGGATCGGGGGNTGGGGGGGATCGGGGGGTGGGGGGGATCGGGGGGTGGGGGGGATCGGGGGGTGGGGGGGATCGGGGGNTGGGGGGATCGGGGGTGGGGGGATCGGGGGTGGGGGGATCGGGGGTGGGGGGGATCGGGGGTGGGGGGGTCGGGGGGTGGGGGGATCGGGGGGTGGGGGGATCGGGGGGTGGGGGGGATCGGGGGGTGGGGGGGATCGGGGGTGGGGGGGGATCGGGGGGTGGGGGGGATCGGGGGTGGGGGGGATCGGGGGTGGGGGGGGATCGGGGGTGGGGGGGATCGGGGGTGGGGGGGATCGGGGGGTGGGGGGATCGGGGGTGGGGGGGGATCGGGGGTGGGGGGGATCGGGGGTGGGGGGGATCGGGGGTGGGGGGNATCGGGGGTGGGGGGGATCGGGGGTGGGGGGGATCGGGGGTGGGGGGGATCGGGGGTGGGGGGGATCGGGGGGTGGGGGGGATCGGGGGTGGGGGGGATCGGGGGTGGGGGGGATCGGGGGTGGGGGGGGGATCGGGGGTGGGGGGGGGATCGGGGGGTGGGGGGGGGNATCGGGGGTGGGGGGGGGATCGGGGGTGGGGGGGNATCGGGGTGGGGGGGGATCGGGGGTGGGGGGGGATCGGGGGTGGGGGGGATCGGGGGTGGGGGGATCGGGGGTGGGGGATCGGGGGTGGGGGGGAATCGGGGGTGGGGGGGTGTAAAGACAAAGGTTCCCCGTGTAGCCGTGTGGGGCTGTCGGAGGCAAGTGCCCTTCGATTCTCGCAGCGACTACGGGGCGGACAACAACCGCGCCCGGCCGCCTTTGTCTCCCCGCGGTGGGCGACGTTGACGACTACCACCGCCACCTACCCAGGTACTAGTTTTAGCGCTGAGTCGACCTAGGGGGGGGGGATCGAACTCGGGTCGCAGGGTTCGTAGCGGAATAGTCGGCTAGGTGGTTCATCACCCATCGTGTATCGATTATCACGACAGCGTTCGATTTTTCGTTTCATTATCATCACAACAACCACCACCACCAAACATCGTCCAAATCAAACAATTTAACTACGAACAAGACGTTAGCCACACGTGCCATGTCTGCACTGTACTGTATGTATCATCATAACTGGTTGGGTGAGATGTTTAGTTTTTATCACCACCACCACAACCATCAACAACATTTCGTGTCATCATCGTGGGCGAGTGGGAGGGATCAATAGTTTTCTTCGTGCCATCATCAGCACCATCATCATCGTCATCGTGTTTGTTGTTCTTGATGATGTTGTTGTTGTCTTGTGGTCAATGTGGTGACACCACTGGCATCACTTTGCACGCCGATTCAGTAACACGAACCACTGTGTGTGTCCACTAAATTGAGAGCCTTCGTGTACGAATAACATTAACGAAGGCTCTAAGTTTAGTGGACACAAACACAAGCACAAGCTGCTGCTGTTGTTGTTGCTGCTTCATGATTAATGGGGACAATGAGAGTCCAGCCCTAGGTGTCTCTGTGTACAAACAGCACAGACAGAGAGATATTTTATTTCTATTAATATTTATATTATTATTTATTTTAAATCCTTTATATTAAGTTCGCTTGCTTGCTTGCGTGCTTGCTTGCTTGCTTAGGACCGTGCAAATCTTTCGGTCGTTTTTTAACCCACTTCCCGTGATCCAATCGAGCTGACATTTTGCACACAGACTCGTTGTGCGTGACAATTTATTTTCGTGAAACATTTCCAAAATTTTACACTTTTTAGGACAAAATATTATATTTAATTACCAATTGCTTAATGGTGCCATGCAATCATCTGACCCATAGGTGGCAGCCATCTCAAGCCAGAGGACGAGAGGACTCTAGCCGCCACGCATATAAAGTTTTTATAGTGAAAAACTTTGTTTTTACGGGTTAATTTTTTTACCTACGTGACTTTACCGAAAAAACCTAAGAGTATAGACAGAGACACGTGGGGGTGGACTTGCTGTATGACCAGCACGTGTGGTCACTTAAGGGTAGGGGGGAAACCTTTGTAAGAGCAATGTCTGTGTACAATTGTGTGGGGGGGGAGCAGTGGTTGGCATATTCTTAGGTTGTTTCGGTAAAGTCACGTTAAAAAATATAATAATAAATGATAAATAACTAGATTAAAATGAAAAATAACAAAAAAAACTTAAGAAAATAACTACATTAAAATGAAAAATTTATGAAAAAGAACTAAAAATTTACTTTAAAAAAACTAAATTAAAATGAAAAATAAATGAAAACAACTAAATTTAAATGAAAAATAAAAAATAACTAAATTATAATAAAAATAACTTAAAAAAATCACTAAATTAAAATGAAAATAACAGGTGGGACAGCTAAATTTAGTACTGTATATCAAGTAAGGTTTTTAAAAAAATTGGGTTACATCGCGTAAATATATAAATGTGTCGTGAAACCCGCCACCACCCGACACAGCCAATTAGTAAAGTTTTAGTGGTGTAACGTGAACACAACGTGGCAATTAGCTACTGATGTAACAGCAGCGAGTGGCACGTAGAGGTATGGTCGAACAACCCCTAAATGTGCTGTTAATTACCTATAAGTATTAATGAATGTTTTTTATTGATTGTACGTTGAAACTTCTTTCGCACCGTACGTAGCCACCCGTGTACATATCACGGGATATACTCTTACACTGTACGTACAGTGTGTACAGTGCGCACACTGTGCACAGTATATATACAGTATAGACGTAATGTAGACAGTATATATACTGCATATAGTGTTACAGCATGTATACAGTGTACACGCACTGTGCAAACATTGTACACTATGCATATTGCTGCGCACAGTACACAGTACGTACTGTACGCAGCACACGCACACTGTACATAGCAAATGTATACTGTCCACAGCATGTGTATACTGTACATAGTACGTATACTGTACACAGCGTATACTGTACACAACGTATGTATACTGTGCACTATATACTACTTACAGTATGTATTTATACAGTATATAAGTATAGTATTTACTGCGTACAGTGTATATAAACATTGTGTACAGGATGCATATTGCGTACAGTATGTATACAGTCTGTATACTGTACACAGCGTATACTGTGCACTATATACTACTTACAGTATGTATTTATACAGTATATAAGTATAGTATTTACTGCATACAGTGTATATAAACATTGTGTACAGTATGCATATTGCGTACAGTATGTATACAGTCTGTATACTGTACACAGCGTATACTGTGCACTATATACTACTTACAGTATGTATTTATACAGTATATAAGTATAGTATTCACTGCATACAGTGTATATAACATTGCGTACAGTGTGTACTGTACGGGGGGGGCGGTGCCAGTGACGCGCGGCCGGCCACGTGGTCACAACAAAGGCGCCACGTGCCAGGTCAGAGGGGTTTTACCTCCATACGATATGTGAGTGACGTTATTAGAATAATAACATTTATACAGGAGGAATTCGACAAAGGTAAATGTTTTGTGGGGTGTAACAACACATTGACACATTTATAACGAGAACAACCCCTGGACCGGTTGTCACAGCGAGGCTGGTTAGCGGGCAGAAATTCCGTAGTGCCAAGGACCCTATCCGCAAAACCTTGTTAATAATAATAATAATTTTCCCTTAATTGCAAATGTGAGAATGGGCGAAAGGACTTACGCAAGAACGTAACAAGGGTGCAAAGTGGAGCTAGCTCAACGTTCACCCTACGAAGTCCCATCACAAGGGAGAAGCACAAATAGTTGTTTTTTCAGGTCCATACGCTTGTATGGACCTGAGAAAACTCTATTTCCCTGTACAATAAAGTGATAAGTTCGCTAAACGATGAAGATATAAACACGTGGGAGTCGAGCACACCTTAGGGCACGCACCTATTGACGGAGGACTGGGATCAAACCATGAAACGGGCCCCTATGAATTACGGAGCGACACATGATCTTGTTTCGTACGGCTGATGTAGATGCCAGAGACAGCAACTACGATTTCACCTTCAAGGTGTTCAAGGCAGTCTGGTTCTGGATGGCCACAGTCGCACACTACTGCAGAGTTCTTAATTCTCCATTTGTGCTTCAGGTGTATCCGCATCTACTGCCATTGTTTGTGGCAGTGGATTCGATTTAGGATGGACCATGAGCTTCGCGAAAGATCAAACCCAGAGATATTCTGCGTTAGGGTGTTTTGAACTCAATTCAGCTCTGCAAGCTTCATCGGGGTTGAAGTCGCATTGTTTAAGGTTAAGCGCATGGGTTCCTCAAAGGGCTTGTGTGACTTCAAGCGATAAATGACGATACAATGAATGATAAGTGAATGTGTCATGCCCAAATAAGGCTAGCCTGATTTGAAGCTTTCGTGACTGCAGGAAGAAAACAAACACATTCCTCCTGCGGAGGGAGCTGGTAGGAACGTCGGGTTGCTCGGTCAATGGCCTGCAGGGTCAACGGCGGCGTGGTGTATTCCGCAAATATGCCCGACTGTGAGGGCGGGCACAAGCCGGCGTGAGGTAGGTGAAACGTTGAGTTTCATAAGGGCACCACGGGGTGACCAGCCCCTCCCCACCCAGCCCCTCCCCACCTAGCCCCACCCCTCCCACCCAGCCCCTCCCCACCCTCCCACCCTTCTCACCCAGCCCCTCCCCACCTTCCCCACCCAGCCCCTCCCTCCCCACCCAGCCCCTCCCCACCCTCCCCACCAGCTCCTCCCCACCCTCCCCACCCAGCCCCTCCCCACCCTCCCCACCCAGCCCCTCCCCACCCAGCCCCTCCCCACCCTCCCACCCAGCCCCTCCCCACCCTCCCCTCTCCACCCAGCCCCACCCCTACCATTTTTGGATGCACGACGGACGGACGCAATAATCCCCTGTGGGCTGGTGGAACCAGGTGGTTCCTCTTCTTGTTTCTTTCGGTAAAGTCACGTAGAAGGGAAGTAATAAAATAATAAAAATAAAACATAATAAAACAATTCTCACGACGTTTCGGCTACAACGCAAGCAGCCGTCTTCAGGTGAAGAATGAGACACTACCAAACTAGGAGCTTATATATAAGCTGCATTGGGGTTGAAGAGCGCCTTAACAAAAAAAATGTGCATGTGAAGAGGAATTTAGCATATTCATGGAAAATGCGTAGGCGTTGGGCGGGGGAGGTGTCAAAGTCATATTATGCCCATGCATTATGCAGGATCAGCAGCAACCCAGGGGGTGCAGGGATTAGCAGTAACAAAGGAAAGGAATGTTAATGATATGTAGCTGCAGTTACTCAACAACCACGTAGAAAACTAAAGTATAAACTACATAAAAAACTAAAGTATAAACTGCATCGCACCATCAGTATACTTACTATACTCTATAATAAGCTGAGTTACTAACAGCAAGTAATACATTACAATTCTACCTCGTAAAAATTCTATAATATGCTTCCATCTAAACCTTATTCTCTTACATCACACGAGCATATACCGTACTATATACTGCCATAGATAAACCCAACATTAAATTATATACTGTATTGCTGTAAACCAACCTATATCTTATACATTTAATATAACACTATGTATTATTCTACACACCCTAATGTGTATCGAAATGGTTTATTACGTCCTTCCAATGATTGCTGAGCCAGAATCCATCTTCTCGGTTAAAATTGTCTCTGTGTTTGTATATGTGGATCGCCTCATGAACGAATCTCTCATGATAGCCAGATGGCTTGCAGAGAACCTCTGTCTTGGAGAAGTCAATATCATGTGAGCCCACTGAGTTGTAACAGTGATCTGCCACGGCTGAGGTGTTTGTCCTACCGTGTTTCAGGTCAGCTTTATGTTCACGGATGCGGTCCGAGACATGTCGTTTGGTTTCCCCAATGTAACTGCTACCACAGAGGCAACTTAGTTTGTAGACGCCAGGGTACTGTATGTCTGGAACCACATCTTTTACAGACGGTACCAGATCACGGATTTTATGTACTGTGTTGAATCGGACCTGGATCTTGTGTTTAATCAGGATTTTGGAGATCTTTTTTGTGACCCCAGCAATGTAGGGTAAGGTGATGGTCTTGAAAGGCTCCTCAACAGGATCCTTCTTGGTGGTTGGAGTGATGGCTTTGCGGATTGTATAGTCGGAGTAACCATTTGCCTTAAGAGCTTGGCGTACGTGTTTGAGTTCACTGGAAATGTGTTCATGGTCGGAGATGCATTGGGCTCTATGATATAGAGTCTTGATGAGGGAATTCTTCTGGGATGGATGGTGGTGGGAATCCGGTTTTAGATAAGCATCCGTGTGGGTGGCTTTCCTGTAGACAGAGTGGTGGTTCCTACCAGTATAAGGGTTGACAGGCATGCCATTGCATGCCGCGCCATGAGATCGAACCGGTGACCTCTGGATTGCAAGTCCAGTGTGGTCAACTTGGAAATTTCGGCAAGATATTGGGCCATCGGTTCCAACTTGCAAACGTTGGCACGACGTTGGCACGACGGTGGCCCAACGTTTGCATGTTCACTGAGCAGCGGACAAAGCACCCGGTGCTCGTGAAAGCGATGCGCTACGCCAACACAAGGACGCATCGATTTGCCATGCGAGTCTATCAAGAGGTATCGAGTTTAAGTGTAGCGAGCCGTAAAATAAGCCAATTAGAGGTACAGACATTGGATTTAGCAAGTGAACTTAGCACCATAAACTTTAAATCCCCATGTAAAATCCACGGATGCTCTTTTGTGTGTTACTTTGTTGTTCAACGACCCGCGCTTTCCGATTATCACGGTTGGCTACGTACGGTGCGAAAGAAGTTCAACTTTCATACTATATACATCGACGTACAGCCATTTGCGCTCCGCAAGCCGATAGGGGGCAGCACTTGGCATGGAGCGAGTGATGCAGGGCCCAGGAATAACGTGGGGGAAAGTGAAGTCACGTAAAAACAAAAATTCCATTATTTTTATTATTTTTATTATTTATTTTTTCCCTACGTGGGGGAAAGTGAAGTCACGTAGGTAAAAATAAATAATAAAAATATTAGAAATATTTATTTTTACCTACGTGACTTTACCGAAAAAACCTGAGAGTATGAATCCTTGCAGTCACGAAAGCTTCAAATCTGGAAAGTGAATAGGTGGGCTGCAGGGGGAGGTCAACAGGGTTTTAATTGCAGCGAGTTCGAAATGCTACGTAATCGGCCAGTTGCAACATTTTAAAAAGAGAACATTTTCACATTTATAAATCGGGGTGGCTTGGGGGGGGTATTCCCATGGCTGCTGTGTTGTTCAGTGAAGTAGGACATGGTGTACCTGTATCGGAACGTGAATAGGCCGATGTTGCACATCTCCTTCGTAAGTGGAACATTAAACACGAGCCAATAAAGTCGTGCGGTTTTGGCCCTGCGACCCAAACTGTGGCCCATAAAAGAGACCCATAGAAACACAGATAAGTAGAGTTTCACATGGACACAAGGAGGTACCATTAAAGACAAATCAGTGTGATTGCGGCCATACAACCCAAAATATAAACCACTATACTCCGCGCTCCTTCAACGAAAGAGGAATAGCAAAGCGACACGAACTTTCACCTGAAGCCCTCCCGTCATGACTCGCAGACCTCGACATTGGCATTTATCTCCTGAACACGTGGGCCATACCCTACATTAGAATAGGGGAAGAGAGAGAACTAGTTTGGGCTGTGATACGCAAACACTACGGACCGCCACACTCGCCCTCGTGTATTCGACGGAGAGGATTGCTCACCTGTGTGTGGACCGCAGCGCTCACACTCGCGTTATTAACACACACCTGAACATCGCAATGCGTGTCATCTCAGGTACACTGAAGTCGACGCCGAACCAGTGGGTCCCAGTGCTCGCTCCACATCGCTCCGCGGCAAATCTGTCGTGAAACAGCGGCCGTCCGGGAGTACCAAGTAAATTCTCGTTAACCCCCGCACCTTCCGATACATAGGGACGTGAACCCAGTGCCGCCTGTTCGCCTAAAATCACGCCACCCCTTCTGGATCACAGCAGCCTCACTCCACGCCACAGATAAAAATGAAGGCGAGAGATGGAAGCAAGTCTGAACTGCGGCCGATGTCAAAAGTAAACGTCTCATACAGGACCCTACCGTGGAACCTCTCGGTTTCAACCTTCCACGGCGCCAATGCTCGACCATTAACTGAATCAGGACCGGGCATGGCCGATGCAGCCACCTGATGCACGAATCCCAAACGATCGACCACATTGTAAACATCTGCCTTCTTTACTCCTTTAAAGGAGGAACGGACGAGATCCACTCTGCATCTGAAAAGACAATTGAGAGGATAACAAATCTAAAATGTAATTTTAATCTGCTGCTATGAATGCATATGAGAGAATAGAAGGCAGAGGAGCGTTTGGGGGGAATGGACAGAGATAAGACCCAGGTGGTCCTCTTGTCAGGGTGGGGTTGGTACCAACTGCTCGGCTTAGACTGTGCAGTCTAAGAGGATGACTGACTACAAACAAGGGATACAGCTGTGAAGGATTAAACAGAGAGTAATAATATGTAAGATACATTCCTTTCATCTGTATAAACTATATAGATACTTTAGTTAATCGTAGTTAGCCTGTTGCATATATTCTATTTTTTGAGTGAGTTAATTGTTGCATATACTATATATTTTTAGTGAGTTTATTGTAAATAATATTTACCCAAGATTAACAAGTTCGACTCTCGCCCGCTGTTTTTCCGGTCGCAGAGTTTATTGCCGTAACCGATCATACAACTCATCACCTCTCCATCAAACGTCACCACACAGCCACCACTGCTTAAGCACAGAGACAAATTTAGAAAAAGGCAATTTTTTTATTTGGAACTACATACTTATGTTAGTACTAAGACTGCCACGGTTTATTGTGAAATCGTCTGAGAGTTGCTGAGTAAACTGATGCTCTATATTGGTGCACCCTTTTCGTGAGCTTACAAGAACTAGATTTCTAATTATTATAATGCTTATGAAATCCATCATATAATAAAAGATTACTATAATGTTGACCACTTTATTACATGGGCCTTCACAGTTATGAGCTGTTGTGCACAGTGCTACATGAATAATAATGATTTCAAAAAATTATACTGTAATCGTGTTGAGTGTAAATAGCTTTCCTGAGGTGGACCGGTGGCTCAACAATTAGAACCCTGATCTGGTACCGTTGAGTTCCGGTAGTCGAATTTAGGCAGCCACTTGTGATGGAGCGAGGTTCTCAAGTGTATCGAGTTGACAGTCTTATGCTGGTTACCAACACTTATGCAAAAATTCCATCACGTAAAATTTGGTTATGCGCAGTTTGAATAAATTCGAGCTCTGAAAATTTAAAATTAATCTGTTTGACTGCTGTCTGATGTATTACTCTCAGTGGCAGAGTGGCTGGTAGAGTGCTGCCCTCTACCCTGTAGACCAGTGGTCACTTGAAGGGATCTTTAAGTGGTGGATCTTTGATATCCACTTCCATGGGCTGTTCTCTCAACATAAAGGGTTTCACTGCCCTGGGAGACATCAAAAATTGATTATTCATCTCATAACATGGTCATGATATAAGTATGGAAAAAGACGAACACGTTTTTTAAAAGTATAACTTGTGTTCCAGTCTGAATAAAACTTATTTTAACACACACGTAGCTCAAAGACTACTGAAATACATGTTTTCACATGATTTACACAAACTATGATGTAGCACATCTAAATAAGTATTTTCTAAACTTTAAAGCCCAACAGTATATAGCCTGGTGACTGTATTTTTGGTAGCCATGTAACGATTTATCGATTGAAATTGATTCTTACGTTCCTGATAAATGTGGTTCTAAATATTTTTTGAGGCAGACAATACAAACGATACAAAACAAATGTAAAACGCAACGTGATTTGGATTACATCAGAGAGCTGAGCTTACATTGCCAAGAATCGAGAATGCCGGCAGCAGCAGCAGCCGACAACACTCTCATTGAAAACGTGAGAAGTATAGTTCAGTTCCTGAAAAAGCTCCTCAAGCACATGGATTGAGGCGTCCGACTTGGTGACGAACAACACATGGACAACCCAAAAAGATCGGAGAGGCAAAAACAAGCATCGGCTGTCGAATCGTGACGCCGCATTACGACAACTCAATGAATCGTTACATGCCTAGAACTCATCCCCAGGATGTTTTGCATTGCTGCAGATGGTGAGCATTGCGGACGGGCAGGACTGAGCGTCGTGGCAACTCGCCGCTCGCTCATCTCGTGAGCTTCTGCAGGTGCTTGATGGCCGGGGCACCGCCAGCGTGCCTTCGCCTTGCGGGTGCAAATAGTTCTTGAGCTTGTCGTGGGCTCCCATGATGCACGAGTTCACCTCGGCCAGCAGGTCAGCTCCCAGCGCCTCCTCGGTGCGGGCACGCCAGGCCACCAGAAGTGGGTGTGGTGCCAAGGGTCGTGGCCGCACGCGACGGGCTGTCACGCAGACAAGACGGATGTTATTGGCAGGCGGCGGAAATATAAATTACCTTTGCCGAGTCAAAGGTCAATGCGGCCGTGACCTTTGCTTCAAAGGCGGTGACCTGCCTGAGCGGTATCGTGTCTGCCATTTGCTGTCGAAGTTCACGGTTCGAACTCAATGACCACCCCGGTTAATACTTGTAAATAGGTCCCATCGGCTACCCCGGTGGATGTTAAAGATGCCGTGATGTCGTTTGAATAAAGAGTTGAGGCAATGTGTGCCAATATCGCGGCCCAAATTTTGCCGAATTTGATAACTTACAAATCACTTAATTGCGTAAACCACGTAGCTGCATCGCCCCCTATTGGCAGACCACGACTCGTCTGTGAAACAGCCTTTTTGTGATACCCTCATGCTGGAAGAATGGCGCAAATACCAAATATACTAAATTACTAATATTGTTAGAATTATCATTGCAAGACATGTTGTATAAAACACAAATTTCACAACCAACTATTGGGTCATGCAAACCTTTCCAAGTCTGATTATGCCACGCTTATCGTGACAGCCAATTGGCCGTGCTTATGTTCACCCACGGTAGAAGCCGTCTGCTCAAACTCCGCGCGTGTTAAATAAATTGCGAGTTCGTAAGAATCCGGCGACGACCTCAAAACGGTTAATTGGCTTGAGCGAGGTCACCTGCATGAGCTCGCAGAGTGCCAGGATATCGGCCACCGAGATCTCCTGGCCGCACAGGAAGGGCTGGTCCTTCAGGAACTTGCGCTGCATGGCGACGAGTGTGTTCTCCAGGTCCTCCAGGGCCTCTTTGACCTTCTCGGCTCCACCGGCTCCCTCGTGTATATCGGGATCAGTACCTGCAGCACGACACGATGAGCCGCGCGCCGCGCTGGGTTCACACTCACACGCTGCAAACGATCGTCGCGTTCATGTGTACTGCACTGTGTGGTTTATTTTCTTTATGGGATGCATTTAAAAAATATATATATTTTTTACTCATTTCTCTAAAACTTATTTTTGTGTTTTTGTTGTCTTCCCGCACATTAGTACGGTTGGCTACGTACGGTGCGAAAGAATTTCGATTTAAAGCTTTCATCTTCTTGGTTCTTTCGGTAAAGTCACGTAGAAGGGAAGTAATAAAATAATAAAAATAAAACATAATAAAACAATTCTCACGACGTTTCGGCCACAACGCAAGCAGCCGTCCTCAGGTGAAAACCAGGTCCGTCGAGGCGACAGAGTCTGAATGAAACAGCACACGAGTGAAACAGCTCGTGTGCTGTTTCATTCAGACTCTGTCGCCTCGACGGACCTGGTTTTCACCTGAGGACGGCTGCTTGCGTTGTGGCCGAAACGTCGTGAGAATTGTTTTATTATGTTTTATTTTTATTATTTATTACTTCCCTTCTACGTGACTTTACCGAAAGAACCAAGAAGGGAGAAGTCAACTTGCATACGATATTGCACCGCAGGGAGCTATCGACTGACTTCATCCACCTCCCAACCTCACCCATTCCTCTCCAGTATGTTTTGAGACTCTGCGTGAAGATGTAAAGGTGCAGCGCCGCAAATTTCCCGCTCACACCATTGCTGGCAGATGGGCCTCCACACTAAAAGGTGTTGTAGAGAGGCCCCCCCCCCCACCTCTAGAGGTGTGTTTGTGGCTACTCTTTCGAGGTGATAACAATCAAAATTCCACAAAGATAAACTTAATAAAGCAACTTGCTGTACTGCCATGTCTTGACCACCTCGCAACCCAGTGAGATTTGGGAGTTTGCAAATCTGCTTTGCACCAATCCACCAACCCTTTGCCTCCGAAGCGCCGCTGGAACGCAGGCATGCAACGACACGCGCGGCTCAAATAACGATTTGTTTTCTGGTTGTGCCACGTATTATACAAAAACACAGAGCCACACAGCACAACTGCCAAAACGTACGCAGGAACAAAGACTTTTGGTTAAAGCAGCGTATGTTCTTTCATGTTTATGTAATAATTTCAACTTATAACGAGCACAGTATACGCTCACTGTCGAAAGTGAGAGAATAACTCGGGAGGCATAAAGAACCGCAGACGGAGCAGGAAGGCAGCCAGGTGGTGAGCCGTAGCAGAAATGGCCCAAGCTTAGGTGTTATTGGCCAATTAATAAGCGTGTACGTAGTTTATTACAGTGTTCTTCATTGCAAGGTACGCGGGCCATTGACGGCTCCTGGTGGCCTTTAATGTGGCCCCTGACATGCGCCCCCGACAATACAAAAATGTGAAACCACCCCATCATCATCGTGCTGTCAAACCAATGGTTTCAAATGTGTGGCGGCCTCTCACACTGATGTCTTATCGGCGAAAGTGGGCCCCCTCCAGCAAATTTGCGAAAAACACTTCTTTACTGTGTCCCCTCTTGTGCTCGGGTAGTGATACGACTCTCAATGAGCGTCAAGGGTAGTGGCAGCGTGAAGCCAACCTCCAGCCAGAAGACCTTGGCGGCGTGCGGACGCACACTCGTGTGCTGCCATGACAGGTACTCGTCCACGCGTGCTCGCTGCTGGACGTCCGCCGGGTACCAGTGGTCGGGCACGAGCGAGGAGTAGCGCGCCAGAAGGTAACGCAGGATGGCCACGCTGCCAGGGTCATCATCATCAGCAGCAGCAATGGTGGGGATTTTTTGTATATAATAAAATAATACGCGTCAGCGGTTTCGTATCGCGAGATGAAGTATCCGTTTGTAACGAGGTCACGCCTGCAGAACAGTGTGACCCCGTGTTGGAGAACAGCCCTCAGAAGCAAACATTGCAGAGCTACTTGTAAGGTTGCTATGCAATTCTCAGAGCTGGAATTATCTGAATTAAGATATAAAACAATATTTAAAACTAAAACTATTTAACTTTTTTTATTCTACCAGATAAGGCTCTTTTTCAGAAACGGCCTGGCCACAAATGATATCCCAAACAAAATTGGCTTATCATGTGGACATTTATATACAGCCAAATACTCTAAACGCATATTTTTTAATGTGGAAGGAAAAACCAGAGGACCCGCAGAAAAATCCACATGGCCACGGGGAGAACATGTAAACTCCAAATATACAGCAGCGTTAGGGTTGGGATGAACCCACGACCTCCTGTATACCAGGCAAGGCAGTTAACTTCTCGCCACCGTGGCGTTTTATGTGATTTTGTGTGATTTTGTGTGATCAGTCATTGGTGACCAGGCTGAGATCATCAGCTTTCTACTCTTGAGAATCCAGTTAGATCACGGATGGCTAAAATCTAAATCGTACTTGTGGGTATAGCTCTGCAGACTTTAATACCAATGTCTGTTGCACAATTTTATTTCGTAAAATAAAAATCTAAGTGGTTTCCTGTTTAAAGGAGTAAGGGTGGGTGGTGTTTTTTTTCACGTTTCCACCTCTGAGCAAAATTTGAAGAACAAAAAAGCCAGATTGTACAGAGTAGATGAGGTTAATCATTGGAAACGTTAACTTAGAGATGGCCAGGTGCATTCAGCTGACACTGCTGAGTTATTGGGGGTCAAATCTGATTTTCAGCATACAGTACTTGTGATTAAACTGGGTCTTCAGCTGTGGTGGGTTGTCTCAATGGTTACACGCAAAGAAACTGTCAAGTTAAATTAAGCTGTTTAGTTTGGCATGTTCCAGCCCTGGGAATTTTACAAAAATTTGGTTTGATTGACATGCGATGAGAAATCTTCGCGGGATATTAGAAGCTGTGCCCCATGTGTGTCTAGAGAGGCCGAGTATTGAAGTGCCTTCAGATGTAGTTCTGCAACATCATCATCTTCCAGGACCGCTTGACTGACACAGGGTGATGCACCGCTCTCTGCAAGTGCAGAATGTTAACGTTTCATCGCTTGTCACGACACCCAGTAGAACAATTGGAATACTATCTCTACATAAAAAGTGTTAAAGTTAAGTTAATCCCATCATTGAACATTTTCTATACGTTGCAAAGTCTGCTGATTGCCACAAAAATGCACACACACAGCCAGTTTGGTGGGGGGGGGGGTTGTCCTTGATGCGGGGGAGTGTTTAAACTGCAACGCTCGAAGCTCAGCCTTGGCTGGCTGGTTCACTCTGTGGAATGCAAGGTTGAGTGGAACACACAGCGACTTTGTAAGAAGCGGCCGCACTTCTCGCCATTAGCTCACCACTCTGCAAGTGCGAAGCCATCGTCCAGGATCGCTGGCACCTTGGCCAACGAGTTCACCGCGAGGAACTCTCGGAGTAATTCTGACCTGTGACATCAGAACACACTTCTTCAGTTACCGAAGAAGCTCCAAGCACGTGCGGTGTATCTCGCGACATTCCGAACAACGCACCTAAAACTAACCCCGAAAGCGCACAGGGGAGCCGATACGGCACAACCGTGAAAAACCTACGGGTAGGATGCTGTTTGACGGCCGCCCCGTGCCATCACCATCCATTACGGTTTCGTGATGCCACAATCGGTTAATCTCTGTCCTGCATTGGCTGATCGTATCACTGCATCCCCGTGTAAATTATCCTCTTGCACGCATCCTTTCTGGCCATGATGTATTCTGCCTAAGCCCATTTAAAAGCAAAATCAAATTGAATGTTAATGTCTAAAAATCCATCTCGATCCATAACCTGTCCAATCGTAAACGTCGTGTGCTTGTGTACACCATATGTTGATAATGATGGGATGCCTGCAGGTGACAGTGCAGGTTGCTGAGATTTTTGTGCGTGGGTGCAGATGAGGGAGCACTGCTTCCGTGCATGGGGGTTTGTCTCGTCACTCTAGGGGTCCTCACACACACACACACACNGGAGCACGCAGAGAACGGTTAGAAATGCGAAGCAGGGGCACACCTGGAAAAAGTCCTGGGCAAAGATTTAAAAATTATCCTCACATTTGCTCTAGACTGCATTTGAATAAAGGTAGCATTTAAATAATTTCCAGCCATTCTCGATCAACCAATGGACACGACAGCCTTCCAAAGCATTGTCGGTCACGGTAGGATGTTTTTGACCATACTTCACCATGCTGGTCAGTGTGGGTTGTTGAAGAGGTTTTGGAGGCGAGGCTGGATGCTCCCCCCCTCACCTTCAACCCGCACTGCTCAGCGTGGTGAAGTATGCCCATGCAACATACGAATCGCGTGATCAAACTGCACGCACGTGACGAGGCAATTCGGGAACTCAAACTGATGATACCCATCCCGTGCAAATCGGAATGCACGCATCCTGAGTCTCAAGAATCGACGCGTACGGCTTGCCGCTCGGGGGCTTCAAAAAAACAAGAATACTTCACGACGCAATGAAGGGAGGCACAGCGTTGCAAAAGCATGTTTCCTTCAAACAAACATTAACACCATTGGAACCTCATTTGCCAGAAGAAAAAATATGATAATTGTTTTTTTACCCTTTTATCTGGCAACAAAATTACACCTTTTGGGGTAGCCCAAACGTCAATACCATCATCATCAGCCGTGGTTATCGCTGCTACATGAAGGTGTTCCGCAAGTCACTGCCATCTCTCACAGTTTTGCGATGTATCGTCGCCCGAATAAAATATAAACTTTTATGTTTTATAGAAACAAAAAAACCCACAAATTAGAGACTGATTTTGACATCACTTTCAAGATGCAGATGCTATGATGATGCGAATGGTAAATTACCAAATGAATTGCGTTTGATGCTGATAAGGGTCGATTTGCAAAATTTTGACTTAATTTACAGGCAGGCCGGCCCCTTATGAGTGCAACTGAACATGTTTTAACGCTCACGACCACACGCAATGTCTCCGTTGGCATTGGCTGCCCCTTGTTAATGTCTGCCTCGGGCCAAGTTTAACAAGCAAGAAATCTGTAACACACGCACTTGCGGTTTAAGTCGGACCTATTTATCACAAACACGAGTGAATTATCTTCTTGGTTCTTTCGGTAAAGTCACGTAGAAGGGAAATAATAAAAAATAAAAATAAAACAATAAAATACAATTCTCACGACGTTTCGGCCACAACGCAAGCAGCCGTCCTCAGGTGAAGAACAGGGCTGTGGGAAAGTCTTAGGACGCTGTCTTTCCGACAGCCCTGTTCTTCACCTGAGGACGGCTGCTTGCATTGTGGCCGAAACGTCGTGAGAATTATTTTATTATGTTTTATTTTTATTATTTTATTATTTCCCTTCTACGTGACTTTACCGAAAGAACCAAGAAGATGAATCCCTGCAGTCACGAAAGCTTTAAATTGAAACGAGTGAATTATATGACCCCCCGTTAATTTCAAATGCACGGGTAATGGGTATGCAATTCACCGTTGTTGACCACATTAAGAAATTGGAACCGCTAAAGTTATGCCACCTTCACGTGGAACCGACAAGATTGAAAACTAATTTCTTTTTAGAACTGCTTTCTGTGTGTGTGTCAAATCACGATTGTGTGTGTTTAGTTTGTTGTCTGTTTCCCGCACCTCCGATTAGCACGGTTGGCTTCGTCGGGTCTGGACTCATGGACTAAAAGTGTCCAACTCTCAGTAGCAGCTGCAAGGCACTCAAACAATAGTGCACTTGTGAAATCAATTAACAAACATCTGCCTATGGGAATTGCAGACGAGTACTCTCTAACAACATTTATTAAGACGTCTCTACTCCGGTTTCAACCTTTGGAGTCTTAAGCAGCAGTTACCTTTTCGTGAAACGAATAATGCTGGGTTTACATGACGCTCCATACTGAAAACAACATAAGTAATTAATTAATTAATAATTTTTAAGATGCGTACATAGTTGCGGAGAATTCCTGACTTCTTGTGTGGCCGTACAATTTGTTCGCTTTACACCGCTGCTGGGCTTCGACGAGAGAGGGGAGAGAACGGTGTAAAAGCCCTCTCTGTAGGGGGTGTTTTGGCCTACTCTTCCAGAAACACTGGCCGGACATCTCGGAAGAGGTGGAAAGAAACCTACACTTTACCCCCACCAAACGCGACCTGTCCGATCATCTAACGGGACATCTGTAAGCAATTAAAAAGAAAAGAAAACGCTTCATAGCTCATCGGATTTCTCCAGGATAAATATTCCGATTTCGGATAAACTGTGTGTGGGGGGGGGGGGTGATTAAACAGACACGAAGACTTAACCTGTCAGAACCGTGTTCCTGAACGCGCAGAACACGTGCAGGAACACATGGAATGCGGTGTGGTACCTTTGGCGAGCTCCACAGTCTTCTGGACGAAGGGGATGTTGTTCTTCTTGAGGAAGATCACCAGGGCTCTGCACGGCTGCGACATCAGGTCCACGTACACCTCCAGACCCATGGCGATCAATAAACCCTGTTGCGGTGGTTAGTTTTGAGAGGGGTTGATTGTTTTAGTTCGTTAAATCAGACTTAACAAAACGGAACGGCGAGCTACGATTGTGAGAATCCGCAGGAGGATCAGCAGCAGTATCAGCAGCAGTGAGAGTGAGTTAAGTGACACAGCGAATTGGGAAGAAAACAAAAACAACTAAAAAAAATCGATGCGACAACAAAAATATAACCAACGCCAAAAGTTGGTCGAGGCCGACGAGAGAGATGAGAGATCAGATGAGAGAGATGAGATGAGAGATGATGTCAGTAAAGGTTTGGCCACCGCAGCGTTCGCAAGCAGCTTTATAGACGCGGGCTTGCTGCTCGACCTCGGCCATCCAATCACGCCGGGGATGTTGAGGGCCCATTGGGGTGGGTTTGGTGGGGTCGGATGTGCGTGCGAATACATTCGGGGTTATTGTATTCCCTCCCCGTGTGTGTGTGTGAGTTTTTTTTCTCCCTCCCCTCTCTCTCTCTGCTTTGACGGGGTCGTTCCTAATTTATTTCTTTAGTTTATCCCAACCGCCTCTGTAACCCCACAACCCCCACGCTATTTCGCTCTCTCTCTCTGTGTTGCACCCTCTAGGGAGGTTTCTCGGAGTTCGTGTACCCTGAAGCGGAAATTCCAGTTAATTTGAAGTTGGGAGAGAGAGAGAGAGACGCCTTAGGTCAGGTCAGAATCATGAATTCAGCTGAGAAACCGCATTGCTGCATCGCAACTAAGGGGCCCTCGTGTAGAGCGAGAGCGAGTTCGGGGCTTGTAATAAGATGGAAACTTTGAGACAAAGAGAAGACGCATGGGGGAAGAGGTCATGGAGAGAGAGGGCGAGAGAGAGGAACACGCGGGAGATTTGGAGAGGGACGGAGAAGCAAGAGGCACGAATGTGTACGACGATAGTGCGTGTCCGATCTTAAACAATCGGTGCAGGCCGGAAAACAAACACGTTTCAAGCAGCACAGGCAGCCGTGGAGAAAATGAAAGCACTCGTCAGCGTGTGTGCGTTTTGTAAAACAAAACAGAATCTGTCAACAGTTCCTGAAAAACTGAATGTCATCTCGTCTTAAGGCCCCCATCTAACCTATATATTTCAGCAAATCTGACTGACGAGCGAGCAGAAAATGAGACTGACAGATAACTCCAGACCTGTTTGGTTCTCATTAAGACTCACCAGTTGCAATAGAGTCACCAATGCTCACTGCTGCAAAGGCTGCCTCTGGGAAACATTTGCAGTCTCCACTTCTGTACTTGTGGGTCGCATAAGCTGAGCTCATGCCATAAAATCGTCAAATCTGTAAGTTGCGAGATTTTCTGAAAATCCATCATAACAGAAAAAGCAAGGGATGGTTAGGAAGAGATACATTGAAAGTCAGAGAGCAAGAATAGATAAAGAGCACATGGGGACAGATAGAAAAAAAACACATTGACAATCGATAATGATATATAGAACACTGTTTCACTATTTCAACTGCCACTCAAGACTTCAAAAGCATACTTAACAATGTAACGAAGCGAGGCCACAGCATTCCAATGCATGTGTTTTTTCTTTACAAACAACATCAATAATTGACCGGGAGTAGCGTTATAGTCAACATCATCAGCAGCAGCAGCCATGATCAAGCCACTGCTGGCTAAAGGCTTCCCCAAGACGTCGCTATCGTACCCCTTTTTTTGCGATGTCACAGTCTATTGAGAACTGCACACCAGCTGAAAGTTTCGCTCCATCTCCACGGTGCAGTGTCCTCTGGGACACGTTCTAATCAGTGGCTGCCACTGTCACTCATCCTTGACCTGCATGAGCCATCGTGCCAGCTAGCGACGTGTCCTCCTGCCCTGACTCCACTCTTCTTAATCGCTGTTGTAAAAAAATTACAGAGATAGAGGCAGATATAACCAGGGGCGTAGAGCGATGTGGAGAGAGCGACCACAGACATGGAGATAGATTGATAGAGGCAGACATGGTTGGCTACATACGGTGCAAAATATGTTCAACATACATTACATTTTCTTGGTTCTTTCGGTAAAGTCACGTAGAAGGGAAGTAATAAAATAATAAAAATAAATATAAAACATAATAATTATGTTTTATTTTTATTAACATAATAATTATGTTTTATTTTTATTAACATAGTAATTTTTTTATTTTATTACTTCCCTTCTACGTGACTTTACCGAAAGAACCAAGAAGATGAATCCCTGCAGTCACGAAAGCTTTAAATCGAAATTTAATTGTACCCTCGCATATGAATGAGTTGATTGAAACCTTTACGAATGAAACGTTGCCTTGTACCAAGTCGCCCTGGACACACCCAATCTCATCGGATCTCGGAAGCTAAGCCGAGTTGAGTCTGCATAGTACTTGGATGAGAGGCTGCCTGGGATGGAGTCAACATTGGGGGGACCAAATCTTCCAGGGGGTCTGCCCCCCCCCCCTNAGAAAAAAAAATCCAAATTTGAAAACTAATTTCCTGCCTAAAATAAAAAAAAAAACTTACTAACACATAGGATGGACTTTTTATTTTATTTTTTACAATAATGCCTAATAGTGTATTGTATTACATTGCTCTGTTTTTATTTTTTTTTACCTTTTCTTGTTTCATTGTATGTAATGGCAGAGATTAGGGATTAATAAAGTACAACCATAACCACAATCATATAAACAGAAATCTATTTTATAGAAATATATTGGGGGGGGGGGGCATTTTGAGCATATTTTAATATTGGGGGGGGGGGGGATGTGTGTGTCTCCCCCCCCNAATATATATTATAATTACGGCCTTGAATTCAATATTTGTAATTTCGCTACAGCGTAACTTATAAGTTAGGGAAGGAACTTAAAAAGAGTGCCCTTATCACTTTTATTAAGCATATTATAAAATTATGTTCTCCATTATGAAAGCACTTTTGAAAATTAGCTGCATTCTTAAAATAGGATTCCATATACACAATTTCGTTTTACGGACAAATTTTCAGGATCGTAAATGTTACATATGTCGAGGGATACCCTCCTACTTGCCCCAGCAGTTCGTTAAAAGGCTGTACAGGGGACCTTTGCTATCATTGTATGCACCACCTTACGCTCCGAGTGACTTCGGTTGAACCCCGAACATCAGTGGCAATTGTTATCCGAACCTGGCACGGGTGTCCTTTAGGGCAGCGGTCCCCACCCCTTTTTTGGCACCAGGATCCGGTTTCGTGGAAGACAATTTTTTCACGGACCGGGGGNTAGGGGGGGGTTCATCATTGGGTCTTTCTCCCTTTTCAAGAAGCTCTCCAGCGATGTTTGTTTTGTACTCATTCTGGCTAGGGTTAGCAGCTTGTGGGTTTGCCAAAACTGTGACTGAGATAAGTGAGCAGTGCGGGAAAGAGGCGCGGATGGAAGTGGTTAATAAAAGCATTGGTGGACCACGCACGGACTCACCCCTCTCACCTCCTGCTGTGCCCGGGGGTTGGGGACCCCTGCTTTAGGGTAGACTCAGCCAAAACATGGACTGATTTTACTTGTGGGATTGTCTCAATAAAAACGATGTTGCCGTCTGCTGGATAAACTTAGGAACTACAGTGATTTGCAGGACGGTTGCGGAGTTATCGACTTTGAGCCAGTGGTGCAAAAATGTCTTACAGTAAATGAACACCACAAGATGGCAAATGCCAAATATAATTGGATAGAAAAATATAATCTGTAGATCACATACATGCATGGTAGGTAAGTCATCCTGGAAGCTTCGTATGAATATTATTCCCAAAGAATTACCGCAGCGTGCTTAATCGAGAATATAGGTTTGTAAAAAAAANCAATGTGATATGAAACATCGAAAGAATATGAATATTATAAAAATAGGATGTGCATATATAAAACGTGCGGTATATTCGTTAAGTTTTAAGTCCCTGGTGAACACTGCGTTTGCCAAACCAGGTGGTACCACAAATAGGGGTTTTCCCCTTTTTTCTGGCAACAAAACTGATACCTTTTGCAAGGAATCATGCTTACATTAACCACAATACTTGCAGTCAAATGCAAAGAAAAAACAATACTCTCATATGGTGTTCGACCAGATGACGAGGCTCCAAAGAAAGCTGTCTCTGGTGTGGACCAATCAGTTTCAAAGACAATGCATAAATTATCAGAGTATTGTTTTTTGTTTGCATTTGACTGCAAGTATTGTGGTTAATGTAAGCATGATTCCTTGCAAAAGGTATCAGTTTTGTTGCCAGAAAAAAGGGGAAAACCCCTATTAGTATATTTTGGTAGTGGCAAAGGAGGTCCCATGATACAGGTGGTACCAATCTCCCCGTTGGCTCATGGACATAATACGGTGGTGACATCTATTGGCCGACCAAACAAACATCACGATGTCACTAAATATATACATTATTACAGTACTACATATCCCCACGTGTTTAAGACAAGTCTAGACTGCTCGTCTAGAAACATTTGTAAAACTTGTTTTCTTCCAGGGACCCATGGTATAAGCCTATAAGGGGTTCTCAAACTAAAGTTCACTGGCCGCCATAATATCAAGGGCCGTTACCCAAAACGTCGCCTATTACATGTATATATGTTTTCCTCTCTATCGCAGTATCATCGGCGAATGTGTCGAGTTCTTTGTTGCTTGTGCACCACTGCCAACGCAGTATAACAAAAAAGTGTATCCCTTTACGCCAATGTCCTGCCAGCAGAAGATGAATGGGTAAGTCCGTATCAGTCGATCGGTAGGTCGTGTGTGTTGGGGTAAAGTGTGGGCACGCCACATCTACCAGGACGTCTGTGGGACCGTCCATAAATGACGTCACGCGATTTTGGATGATTTTTGATCCCCCCCCTTCACAAAAAGTCAGACCCTCCCTTCAAATATGACGTCACAAAGCTTCCCCCCCAAAAAAAATATAAAAAACATGCTTCAAATCGCTTTAAACTATTGTCATTGTAGTGCGTATTTCTCACATCGTCACAAATGTCTGACCCCCCCCCAGGTGCGTGACGTCATTTATGGACGGCCCCTGTCTAGTGTGGAAGAGTAAGCCAAATTCCCTTTTTTTGGGGGGGGGTCTCCAGCCTCTAGAGCACCCTATAGTGGAGGCTCTTCCGCCGACAGTGGCGTGAGGACGCTGTTGCAGCGCTGCGCTTTTAACTTCAGCCAGAGGACGCGCTCTATACTCTTTGTCCCGCCGTGCAGAATCCAACAATGTGTACATAAATTAGTTTTAATCAATCTGTACAGAGCGAGACCTCGTCGGATGTAAACAAGAGTAGAGACGGCTGCGTTGCTCGACAACCTAATGAACTGACATTCCAAAAATGCAAATTAACCACCAAGGATCTTAATTGTCCACAAGAGTTCACCATTGTGTGCCGATGTATATGAATGGATGACATTCCGTTGATGGAAATAACGTAATGCGGGAATGTAAATTTGATTGAAGAGGTCTTGTCCGTGACTGCTCTCTCACATCAATCATCACCGCTCGCTCTAAGTTGGCTAAATTACATCCCGTTAATTACACGGTCACGTGACCCAACGCTTGCTGCAGTGGATCACGGTTCGAATCCAGCGGCCGCCCTGGTTAGTCATAAACTTTATCTTTTTATTCAGATTTTATTTATTTATCCTGGAGAAATCCGACGAGCTATGAAGCTCTTTTTCGCGGATGTCCAGCGGTTTTTCAAAGACGTCCAGTAGTTTTCACCTATCTCCAGTTATATCTGCGGGTGTAATAACCATAACATATGGATATACCCTTATAAAATAAAACAAGTAGTGTTGAGTAGGATAGATACGAATGGTCTCAATTATATTGTTTTGTTTCACACTAGCCACAATGATGAGGATGGAAATTATAATTGTTGAATCAATAGTTGTGAGATTTAAGTTATTTTGGTTAGGAAACTTGGCATCACAGACTCGAGTCTAATTTGTATGATCGTATCAAGTGTTCTTTGGACCGAGTGGCGCTCTGATTTATAATAAATAACACTGGTCAACAAAAAAAAAATTCTGGCCTGGACTTTTGCAGCTGTTTTAGACTAATTTCAGGGTGCTGATTCCAAATCTGATCTCAGATTTGCTCTATCACATCTCATTTTATGCTATCGGCATACCCCATTTTCATTATTTTACCCGAAATTAACTCTGTCACTTATGATTGCAAGTTGTTGCGAATCAGTGACTGCTTTAGTGTTAAAATATGGTGCTGTATGTTTAGGATAGTGTGTTTATAATATAATTTTATGTAGATATCCACATTTATTTAATATTTTTCTTCTACAGTTTTTTGAACCACGCGGAGGCCTGGTGAGATTAATCGCTAGGCAGATTAGAACCAATTGCGAATTTAATACGTAAAATGCAAAATACTGCATCCAATTAACATCGATTCTCCTATTTCGTTGCGTTCAAGAATAGATTGGGTAACGATTTAAGCGAATTATACGTGAAAGCATTGAGCAAATGTATTTGTAAGCCATTGTAACGAGCGAGATAGAACGATGTTATGGATGGAGATGGTAAACAAGCGAGAGATACTTTCCAATAGATGGTCGAGAGGAAATACAAACGAACGGTCGATTCCACCATTGGAACCTCATTTGCCAGTAGCAAAATATGATAATTGTTGTTTTACACTTTTATCTGGCAACAAAACTGACACCTTTTTTACAAGGAGTCATGTTTGCATTGACCACAATACCTGCAGTCTGAATGCAAACAATCAATTTCAAGGACAATGCATACATTATCAGAGTTATGTTTTTTGTTTGCATTCCGACTGCAGGTATTGTGGTCTATGCAAGATAAAAGGGCAAAAAAACAATTATTAAACGGTAGATGATTAATTATATTTGCGATACGAAATCGTGATCATTAACGGTATTGCTGGGGGGGGGGGTGCAGTGATGGGCACATGACGCACATCCCATGTTGATTTAGTGATGGGAGAGAGTTGTGATAAAAAAAACAGGTTTTACCCTTTCTGGAAATAAAACAGGTGTCAAGATGTGCAAACACCAAATGGAGACCTTTTGCAAAGAGTCATGTCTGCATTAACCACACGTACATGCAATGTGTTGTTGTGTTTGAAAATCTTAACACCTGTTTTATTGCCAGAAAGGGTAAAACCTTCTATTTTTCATACTTTGATACTGGCAAAAAAAGGTCCCATGATATAGCTGCTCACCCGAGCTATAATTGTTCTTATTCGTGCATTAATTGGCGATGTAAGCCCCTTTTAAACCTGTACATTAATTGGATATAACGACGATGTGGAATTAAAGATGCGGTAATTGTAAAGTATAAGAGATGCCATTCTGGGAGGGAAATGTGGCCTTCTCTTCCACGCCGGTCAAGACGTCTGGGAATAAGTTCGGCGTACCCACAATTTGTCTCACCACCACCACACACGCCTGTGGTGGACTGTAACCCAAATACGTTTGGGTGGTTGGTTGGTGGTGGTGAGATTCTAAAGCGAATAAACACAAACCCACACACACAAACTCGCACACACATACACGTGTGTACACATAAACACAACCCCACACACACACACAAATCCACACACACATACACGTGTGTACACCCACACACAAACCCACACACACACAAATCCACACACACATACACGTGTGTACACATACACGTGTACCCACACACACACACGTGTACCCACACACACATACACGTGTGTACCCACACACAAATCCACACACACAAATCCACACACATACACGTGTGTACACCCACACACAAACCCACACACACATACGCCGTGTGTACACCCACACACAAACCCACACACACACAAATCCACACACACATACACGTGTGTACACATACACGTGTACCCACACACACACGCGTACCCACACACACATACACGTGTGTACCCACACATAAATCCACACACACATACACGTGTGTACACCCACACACAAACCCACACACACATACACCGTGTGTACACCCACACACAAACCCACACACAAATCCACACACATACACGTGTGTACCCACACACAAACCCACACACACAAATCCACACACACATACACGTGTGTACACCACACACAAACCCACACACACAAATCCACACACACATACACGTGCGTACACATACACGTGTACCCCACACACACACGTGTACCCACACACACATACACGTGTGTACCCACACACAAACCCACACACACAAATCCACACACATACACGTGTGTACACCCACACACAAACCACACACACACAAATCCACACACACATACACGTGTGTACCCACACACAAACCCACACACACAAATCCACACACATACACGTGTGTACCACACACACACACGCGTGTGTAACCACACACACACACAAACCCACGTTAATCGGTGCTTTATTTAGTAGCGGCTTAAGTAATCGTATGTGTGTGTGTGAATGGTTGAGTGTTGAGGTTCTGGAGCGGTTTAAAGCGCCCGGAAGTGCGTCACGATGAGGGGCGGGGGGAAGGGGAGAGCGCGGGCCGGACGTGCGGGTGGGCGCGTGAGTGGACGTGGGTACACACGCACACGTGTGTGTGGTTAGTGTGTGTGTGTGTGGGTTTGTGTGTGTGTGGTTGTGTGTGTGGGTTAGTGTGTGTGGTTAGTGTGTGTGGGTTAGTGTGTGTGTGTGTGGTTAGTGTGTGTGTGTGGTTAGTGTGTGTGTTAGTGTGTGTGGGTTAGTGTGTGTGTGTNTGTGTGTGTTGTGTGTGTTGTGTGTGTGGGTGTACACGCGTGTGTGTGTGTGGGTTTGTGTGGGTTTGTGTGTGTGGGTTAGTGTGTGTGTGTGGGNTTGTGTGTGTGGGTTTGTGTGTGGGTTAGTGTTGTGTGTGTGGTTTGTGTGTGGTGGGTTTGTGTGTGTGTGGAGTGTGTGTGGGTGTGTGTGTGGGTTTGTGTGTTTGTGTGTGTGGTAGTGTANGTGTGTTTGTGTGTGGGTAACTTGTGTGTGTGGTTGTGTGTGGGTTTGTGTGTGTGGGTNAGTGTGTGTGGNTTTGTGTGTGTGTGTNGTTTGTGTGTGTGGGTTNGTGTGTGTGTGTGGNTTTGTGTGTGTGTGTGTGGGTTTGTGTGTGGGTTTGTGTGTGGGTTAGTGTGTGTGGGTTTGTGTGTGTGTGTNGTTTGTGTGTTGTGTGGTTAGCGTGTANGTGTGGGTTTGTGTGTGGGTACACTCGTGTGTGTGTGGGGGGGTTGTGTGTGTGTGGGTTTGTGTGTGTGTGTGGTTTGTGTGTATGTGGTTTGTGTGTGTGTGTGTTTGTGTTGTGTGGGTTTGTGTGTGTGTGGGTAATTNGTGTGGGTGTGGGTTGTGTGTGGGTACACANGTGTATGTGTGTGGGTTTGTGTATGGGTGTGGGATACTGTATGTGCGCAGGTCAGTATGTGTGGGTTGTTTGGGTACACGTTTGTGTGAGTGTGTGTGTTTGTGTGCGGTTGTGCACACTGTGTGTGTGGGTTGTGTAAATATGTGTGTGTACACGTGAGGTAGTGTACACGTGGTGACGTGTGTGGGTTAGTATGGTTGTGTATAGAGTTATATAAGACAACACTTGTGATATCTGCTTTCCATAAATGCCGTACATGTAGTCTGTGTTCTGTGCAGCTTTGCACGTCTTGCTCACGAATCGTCGCGAAGTTAGATTTGGTCGGTGAACTTTTTGTACTTAACATTTATTTTGCTCCTATCACATTGGGCGCCGTTGACGCCTTAAGAATGTTGAGTTATAAACATCGGAGATTATTATTCGAGTTGAATATAAATAAGCCACGGTGATTGGGTCTAGAGCACATTGTTGTTGCAACCAAAATAACAAGAGGGAGCCCGTTTTGTTCTAATTCAGTAACCGAAAAAACAACCACACGCAACACCATCCTTTGTATTCTTTGTTTCTTTCGGTAAAGTCACGCAGATTAAAAAAGAAAGTTATAAAAAAATAATGAAAACAGTAATGTAGACTGTAGCCTGGTTATTAATCGGAGTGTACTGGCAGTCTATAATATAGAGTGTAGCAATGGTTATTATTTATATTTTTATTCACTTTATTTGAATTTTTTTCTATCTACGTGACTTTACCGAAAGAACCAAATAATACAAAGATTAGTGACAGCTGTCAAAAATTGACTGTGTCCCTCCGTGGCAAGCCACGATATAAGACGTTGAGCTGGCAAGCAATCGGCGGCTGTAGGGGTCACAGGTCATCCTGTGACCGTGCCGAGAGACAGGAGACTGGTCAAGCATGTGGTGGTTGTAGGGGTCACAGGTCATCCTGTGACCGTGCCGAGAGACAGGAGACTGGTCAAGCATGTGGTGGTTGTAGGGGTCACAGGTCAGCGTGTGACCTCACCGACAGACACGAGACTGGTCAAGCATGCGGCGGCTGTCGGGGTGACAGGTCACGGTGTGACCGCCCTGAGAGTCATGAGACTGGTCAAGCATGTGCCGGCTGTAGGGGTCACAGGTCACCGTGTGACCGCGCCAATAGACGCAAGAGTGAAATCGGTCAGCCACGTTCACTCGGACCGAAGATAGGTCCTGATCCTTGCCAGGCTTGCCGTGTTGTTGGAGCCAAGCTTTCTGCTGTTATATTGAGCGTTACCATTTATCGTGTATTGTATCTATATATCAGCCCAAGTCTCCTGTAAAACACGTGACCCCCCCTCACCTGAATCCCTCCCCTGTCCGCCACCCCTGTGAAAACAGACGCTGCTCCTCGTAAAGCAGCGTCAAGGCCCTGATGCAGCCTCTTCCTCCCCATCTCTCCTAACCCCTTTGCTCCCGTTTCTCCCTTCCTTTTCTATCCCCCACAATTTCCTCCAATTTTTTGAAATCTTCTCTCTCCCCTTTTACTGTTCATTTTTATTTCCCCCATTCATTATGCATCCACGACTCTACTTCCCCTCCCTGTGGTGTTCCACCGTTACAAAGTTGCAAGTAGTATTCACCCTCCCCACCCCCGAACTTTTATCAAGGTCTGCCATGGATTATGGTACATTTCAATGGACTATCATCAGGTGAAATGACTTTAATGATGAAAAAATGTGCACTCTAAAAAGCTGAGGAGCAACATTATTGGCCTGCACATGAAACCCTAATCTGACTACGACACCCCTCTATGAAACGAGTAATGTTCCCCGTCTGGGCGTGGTTGCCGTGAGCAGCCCATAAAGACGTGTGCTTTGTCGATTACCATTTACAGTAAGGTTTGCTGCCGTGTACAGAGATTTAAAAAAATTGCATGACTAGTTGATCATTTTCAGACGACAGTGCTGTCGTAGGTGTGGTAAAGTAGGCGACGCCGCTGCCTTCACTTGGTTCCTCCGCCTGTTGTTGCTGTTCCCTCGGTTATCAGGTTTGGAAAATGCTTTTCTCATGAAGTTGGGTTTTTGGACGCACAATGATAGCGAGAGTGTTTTACGAGCAGTCTGCTGTGAGCACGAGTGGAGACGACAGAGGTCCACTACTCGCAAAGTAGGACGTTTTGGCATGAGATATGAGGATACAATCTCTTTGGCACTTTTCTAAAAAGTCTTTTAACGTTAAGTTAGCAAGTTGTAGTTTTCCATTGTTCGTACTGGGGACTTTACCACCATCATCATCAACATCATTAAGGCAAAACTCGAATTATTCCTTGGGGTCATTTGTTACGTGCACTTTGACGTACCTCTTCTCACATCCACTGTCATCGTCATCATCAAGAATCTTGTTCCATTGCACAGCGTGAGGCAGCTCCTTCCCTGTGCCAGGACGCAGCGCTCGAAGACGAATGAGCGCCGTCGACTGAGAGATGACGGCGACGGTGCGTCGGCGTGCGCCCGTCCTCCGCTCCAGCCGTAACCTCGCGCGCGTGGCCGCCCTCTTCGCCCTCACGTTCCTGGTGGTGCTGCCGCTCTCGTGCCGCCACCTCCGCTACTCCCACTACTCCGACAGCGGCGGCCACGTGGCGCAGGCGCAGGACGAGGCGCAGGCGCGGGAGGATGCGCTGGACGCGGAGCGGGCGCGCCGCTTCCTGCGGCGGATCGCGACGGAGGACGACGTCCCCCGCCGACGCCGCCACACGGCAACGGCACGCGGGGCGAGGGGCCGGGCGACTTGGCGGTGGCGGTGGTCAGCGTGCGGCGGCAGGAACCCTACCTGAGCCGCGTGGTGGCGCGGCTGCTGGCGCTGCTGAGGGCGTGCGGGCCGGCGTGCGAGCGCCACCGGCTTCTCGTGTGCAACGTGCAGGCGGTGCCCGAGGACCACGTCGAGGCAGGCGAGATCTCCGCGCTGGTGCACACCGTCGCCAGGTAAAACCCTCGGGACAACCGCGTTCATCGGACGGCCAACACGTTTTAATAACGTCTTGTTCATTGACAAGGGATGTGTTGCAAGTGTGTGCCCGCGGATTTATAAAATACATTGAGGTTTGTCTACAGCAAGGGTGGCCAACCTGTAACAGACCAAGAGCCAATAAGTGCCCTTGAGTTCTGCAAAGAGCCAAGTGCATCAGTGTCGATAGAGCCGCGTGCGGTGGATTAAAGAGCCGCAAGCGGCTTGGGAGACGGCGTTTGGCCACCGCTGGTCTACAGTATAAGACACTGAATTTGTCCCTCTGCGAGTCTGTCAGTCATTCACAACACTTTATTGAGCAATTCTCCTACAAAATTTATAGTTGATTCTGTCCTGTGGAAGGAACCAGGGAACGATAGTATTAAATGGTGTGTGCCACATTAAAACGTTTCAATGAAATAAAAAATAAACTGTGAAGAATTTTTTTAGATTGTGGAATGAAGAATGATCTGGGTAGCTAATACTCTAGTTTTCTAGTTTACTTATATAAAATTGCATTTAATAATGGATTTGACGTTTTATAGCAATGAACGTAGGTACATTGGCAAGGTCTATGTTGGCAATCACAAAGCCAGTGGAAATTCCTTAATAATAATAACCTCTATTTTATAAAGTGCCTTTCATATTGAAGTATCTCAAAGCGCTAACCTTAGCATGGTTGGCATAGGTCCTTGTGCAAGGAATGAAATGGGGGACTCCCTCTCTCCAATTTCCCCGCTCTTCATCGTGAAGTGTCTGCAACCCTTAGGGCCCTTTGGGCCCGGTGCAGTTGCACTGCCTGCACACTCTATTGCGATGGCAATCGCCGGCGGGCCATGAAGGAACTGGAACATTTGGGATTCCAGCATCGCTGCCACTCCGTTCAGGTTCTCGGAGAGCGACCCGGATGCAGGGAAGCCGCCTGCGCACAGCCGCTTCGAGAAGGAGAAGCGTGACTACACGTGGTGCCTGCGGCGTGCGGCGACGATGACGGCGGGGGCGGTGGCGGCGCCGTGGTGCTGCTGGAGGACGACGCGCTCCCGGCGGACGACTTCTTCCCGGTGCTGCACCACCTCCTGGGCGAGCGCCGTGCCGCGTCGCTGCGGCTGCGCCGCGCCCTCTACGTGAAGCTCTTCCACCCGGAGCGGCTGCAGGGCTACTTCAACCCCGAGCCGATGCGCATCCTGGAGTGGGTGGGCGCCGGTGGGCTGTGCGGGCTGGCGCTGACGGCGGTGTACCTGCGGTTGGCGCGGACGCCCTTCCGCTGGCGGTTGGTCGCCGCCCTCACGCTCTACGCGATGCTGTGCGTAGAGATGGTGGGGCGCCACTACTTCCTGGAGCTGCGGCGCTCGTCCCCACACTTCTACGCGCTGGCGCCCGCCACGGAGTGCTGCACGCCGGCCATGGCGTTCCCGAGCGCGGCGGCGGCGCTCGCCGTGGCCGAGCTGCTCGACGCCGAGCAATGCGCGCCAAAGTACGGCAAGGACATGGCGCTGTATGCCGCAATGCACCGCGCCAAGCACGGCGCCCTTGTGCTGGAGCCTAACCTGGTACGGCATATCGGACGGTACAGCTCCCTGCGGTCGTAGCCACTGCCGCCGCCACCGCCGCCGCCGCCACCATCAACCCCTGCTGTTGTTGGTAGAGACTGCCCAGATATTGCCGAGTGGTGAGTCTGAATGTGGGACCTGTGCCTGCGTAACATCATGCACATGTACAGCCCGTTTTGTCAACTCACCCGTGGGTGAGGATCTCCCCACGGCACGCGCTTCGTTTGCGGTTTCTTTGACCGTGGGGGTTTGGTCAAGGCGGGCAGCCATAGATGTGGTAGCAGAGTAAAGGTCTACGATGGGTATCGCTGCACTGCCCTCTGCTGACAAACTGCGGAGGACAACCGCGGAGCCGCCCTTGACAACCCGGTGTGCTGCACAGCGTCTCGCGTCATAGCCCAAACTGCATCTATTTGATGTTACAACCAACCTGTGTCGTCACGCTTCGCAAGGTGTCTATTGCAAAAGAAGTCTGTTTCGGGTCCTGCCAGTTACACTTAATGCTATAAACATGATCTTATTTGTTGTGTAAACTCGTAATGTTGTGATGTACTGTAGTCACTCGGTGTGATGTTTACATGTGCGTGGTTAAGTTTGCTAGAAAACCCGTCTGACACGATTTCTAATTTTTTTTCCAACAAATGAGTGGTGATTATATATTCAGGAACTAGTTAAAAAATGTGTATGGATGGGTACATTGTGCAGTGCTTTTTATAGGTGACTTGACACCGGTCAGTTCGAGGCGGTGAAGGTGGTATGGACCGAGGACCGGTTCAGGTATCATTCGCCACCGTTTAGCCATGGCCAAGAATCCAACTCAGGTTTGGCAGCTTCATAGCGTAGTGCGCTAACCATTGCACTACCGCTGCACCAAAGCTCAGTAAATATTCAAAGCCATCGTGGTCAAAGCCGCTGACCTCCCAGGGCCACACCTTGCCGACACTTTACTCCCCTCCGCCGGATCCCACAGCAGCCGCTGCACAGTAGACACAGAGAGAGAGAGAGAGCTCTTTGGTCTTCTCCCATGTTTTCCGTTCATTGAATTGGGGCCGTCCATAAATGACGTCACGCACCTAGGGGTGGGGGTCAGATATTTGTGACGATGTGTGACGAGGGGGGGGGGGGTTTGAGAAATGTGACGTCACATTAAAATGCGCAAGTTTAAATAAATATAGACAACACGTTCTACTTAATTAAATAGACTTTTTCATAAATGTTTTCTCCTACAACATCAGAGTGCCGCGCCACATAAATACGCACTACAATGACAATAGTTTAAAGCGATTTGAAGCATCTTTTATTTTGGGGGGTGGGGGCAGAGCTTTGTGACGTCATATTTGAGGGGGGTCTGACTTTTTGTGATTCCGTGTGACGAGGCGGGGGGGGGGGCAAAAATTGTCCAAAATCGCGTGACGTCATTTATGGACGGCCCCTAAAATTACATGATTGTGGCACGGCATGTGATGCTGAGGATATGGAGTTATTTGCCTTTTCCACTTTGATAAGAACAAAGGTTTACTGTTTCATCACTCCAAACATCTGCAATGGGGATTACTTGAAAAAAACTTTCGGACGGGTACTTAACGACTCACCCACCTACGCAATTCGAGAATATTTTTTTTAAAACCATGAGGTCACGTGAATATGTTGCAATGAACCGTACAGGGATTTCAAAGATTCTCACGTGCACGATTCTATGCGAGCATCGTGAGCGCTAGTATCGATTTTTAATCGATGAAACGGTGTCTCGTTGAGAGCCTACTTTCTAATTTCGAATGCGTGGGTGGTTTTTTTTAGTCAATGTGCCACCACAAGTGAGCCTGGTATGTCTTGTTCATGTAACGTCCTATCCAGTTATTATATCGGAGGCGGGGGGATAGATTTACTGGTACTTCAGCTCCAATGATGGAATTTTTTACGAACTTAGTGATGAGAATATTCGTCAACAAAGTATTATTTGTATTTATTTCAGTCATTACGAAAACCCCAAGGCGTGCCGATGACTACGACTGCCCGATCAAAGACCAAAGCTGTGATGAGACGAAACTAACTCGTACGAATGGAGACGCAGACTCATAACATAGTAACTTTATTAAACACTGCAGTGCACTTAGGAAGACATAAATGATAATTGACTGTAGGTAGAGTATTGTATAAGTATATAAAATGGTTCACTGATTGGCTGACCTGACAATATTGGGAGGCAGGGGGGGAGAAATTGAAAGACAAAAGACAAAGATCCCCTGTATAGCCTGAACAGACTGTAGGGGCAAGTGCTGTTAGCGAGCACCTATGAAGGCTGGCACGGTACATGAGGGGGTGGATGGCCAGCATTACGCCAGACCGCCTTTGTCTCCCCAGTGGCCATATTTACACATCACACGAGGTATCAATTGAGGCTGAGTCGACCTAGGGGAGGCCCAGGACCGGTTCAGATAATTATCGTCACTGGTGTTGGTGAGCGGGAATCGAACTCGGATCGCCGGGTTCGTATCGCAGCGTAGCGCTAACCGCTGCACCACCGCTCACCACGGGGAAATTGCATCAACCCTCACACCAACATTTAATAACTAAGAGCGGACTACATTTTTGACCGCTTTAGTCAACGGAACGACTAAATAAACTCCACGGATTGACTCGACTAAAATGCCGCAGGTTGTCGTTCACACGAAAGACTGCGGACTCACGTGAAAATAATTCCGATTAACTCCACACTAATCTCAGCTGTGGCCCCCGTGACTCACTGCTGGTTGACTTTGCTCGGTCAACTTGTGAGCCATGGGGCAGCTGCACACGTACGTGTACCCCGACTCGCGGAGTGTGAGCCAATGAGGGTGAATAGCCAAGTAAAATCGTAAAATGCCTTCTATTTGATTTTGTAATTCATTATGCACTGCAAAATTATGTTTTCGTCGTGGAGTTTCGCTATGCGTTTGTGTGGCCGCTCGCTGCCCTCGAGTGCAATAACGAGGGCCTGGTCATCGTTATCTTAAATTATTGTAGCTGACGGTGCTGGTTGTCACGGCTGTCGCTTTGGTATTGCTTGAGATTTCTAGTTTATCAATACAAGATCGCTAACTCTCTGTGTGCAGCTGAGTTGTGTAAGATTTTATCACAACAATGTCTTTGTAAAAATAAGGTTCAAACGTTTGATATCCCCAACATGTTTAAAATTTGGAACCCATAACATTTTGGTAAAAAAAATGATGCAAAAAAAACGAGTTTTTTCTCATGTAACAAAAAAAGGGCTTGTGATGAATTAAACATATTTTTGTGGTAAAATCGGTTATTATTTTCCGGTATTTTATTTTGTAAGTATTGGTTTCTTTCAATGCATTTCGAAACAATGTTCCCGTGAGTGAAATTATAAAAGTTTTAATTTTCTCGCGTACAAAGTAATTGTTGACGTTTTGTCTTTAAATGAAATCTCGCTTTCACAATGCTCCAAGTGTGCTCGTTTATTTTGGAGTGCAACCGTTGGCAGCGTGGAGTTTAAAAAATTACGCAACTTATCGTAAACTCCTTTTGTTGAGCTTTAGATGAAAAACTTTTATGGGTCAAACTGTCACAAGCACGACAATCGGGGCACGGATAGGATAGCAACCGTAAATGTAACATGAGGTGCGCGGATTCTATTTCACGTGGTTAAATAAGGGACAGTGAAAAAATACTAAGGGGAAAATGATGACACCCCGTGTACTGCGTTTGTCGTGGTTTGTCACGTGGTAACATTAATGGATTTCCCAACACTGGGGCAATCACCATGCCCCCATCATCTATCTCTGCGTCTCAACCCTCCACATATCGTGGTTATGTAACCGGCGATGCTAAAAAAACCCACACTACTGCGCAGCAACCATATTGCAAAAAACATAAAAAAATTCCATTCAACAATTATGGGACTAAAACAGACAACAATTAAATGTGACTCACAAAGACCCCCCCCCCCACACCGTATAGCCTCAACATTATTTTGGGGCAACATGTTAGCGAGCACCTATGAAGGCAGAAACTGCAGGCGAGGGGTGAAGGGTGACCAGCACCACGCCCGATCTCTCTCTTTCTCTCAGTAAGATGCATCTCAGCCAAGAGCCATGGACAGGTCATCAAGCCAAAGTGACAGCCACCCAGCAAGCGGCCTTCTTGCCTGTGTGGGTGCGGCAGCGGCGACGGGTTGACTCATGCCAAGCACGCACGGAATAACAAGCAGAAAGTCGTCTCCATTTTTGGCGGCGTGTGAAAACGCATTTCGTTTCGACAACAAGAACAAAAGGTTTCGGTTGTGAAAATTGGCAAGTAGTGGACGCACACATGGCGTGGCATGGTAAGTCTTGAGTAGTACCGACGTTGGCAAACTGGGCCGGCCCGATCAACGGTAATCTGGCATTGGAATACCGTGCTGTTGTCAGATCTGGAGCAGCCCACTTCCCACCTCGCCGATCGCTTGATCTAGATCTCACCATTCACTCGATTCACTGTTAGTCGCCTCCGTAGCACTCTTCTGTCGCTACTGCCAACTGTTACCGTTTCACAGCAATTTCACTTTTCATTGATACCTCTACCCACGTTGAGAACTCGTCTGCAGGGCTTTTTCGTCCATCCATTCTGTATTGAACGAGCATACTGAAGGTCGCAGCACTTCCATTTCGATACTTTTATGAAATTCTCAACTTGCTCAATTCAAGAAACGTGTTAACCCCCTTTTCTATTACAACTCTTAATAGAGCTGTGTGTGCGTGTGTTGCTGGCTACAGGGACTCCTCTACTTATGAACGATTTAGGTTCCAGGGGTCTGTTCGTAAGTCGATTTATTCTTAAGTCCAACTGCTCCTGTCGAGACCAAACGTGTTGTACGGCACGTACCCTAAACACAGGAAATTACTTTAAAAGTTGGATAATTTTCTGTAGATGTAGATGCCGCTGGTTTTTAATGTTTTGCAGATGTAGATGCCACTGTTTTTAAATCCTTTATATTAAGTTCGCATGCTTGCTTGCGTGCTTGCTTGCTTACGACCGTGCAAATCTTTCGGTCGTTTTTTAACCCACTTCCCGTGATCCAATCGAGCTGACATTTTGCACACAGACTCGTTGTGTCAGACAATTATTGTTCGTGAAAAAAAATCCCAAATTTTACACTTTTTAGGCAAAAAAAAATTTTACATATATTCAAAAGAACTCATTCTTGGCTTTGGCTGAACGTCACAGTATAGAGCCCAGAGCGTAACCCCTCCACAGGCCGTGGCGGAGTAGCGCAGTTGGTAGCGCCCTCGCTTCCCATGCCAAAGGTCGCGGGATCGATCCCCGCGTCCTCCACAGGCGAATATATTTTAAATCCTTTATATTAAGTTCGCTGCCACGCATATAAAGGATTTATAGTGAAAAACTTTGTTTTTACGGGTTATACTTATTTCACATTCTGCAGATGTAGATGCCTCTGGTTCTTCACGTTTTGCAGATGTAGATGCCTCTTGTTCTTCATGTTCTGCAGATGTAGATGTCACTGGTTCATCACGTTCTGCAGATGTAGATGCCTCTGGTTCTTCATGTTCTGCAGATGTAGATGTCACTGGTTCATCACGTTCTGCAGATGTAGATGCCACTGGTTCTTCACGTTCTGCAGATGTAGATGCCACTGGTTCTTCACGTTCTGCAGATGTAGATGCCACTAATTCTTCACGTTCTGCAGATGTAGATGCCACTGGTTCTTCACGTTCTGCAGATGTAGATCCACTGGTTCTTCACGTTCTGCAGATGTAGATGTCTCTGGTTCTTCACGTTCTGCAGATGTAGATGCCACTGGTTCTTCACGTTCTGCAGATGTAGATGCGACTGATTCTTCATGTTCTGCAGTTGTAGATGCCACTGGTTCTTCACGTTCAGTAGATGTAGATGCCACTGGTTCTTCACGTTCTGCAGATGTAGATGCCACCACCGCCATCGATTGTGCGGCGGTTGAACTTACGACTCTCGGTCCGAACAGGCAACTGGACATACGGACAGGTTTGTTCGTATCTTTGAAAGTTCGTAAGCCGAGTGTTCGTAAGTAGAGGAGACCGTGTACGTTGTGGTTTGGGCCTTTGCTGGGCAGTCACAATGAATATAAATCGTAAGTCGTGAGTGTGTCTGTGATATAGGGGAGCGATGGGGTAGCAGTTAGCGCGCTGCGCTACGAACCTGGCGACCCGAGTTCGAGTCCCGCTCACGGCCAACACCAGTGACGATAATTCTTTGGATCGGGCCTGGGCCTCCCCTGGGTCGACTCAGCCTCAATTGAGTACCTGGTGCGGTGTGTAACCATCGCCACTAGGGAGACAAAGGCAGTCGGGCGTGGTGCTGGCCACCCACCCCTCGTGTGCCGTGCCGGCCTTCATAGGTGCTCGCTAACAGCACCTGCCCCAACAGTCTGTTAAGACTATACAGGGGATCTTTGTGTTTTTTTTAAGGGTGCATGTGTTTTTATTCGTCGTATTTGTTCATACTTTTTTTCCATTCAGATATACGCACACAAGTCCGATACAATAAGCTCAAGATTTCTGGACGCTGCGGGGGGGGGGGGGCAGAAAAATCGCGGGGGGGGGGAAGTGGAGGGAACTTTCCAGCGAATGCAGAGAGTCTAGGAATGGAGAGAACAACCTCGCTCGGTGGCCCCAGCTATAGGGTGCGACGGGGGGGGGGGGGGGTCAGAATTTGTGCTTATGAGGGAAGGGGAAACAGGAACCAACATTCTAAGGGTAGATCGGGTGAGTGAGTGTGGGGGGTGACAGAGGGACACACTTCAAATCATGTAACATACATGCGGATTTATGAGATGGGGTGACACCCTCTCCTCCATGGGGGCTCATCCACCTTTCTACTGACGAAATAAATAATTGGAAAAGGGAGGGGGGAGATACCCCCCCCNTCTATTATCATCGTTTTTAACAGAATCATCCCAGTAAATCGCACCAAAGAAGGCAAATTGAGACGCATTCACTTTATTATTGTTATAAAATGGGTGGAAGAATCCATGCAGCCGCAAATGAATAAACCGGATTCTCATGCGAAGTGAAGTTGATGGTCTCAGCCTGGTCACTAATGACTGCATTACCCCCCACCATCACACTAAAGTTGGTTCAGTTCCAGCTGTCATAATTAAAGAAAGCAATATTGATTGTCATGCAACGAACTTTACTCTGGCAAAGCGGGTGGACCAGATGTCAATTGAAGTTATCTCAGCGCTGTGGTATCCGCTTCCGTCAACTCGTTTTTTTATCCGGGGAAGGGCTGCACCGCCTTGCCTGAAATCTAAACGGATATTTTGTCTCATGACATTCCGACAGCACTATCGCAATAATACTCATTAGGGGGAGAAACAATTACAGGCGTACGTATACTTTTTTTTCGACCATGTCATACATTTGTCTAGAAAACTGCCCAATGTCGTTTTGTTGTACATCACCGTCGCAGCAAAACATTCTGAGAACACACAAGTGCACAAAGGGTCATGCTGTGTACAAAATGTCAGCGATGTGACAAACGCCAAACACGCAGTGCTGCATTGTTGTGGTGCACTGCACCTTGACTGCCAAGAGAGACCAGTTTGGAATACGTTGTTTGTATGTTGTTGCCATGCTATTGGTCAAAGAAAATGTGTTGTGCGGGTTCACGTTTAAATGTTAAACTTGCAAATAAGGGACAAATTGGCAAAGAAAAAGATGCAATGTCAAATGGGTTCTTGAATCCATCCATGCAGACATTTGCGTGTTTTGCCCTCATACACGGTGGGAAGAATCCGGTATTGCTGGAGAAAACTCAAGTGTTTTGAGATAACACTTAAAAAGTGTTTGCAAAGCCTTGCTGAGTCTCAAGACTTTTCAGCAGGCTCTTGCATTGTGATGTCAGGCGAAATTCCTTTATTGAGCATGTTTAATGTGTGAGGAATCCGCCGTCGTTGGAGATAACATTCAGTGATGTCCACAAATAACTGATCATCAGGAACTTACGGTATTTAAAACAGTGCCATATGTGGGCATCCCTTAGTGCTAACACGGTCGGACGTTATTGTGCGTCGGCGTGTGTGTGGCTGTGTCGATTCAGCCTCAATGAGTACCTGGTGCAGTGTGTAAACATGCCGCTGGGGAGAGTGGTCGGGCGTGGTGCTGGCCACCCACCCCCTCGTGTACCGTTCCGGCCTTCACAGGTGCTCGCTAACAGCACTTGCCCCTACAGTCTGTTAAGGCTATACAGGGAATATTTGTTTTGTGTGGCATATGTAACAGCTGATACTTGTGTAGCACAATTTGAAGGCTTCCAATTTTTATCCGACTCATTCATTCCACGACATCGTTAGTCGCATTCATTAAACTATATTTGATTCAATCGTCATCATCACACAGTCAACCATTGGCCACGTAGAAAGAGTGGTTTCGTCCATACAAAAACATGGTTTTATGGACTATGGTGTAGGGTGCAACTTTCACAATGCGTATTAGTGAAATGAATATGCAGTGCAGTTTTATTGAACACAACTATTGAACCAATATTTATTTAGAGACTGTTGGACGTGCGGCATATTTGTCTGTTAAAAACAATATTATCATTGTACTGGAACACTCGCATTTTTTAAGAAAAAACATTATCAAATATTCTACTGTTTTAAAGAAGTGATGTGAATATGTAATTAAAGTTGTTATTTTAAAGTGACCCCACTTCACAAACACTGTCAGAGTGGGTGCTTATCGTCAGCCTTGTCACACCACCACCTCTCGGCTCTTGTCCTCAATGTTGGCCTCGGTCTCAGGAATTGCTTGGCAGCCTTATACCGCAACCACGTACGTGCTAATCGGAGTAGGCAGTGGCCTCGATATGGAGGATCCACTTGAAAGTTTCACCGGCCTTAACCAATCTTTATGTTCACCTCAGCCCGCGTGCGAGCTTTAAAAAAACTTCTTTATACAGTACTGTACTTACTTTGGCATTAAAAACTTAAAACGGAAAATTTAAATTTCACAAGAGCAATAAAAGGGGGAAAAACTCAATGTAACATATTAAAAATGGCAGGCAATGATACACGTACAAGAGATCGGCAGCCTCACAAACCCAGGGCCGGATTAAGATTTTGTAGGCCCCTGGGATACAGGTACTGTGAGGCCCCCAGTAATATGTTCAAAAGGAAAACAAAGTAAAAATTTAAATGTATTTTNACAAGGCTAACAACAANTAAAATTCAGCATTCACAAGTGAAATAACTTTTCACTTCATCTCTGGAGGCCCTTCAGTTGGCGGATGCCCCTGGGCTGCAGCCCCTAATGCCCCGTGCCTTAAGCCGGCCCTGCACAAACCCCAACGTGTTCTCCAGTACCGCTTCTCGCCTCTCGCTCCATTCAATCAATCACCTGCGTGGATATGACCCAACGTTAACCCTGGGCAGTTGATATATAAATGAACACAAACGGCCTTAGAGAGAGTGAGACAGCAAGATATGCTTGTGAATGTAACGTCGTGCTTTAAGAGTGGACACTAGTTTTGAACGGACAGGTATGTGGGGTGATACGCAGTGGGCAGTAACAGCAAAGTGCATTGTATAGTCACTGCTACACTACTTATATTCTCCACCCGCCTTCACCGACCAGCACTGAACGGCGTGGTGAAGTATGGTCCCGTAAACCCGCATGGAATAGGAGAGGCCCCCATCCAGCAGTGGAATGACAAAAAGGATGTGTCGTTACACGTGGAAGTGGCATCTCTGCTGGAGCACGCGGCCACGTGTTGTTTCACTGCGAATTTCGCGCGCTTTTCACAGCTGTTCCGCCGGCGCTCGCCCATTGGCCGCCTTCGCCCGATCACGCGCCTCGCCGCGGCTCTGATTGGTCGGCGTCGCCCGATCACGCACTCGAAGCGCGTTCCCATTGGTGCGGAGGCGGGCACGCGGTGGAGCAGTGGTGGTTTCAGAGGGGGGGGGGGGTTGCATTGAGAGCGCCGTCAGTTCAATAAAAAGGTGACGGTGCATGGACGAGTCGCGAAACGTCTATTCGAAGTCCACCACGCGGTGGAATGTAGACGGACGTCTACAAACGAGGGATGTCGACAAGTGCCAATGACAGCGGATAAATAATGCTGATAGGAACCTCCTGGTTTACACCAGCCCACAGGGGATTATTGTGTCCGTCCGTCGTGTAGGGAGGGGCTGGGTGGGGAGGGGCTGGGCTGGGTGAGTGGGGGTGGGAGGGGTGGGGATGGAGGGACTGGATGGGGAGGGTGGGGAGGGGCTGGGTGGAGAGGGTGGGNCTGGGTGGGGCTGGGTGGGGAGGGGCTGGTCACCCCGTGGTGCCCTTATAAAACTCAACGTTAACCTACTCACGCCGGCTTGTGCCCGCCCTCACAGTCGGGCATATTTGCGGAATACACCACGCCGCCGTTGACCCTGGCCATTGACCGAGCAACCCGACGTTCCTACCAGCTCCCTCCGCAGGAATGTGTTGAAGCGAGCCCACGCGGTTCATTACCAATGTCGTGGTGAGCACCTGGAAAGGAAAACATCGATGTCTATCATGAAACCCCGACAAAGTCGATGTACAACTAAAATATGGTGGGACAAAACGCCGTGTTTGGTCAGTGTTCAACATTTAATTAAGAGTGAAGATGTTACAGGAAAGAGCAATGGACATAATTAAAAAAACGACGTTGATTGTGGAACAAAATAATGAACACTTAATAAAATAAAGTCAAATCGCAGGGTCAGCACCCGGCACGTTACTTTCCAGGATGCATCGTAAAAAGAGAATGCTTTGTTCTTTCATAAGAAACAATACAATGACACGTGGCCATACCTGTCAACCCCTTCTCAGTGCCCTACCTTATTACAGAGCAATTCAGACCTTATTGGTCACCCCGTGCCCTTGTAAGCTCAACGTTCACCCTACAAAGTTCCATCACAAGAGAGAAACACAAACAAGTAGACACTCACCGAAGAGTACACTCAGCACTACATACCCGTGAACCCCTTATCAGTGCCTACCTTAGCACAGACCAATTGAGATCTTATTGGTCACCTCGTGCCTTTATAAATCTCAACGTTACCCAACAAAGTCCCATCACAAGAGAGAAACACAAACAAATAGACACATTTTTCTGTTGTTGTCCCTATTGAAACGGATGTACGCGTATGGACCTAAAACTCAATTTCCCTGTACAAGAATGGTGGTAAATCTCATGGGTTGACACGGTGTGCGTGGCTGCTGTTGGCGAAGAGTCAACACTCAATCGCAATATTAAGCCCATTTTCCAATACTGTACTGTATATATGTCGAGAAATGTATTGATTCATACTATTGTACACAAACATGCAGAGGCACAAGACTGCTGCTGTTACAGGAGTCAACACTCAACAGACTTCAGCAAACTTACACCTATTATTTCGAACATGCAGGTTAAACGTAAGAGTATTTACAATACGTTATAATGGTAATAATCATACACTTGGTTAATGAGTCTGTCTCACTTATTGTCTTCCTATTTATGTCTTCCTATTTCTGTCTCTGTCTTTCGATGCTCTGTGTCTCCACCTGTCAGTATAACTGTGTCTGTTTTTGTCTATTTCAGTCTCGCTGTACGATATTTGTGTCCATTTCTGGGTCTGTTTCTGTTCCTGTATCTATGTCTGTGTGTGTCTCTCCTGCATCTTTCTGTATCTGCCTCTAAGCCCCTGTTTCGTTTGATCTCGCCCAATTTTTGTACAGGCATGGTAAGCCGTGATGTAATTAAAATCCAATTTTCATTTATATCGTGTCTAAATGTGATCACATCTCCAGAACCTGTACCCAGGCAGAGGTAAAAATAAAGTTCTTGAGGCTCGACTCGAACAGAAGCAGGCAGTCGACGGCACGGATGGCTGAATTCCATTTATTTTTTGTAAAAAATACTCCACCTTATCATCTCAAAATCCATTAAAGCTTGACCTTAAAAAGGTACACTGGCAAGCCTGTATTGTTAAGTGTGGGTATTTATTTGACTTCACGGTAATGTAAAATCAGCTGGTGTGCAATTGGCGCCAGGTGGAATTATTATTGCATTGTAGGATGGTGAGAGGTGGTGGCAGGTTGGGGAGGTTTTAATACAGTAGTGGATTCACCATGGCTGATGATGAATGGATACCTATGTCTACATCCTCCAACTACAACTATGGCTGCAGGGTGGAGTACATGTTGTTTATGCCATTTATTGTGAAAATTCCGTCACAGTTCCTATGATCACTGTTTCATTGCTTCGAAAAGTGTATTGGTTTAACCATGTTTGTAGTACAGAGTTAGACTGATGGCCTTAATCTAATTGTCTTGTGGTTGTTGTTGGTTGTTTGACTTGCATCCCACTGGGATTTTTGCACACAGCGTTGGTGTACAGGGATTTTTTTCTGCAATATTTTGCCGTCTTTTCTTGGATTTCTGTTTGCACTCAGTCACATATTCACTTTAAGATGTTTTTTGTTCATGTTTTTTTTTTGTTTGTTGCGGTTGCACCCGATTCAAGAGCCGAATGGCTCACAGGGCTAGACCTAATAAATGAACTTGAACTTGAACCAAATTTGAGTGAATTATTGCCATTCCTATGGGTTCAACTAAGGTCGAGTAAGCTGTGGCCACATGTGGGACCACTGGAGTGTTGAATTGGGTGGCATGGGGCAGCTGTACACGACCCATTAATGAGGCACGAGCCAACGAGGGGTGAACGGTTTATTGAAAGCAGATATCGTCCAAAACGAAATCGTATAATGCATATGATTGCGAAGAGCACGGCACATTTTGTACCAATATTGGCTTGAAATGTGACGACAATAATAATTGCACGTAAATCTCAGCGGTAAAATATAATCTACAATGACTACATCTGATTTTGTTGGGATTACTTACCGGTGCTTTCTAGTGTTTTTTTTAGTATGATATTGCTGCTGGCTGTTGATTTTTAGTGTCCTTTTTGGTGGCCAATTTCCATGTAATCCTAAACAGTGCTTGCAAAATAAATTGCACAACATTGCACTTTGTCCCGCAATTGAATTCGTGGATGCTTTCTTTGTTTTGAGTTGAAGCAGATTTCTCAATGTTCCAAAGTGTTTCTTTTTGTAGCAACCGTGGTACGTACGGGTTAGTCGCCTATTACGATATATGCTGAGTTTGTACTTTTTTTCTGGTTTCCAATTATAATTTTTTGTTCGAATGAGCATGTTTATTGGATTCATATTTAGGAAAATTGATAGGGCAGATGACAAAACGTGCTTACAAAAAAGTATGCTATTTACAACCAGAATAAAAATGCAGATGTCCCTAATTTGTGTAATACAGCACGACTCCAATTATCCACGTTGATATTTGGGGGCCATATCGCAGATCCCATAATCTGCGGTACACCAATCTTCATTTGAAGCTTTCGTGACTGCAGGAATCCATACTCTTTGGTTCGTTCAGTAAAGTCACGTAGGTATAAAATAAAAACAAATCACGACGTTTCGATCGCAACACAAGCGCACTTCATCAGGTGGGACAACCACAGCAAGACAATTCTGCGGCACACCGTGGTGGTTGGTCCCATAATTCGCGAAAAGTGTCTTGTACCGACGCGGTGTGACGCGGATTCACGGATAAATACTGGAAGAAATCCAGATATTCGATATTTTTATGGATTTCAGGATCAACGGTCCCACCCCCCAAGATTACAAAAGCCGAAAACGGCGGGTTATTCGTGAATTACACGACTTTGTGATTATTGGAGGGTGCATTTTTGGAGACCTGCGTACACACAGTAATGCGATTCTGATTTAGGATGCAGGAAGTAACGATCTACTTAGGATTCAAAATAGATCGGCAATGCTTGAGAATAAAACTTCTCGTTTTATCCCCAAGAGTGTAATCATCTCGCACACATTGCTGCTAATTGGAAGCGGGATATGTATTTTTTAAGCATCCTCATTTATGTATCACCGTGGACAATTTTCACGGCGAGACACTCGTTCCTGGGCCAAACTGCCGCAGGGCAACGCGTGGCATGCGCATCAGATCACAGAGTGAGCAAGGACGCGTGCACTGCTAGCTCGTGTATAAATATATACTCTTAGGTTTTTTCGATAAAATAATATAAATAATGTCAAATTAGTGTTATTTAGTTATTTAATTAATTACAATTTTTCTTTGCCTACGTGACTTTACCGAAAAAACCTAAGCGTATGAATCCTTGCAGTCACGAAAGCTTCAAATCTAGAATATAAATATATATTTTTAATTTTGTGAGTGACGGGACATCAATCAGCCCGCACGGGGAAATGTTTAAAGGCGAATCGCATCAGCGAATTGCCTCAGTGCAGAATGGCGCATGACGTCAGTGGGTTCGCCCGTATCCATGGCAACTCGACCCCCCGCCCACCAACCGCTCCTTCTCTGCCCCCACCCACCCACCAACCCGCGCGCGCGCGCCCCGCCCATGACTTGCCGCGCTGACGTCACCGGAACGTGCCCCCGCCCCCCGCCCCACCGATGACGCAAACGCGTCGCCTAGCAACCGCCTCCCCGCTCCCGGCGCGCGCGACCGCCGCCGTTGGATTTCGCAGAGCGGATCGGACGCCTTCGACGAACGCCATTGCCCGGCGCGCGTCACGTGACCGACCCCCCCCCCACCACCGTTGGCCGTGATTGGACGAGAGCTCTCGCCAGCCAATCCAATGGGAAGGGGGCGCTCGGCCGTGTCGATACGATGTAGGGATTTGAAACTCGGGGGCGGGGCGCGGGGTTGAGGGGTGGGGCTTGGGTGGAAGTTCCCCCCCCCCCTCAGCCGGCCCCCACCCCCAGCCACCACCGCGGCCCCGGCGCTACTTTCGGCCATCTTGATCGTCGGGCGAGAGCGAAGCGGAGAAAATAAACAAATTAAAGCGACGCAGAATCCGATTGGAATCCACCGTCAAAACGCGCCATCCGTCATGGAGGACAAGGAGGATCAAGTGTACAAGGCCAAATTGGCCGAACAGGCCGAGCGCTACGACGGTACGTGGTTGTTTTAAGTGATTACAAATTCGAGTGAAAATGAGAGGGCGAAGCGCCGTCTCTTTCGCGGCCGGGGGCGACTCGCCGAGCGAGCGAGCGAGAGAGTCGCCCCCCCGGCTGCGAGACAAATCGCGTCTCCTTCCACGGGACGCAAATAGGTCGCACGTACATGGCTACCTCTTTGTGCCGTCCAGAGACGGCCCCCCACCCCATCTGCGTTGATGATCGTTTCGTTAAACGCGTGTCGGGATGTTGGTGATGACATGTTTTTGATGGGTTCGCGTGGCTTTCGTGGGCCTCGCGTTCATTAGAAAAGGCGTTGGGGTGGCAGGGATCGTGGAGCACTTTGGCCGCATCACCGCCTCATTGCTGCTCGAGTCTTTCTAACCGCATGGAGGGGAGTGGTGGTGGTGGCGGTTGGGGGGGGNTGGTGGTGGTGGAGTGGTGTGGTGGTGGTGTGGCGGTGGCGGTGGTGGTGTGGTGGTGGAGTGTGGTGGTGGAGTGGTGTGGTGGTGGTGCGGTGTGGTGGTGGTGCGGGGGGGGGGCCCTTTAGGGAAGCGTTGAAGATTAAATGAAATAAATAACGATCGGTCAATGGTGTCCGTAAAAAAAACCGCACTAAATATTTTTTTTACACTAAAGTCGTCGTACGTGTCCCCAATAGTGGGGGTTGGGGGGGGATTCCGTGGATTGTGCGTTGACAGGCGTTGATGGAGATGCGTGCGATCTGGAAGTTGAGGACGGTGTTTGTGTGTCCGGTGGAGGCGACGCTTATTAAACTAACATATCTCCAATGCCGTTATTGTTTTAATGAAATGATTGTCACTTAATCTTCTATTACATATTGAGGGGGGTTCCCCACCCCCGTTTCCTTCGCCCGTGTCGGTAGCCGCATGCCCCTTCTCCGTGCGTGCTGATATGGGAAACGTGCAGAATGCCACCCACAAAAGACGGCCATACAATACAGTACCTTAATTTAACTTCCATTATAATTACACTTAACATTGAACGTACTTTTGTCACTCTTTTGGAGAGAGAGAGGTGGTGGAGGGGGGGGGGTATTTGACCACGCTGGTGAAGGCATTGGGAGCATAGAAGCACAGCACAACGATGGATTGTGCTGCACTTTCCAGCTGCTGATGGTCAGCAGGGAGCCATGCCGCAGCCAATAGCACCGATTATACACGGTGGTCAACAGATCCAGGCGATTTCCGTGTGATTTGGCCACAGGCATATCATTTTACACACACAATAGATACTGTATAGTGACATTAATTGGAGCCATGTGTGAGCCCTTTGAGACAGAGGTCTCTTTTTTGTGCAATACCTGGAATGCAAAGAAAAGTAGGGCGCAAAGACCGCCCAAGATTCATTTCCAGAAGCCGGTTCAATTAAACGGCGTAAGCGAATTGTTCTTGTATGAACAAATAATAATGGGGTTTACCCTTCTGGCAATAAAAGATGATGTGTTAAGACGTTCAAACACCAAATAGAAACTTTTGCAAGGAATCAAGTAGTGCATTAACACGCACGAAACTTGTGGTGAACATGCAAAAAAATGCATTTTATTTGAAACCGATTGGCCTACACAAGAGACAGCCTTCTTTAGGGTCTAGTCCAGGGGTCGGCAACCAAAATAACAAGAAGAGCATTTCTTTCCAATTCGGTACAAAATTCAGTATTTCAAGAGCCGCAATGCATCTGAGTACATACTGTACTACGTACATATCGTCAAGAAGCAGCCCGTAAAGAGCCGCATGCGGCTCCGGAGCCGTAGGTTGCCGACCCCTGGTCTAGTCCCAAAAAAGAAGAATGTCCCATTTCGAATTGTCCTTATTTTACACTTGATACTCGCGTGAAACTGGGTATTTTTTACACCGATCTTACGCAATCGGCTACAACCCTCACTCCAACCCAACCGGACCACCTGAAACAATAGGTCAACGGTTGTTACATGAGGTGCCGTTCCCATTTGTCCACGTCATGAATTCACAAAGTAAGAAGAACAATCATGTTTGCAAAGAACTAAATCTCTGCCTATGATAAATAACCCAGAATTCGCCTGATCTAACCAGATCTCAGAAGCTAAGCAGGTTTGAACATGGATGATAGTGCTTGAAGGGGTGACCCAACAATTCCTTATCCGAAGATTCTATTTTTCCGATTTGGGGAGGTCTTAATCCAGAATAGTATTGACAAAAGGGTCATACACGTGCATATACTAAAGCACCGCTTGCCATGCTGCGTTTTTACTGTCATGCATTGTCTTATACTTTAACAATGGCTCATACTCGGGCATAACGGATCTTGGAGAGGGCAATTGCCGGACTTTTTTGACAGCTGCTTGACCTGGAAGAAGGAAGGAGGAGATGGGGATGGCGAGGTGTGGTGGCATCAGCAGCAATGGCAGAGACCTGGATACAACGGTTGTGCATTAGGACTGTGTAACGCCACGTGTATCTTAAGCAGTGCATTGTACTCGTGTGCTCATAACAGCTTTACTTAGAGTAGCGTGGCACAATACTAATGTAATAGTTGATAGTCCTTCGTCAATTCACCACTGCTGGGTGAAGGCCTCCCCCACGCCGTGTTGGTCATGTGGGTTATTTGACCAGGCCAGATTGGTGATGATTGGGCCCATGACCGTTTCTGATATCACTCGCCACTGATGTCAGCGGTGGTCGGGAATCAAACTAATTTTCCGGGGTTCATAGCACGCACCATTGCTGCCTCTTCATTACCGTGCACTGTAGTGTGTAATATCGTGCTAGTAGAGGTGCGCATTGCTTGGAGACACAGCCTTTTTGAATATAAAATAGGAGTCCTCAATAATACAATAGCTGTAATGGAATGTGAAGTCACGCTTTCTGTAATCACGTATTTTACAGGGCATGCATGCGTATACTCTGTGTAATTATACCACAAGTATCTGTATAATACTGTACAGTACACAGTGTTTCATTACTTTATAAGACACGTGTGCATGCAATATGATTCTCAGCAGGAGTAGAAATTAGCTTGCAGGATGTGTTGTGCCTTTATTTACTGCCGATGAATTGTCATTTGTGTGCATGTCACTGTGTGAGCAACACTATTGCAGTTCATTTAAAAAAATATTACTGTGTTTGTAATCAATGGCCCTGCAGCGATTTAGCTGGGCACCGTAGGAATGGGCATCAATTGGCTGCATGGTTCTGGCTCTCAAACCTTCTCTGGTTTTTGCAGCACCGCATCCACTGTGCACACTCCTGGTGTGCATGGCAACCGTGATGCCGAAGCGTTGTTGCCCCTCGCTACCCTGATGCCCTCCCTGCCAGCCTCGCGCCCACCTCGCCTCCTTAGGTTCTGATTTGCGGTGCTTCATGACGTGCTCTCTTTATTTGCCAGGACAGTCTCGCCGAGTCTCGGGACCATTTTATTTAGGAGAATTCTGAATTGGGACGTTTGATCAATAGAATTGATCAAACATCAAACATCCTGGAGTACCTGGAGAAAAATCTTTGTATCAGAAAGAGTAACAACTCAAAGTGCAATATAGAGAGATATATATTAGAATCAATTTATGTACTGCCATCTCCATGCCACCTCGCAGACCTGCCATATACTTATCTTGAACTTGCATCTGCAACCTTCTAAGTCTGCTTAATCTTTTTTCGACTGCCCTGGCCATCTACATGTCTACTTTCAAAACGTGATTCCTACCAATCTGTTCGATATATCTGCTCAAAAACCTTTCTTCTTCCGTTGCATTTTACCTCCTTGCCTTATCGCGTTTCCCCCCCCACCTTCCAAGGCCGGTGCCTCTGTTTTGCTTTGCATCTCCCGTGCCATTTCCTTAAATGTAGTATTTTGAATGCAATTGCTTGACAAGTTCTAGGAAGGAGAGTGACTGGGCCCCTAGGGTCAAGGGGGAAACTCATTAGAGTAATTGGTCGTGCCTCCCAAGATGTGCAAGGACGCGTCGACGACCATGCTCAACGCGGCGGTGGGGGGGGGCATGCACGCGTGCGCCACGCTGGTTGGTACGAGTGTGTGGCACAACCAAGTGACCAAGCAGCACCATGTGCCTCAGTCATTGTGGTGTGGAGAATAATACTTTAACCATTGTTATTTGTCAGGTATCTAATATTGTTGGTGTGTAATCACTTGATAAAAGCAAGGTAATAAATAGGTTACAATTTGTGCTATTGATGCAGTTTTGAAGAGCGGGTCAATTTTATATTTTTCATTTCTCACTTTTGGTAAATATATACTGGTGAATTCAAATTTGGTATTCTTTAATAGTGTTTACTCTGGCTATGCATTGCTGCCAAGCTGTGACACTAATTTGTCAATGTTAGATTTTATGAGTGTACTTGACCCACACAATACGAATGTGTGATTGGCAGATACGTGACATATTATTCTTTGAGAATATTAGGTAAATTAAAGTGTCTGAGCAATTGAGAGGAAGAGAGACAGCATTGCTAAAGCCACATGATAAACAATTCATTTGGTTCGGGCTTCCAAAAAAAAATCTCAGTCATATCGGAGCGAGTTAAAATCCCAAGCAAAAGGAAATATATACCCACTGTTTCCTGTGTACTGCAGTATCAAATGGCATCTTGTGTACACTGCATGTTTACATGCAAGGAGGATTGCTTTTTGTCAGAAAGAAAAATAAGGTAGCTGCAGGGGCGTTGTGCCGATTGGAGGCGGGGGTTGGGTTGTGGGAATTCCCAAAGGGGACTCCATTTGCAATGCTACCTATGTGATGTGTAAAATGCAATGTGTCGCGTACAGAATTGTGGACTCGCGTAGGCCACTGCAGAAAATGGAGGCATTTGTAGATGTTGCCGTGCGTTCACTCGTGGCCATTTTCCCCGTCTCCCTTTCAAGAGCTTGGAGGCGCTTTTAGCCCGGCACACGTAAGGAGACGTCTCGCTGCAAACGAGCGCTGACAGCGCAGACGTCCCTGAAAACGCGTATGGCGGTGTTAACTCCTGGTGTCGGTTCAGAGATGGTGGAGAGCATGAAGAAGGTCGCGGGCTGGACGTGGAGTTGTCGGTGGAGGAGCGGAACCTGCTGTCGGTGGCCTACAAGAACGTGATCGGGCGCGGCGTGCGTCCTGGCGCATCATCTCGTCCATCGAGCAGAAGGAGGAGAGCAAGGGCGGCGAGGAGAAGCTCAAGCTCATCCGCGAGTACCGGCAGATGGTGAGCTGAACCTTGGGTAGTGGATTGGGGGTGTCGGCTTCGGCCAGGATGTGGGACCCGCTCATGTGGCAGTCATTTTGTTCGACAGTCATAGTAAAAATAAATTTCGCTTGAAGCTTTTGATAAACAATAAAAAGGTTGTACTGCGCAAAGATAATTAACGTGATANGATAAAATGTAAATGTACGCTTAANTAATTTTGAATTACACTATTTTTCTGTAAACCTGTCTCTTTTTTCGGCCGCTTGCAGCTTTAGAAATTGAATGCAAAGGTCATTGTCATCTTTCATTTGCCATCCCGAGGATCATGACAACATGTGGCTTGTGCGATTTTGGTCTCTTTTTCGCATCGGTCGCANTAAAATGTCTAAATTACAGGTTTTGTGCCCACGCAGGTGGAGAAAGAGTTGAAGTCAATTTGCGGGGACATCCTGGACGTTCTAGATAAGCACCTTATCCCCCGCCTCCACTGGCGAGTCCAAAGTCTTCTACTACAAAATGTGAGCGCCCAGTTTTTATACCAGTGAAGCTGTAAAGTTAACCTAGAATTCATTTCATCTACGAATGCTACACAGCTATGATTTATGCATCTGTACAAATTTTGTTCCTACCCCTCCTCATAATTTAAACAGAAGTGGACAATAGGTTGACACTTCGAGCAATGGTTCATCTTTTAAACAGAGATTGAGAAGGGAGAGGTTAACTGNATTAGACTGTTGGTGCGCTGAGAAAAACTGTATCGTAGGTGAGTTGCAAGCTCTGGTAAAATATTTTCCATTGGGATAAAGGAGAGGACCGTTTCAGCCTTCATAGGTGCGTAACGGTGTAAAGAGCCATCAACAATGACACAAAATGTCTTTGAAAACAGTAAATGTCAGCATTTTTTTACTAATAAAGGGCAATATTAATGAAGACACAGTATTTTTTTGACGAGTGCTAAGCACAATTTTCTTGTTTAACACCTTGCTGTTGTAGGAAGGGCGACTATCACCGGTATCTGGCAGAGTTCACCACGGCCAACGACCGGAAGGAGGCGGCGGAAAACAGCCTGGTGGCGTACAAGGCGGCGAGTGACATCGCCACCACCGAGCTGCCGCCCACGCATCCCATCCGCCTCGGCCTCGCGCTCAACTTCTCGGTCTTCTACTACGAGATCCTCAACTCGCCCGACCGCGCCTGCAGGTTACCTGGCTACGCGCCCACCTAAGTTGTGCGGCGTTATTTCCCGTTGATGCTTTTAGGCAAGGCTCACTGGAGCAAGCGCATGTGTGAGTGCAACAGTCGAAGCAGGCAGATGAAAATGTTGTCCCGTGGATATTTCAAACCATTTACATTGTACAGCTATGCGGAATAAAAGAGGGGGGCAGTGGCGGGCACAGTGGTTACCACGCCGCACTATGAACCTGGTCCCGAGTTTGATTGTTGGCCTGGGTGGACATTGTTGGCAAGTGATATCTGTACCGATCCTGGGCACCCGCTGTGATCAATCTGCACTGACCAGTAGGGTAATCACTATGACCAACACAGTGTGGGGAGACCTTCATTTTGCATTGGATTGACGATAAGATTAAAGATGTTTTATTTGAAGGAAAGGAAATGTACCATTATTGGGGATCATCAGTATAATCTAGCTCTATAACTCTACTATCATTGGTGCCTCGTGGTATGAAATGTCCTACTTTTACACATTGATGTAGGCACCAACTGTCACCTGTTCTTTTTTTACATTGTTGGGTCTATTTTTAAATTGGTCGAGCTCATGTATAGCCTGGTGAGACTGAGCTTAGAAATACTCCGCATTATAATAAAACATTCTTTGTCCAGCTAGAGAAAAAAAANGACCTATACGTGTACAAAAGTTCACCGTAACGATTTTGTGTGACAATAGAAGCTGAGGCCCCATGAAGGTCAGGTCAAGGGGTCAGTTATGTGCGCCTGCGTGCTGAGCTCGTTTGTTAAGACGCGGGTGGCCCTCGCTCGTGTGCAGACTGGCCAAGGCGGCGTTTGACGACGCCATCGCTGAGCTGGACACGTTGAGCGAGGAGAGCTACAAGGACTCGACGCTCATCATGCAGCTGCTGAGGGACAACCTGACGCTGTGGACGTCCGACATGCAGGGCGATGGTAAGTGGCAAGCACTCGCCCTTCGTCTCCGCTTCCTTCCAGACCCGCGTCGACGGCCACGTCATACCCTGCAGTGCTGCTTTGATTTAGTGTGCAACGCGCATCCCTCGCTGGGTATGAAGTATATTATTGAAAACTTCAAGACGTTAACTTCTACAGGAAATGACACGTTACACCGCGCACAAAAAGGTTACTGGACAAAAATAGAGCACAAACTGCTTTAAACGAGGAGAATTATTTAATGTACTATAGTAGAAGTAGCAAATAGCCACACGGTGTAAGTCTATATTAATGTAACAAAGTCAGATTTGTGAAGAGCCATATAAAATGATCGCCACACCTTGTACGAATGCTACACAGAGCACGGGTGGTTAATCGGTCACGTGCGGCTATGTAATGTGCTGTTTTGTTGTCGTGTTTTTCTAATGTTTAAAATTGCAACAAATAACCTAAGGCGAGAAAGGGGACGTTTCCATAAATGTTTGGCACAATGTGGAGCACGCTCCATTGCACTTTCGCCCCATAAAGTTGCTGAAGACGAATGGATATCGATGCGTGTACACTGGTTGGCGCTCTGAATTGTGGCACTGATGTGCGTTTGCCGTTAGACGGCTCAGGACGGTGTCCATTTCGGCATACAAGAGGCTAACGCCCCTCGCATGTGCCTGCCATTCTCTTCCGTCGTAAACCACTGCCCAAAAAAGAGGTTGTTCATCGGCAGCAGTGGAGGTGCCGCACACCGCCTTCACAAACGCCATCAATTAGATGAAATAAACTGGACGTAAAATATATTTTTTTGCTTTTATTTTGTTACATTCACCTGTACACGAGAAGCAGATTCCTCTTTGTTTTTGTGCTTATGTGCGTACATTCTTCAAATGCACGCACTCAATTTGATGCTTTGGTCTCCAACCACCAGACCTGCGTTTGTTGCAGCGTGACCTTCTGAGAATGAGGATTCTAAGCGGGTTCCACTGTACCTGCATGCTCAGATGTTTATCTTCACAAGTATGCATACCCAGGAACAGCTAGTGCTGCATAGAGTTGATTATAGTAAACAGTTAATAGTGGTGCCAGTGTTTTGTTATGAGATCACAATAAATATGTCTTAGAACAGATTGCATCTTTTGTTTAGATTGCTGTAATAGAAATAATGAGCAAACTTACACTGCCAATTTGGTTCCGTTTAAAAACCATTACTTTTTCTAAGGATGCCATCCATTCATTTTAATTGAAGTGTATGCCGCTGATCATGATTTAACAGGTAGTCTCTAAAATGGCATACATTGACAAAATAGCCTATTTCAGTAAAGCATGCTCCCTCAACATTTCAAAGTGAGGCACTTTTTTTGTCGACAAGTTGAGTGATCCAACACACCAGTTGTGTACTGGGTGCTCTCTAATTCCTCTTCCCTAATTGAAAATTTCCAGCCACTGCAAGCTTAGAGAGGCTCAGACTCACAATTTGCCCTCAATGCTTCCCAGATTTCTAAACTGGATCTTATCTTTTAACGGAGCCTTTTNGGTGTAAATTTTCAAACCACTGGATCTAGGTCAGCCTGCATTTAATCTCCACCGTCGCCACCTTCGCTACAAATGTAATGCTCCTCCACCCGACTGTCGCCAGAACACCTTGTGGCCTCCACGATTTACGCATCGCCGCACACGTGCGCCCTGTTGCTCGCGTTTCTTTCGGAGTTTAGTCATTTGGCGTTACTTGGCCATCAGGCCAGGCGGTGGTGGCGCATACCTGTATTCCAGCATTGTGGAGGCTAGGGCTGATTGGTCACACAAATGATGAGAAATTCCTTTCCCGTAGGTATCCTGGCTTGCCAGGAAAAGGCAGTACAGGAAAGTGCAGACTAATATTATCTGTCCCTTGCTGTATGGGACAGTTATGATGTTCTCTGAAGAAGGGCCATTACCCAACATGTCGTCTATCATAATATTCTTTTGAATTCAGTGTTGATAAATGTGTTTAGTTAACAGCTGTAAACACACCGCCACCAATTAATTTGTCTGGGATAGCATGTTCCCTCTCACGTGGGGGTTTTCTCCAGGTGCTCCAGTTTCCTCCGACATGTATAAACACTCATTATTTGCCTGAATACATTTAAAGGACAGCATAGCTTGGACATGGTTGGTGCAGGCTCACTACCCGACTGCCTTTCCAGCTTGTCTGGTTCCTCAGCGTTTGTGAAA